>JAAGEH010000297.1:2518580-2540883 GCA_011751065.1 Lasiurus cinereus
CCCCCCCCCCCCGCACTGGCCTGGTCACCTTTCATATCCACCCTGGTGGCCTAGTCACCCCATGCAGCCTGCTGTTCAGTTGTTTGGTCGTCCTTCATTAACACCCCTGCCAACCTAGTCATAGGCAGCCATCTTGTGAGGGCATGATGTTCAATTTGCATATTACTTCTTTATTATATAGGATGGGTGACTTTAAAGCCTATGAACTACTTTCTGTCTTATAAAATGAAGATTTTAATCCAAAAACCTGATGGGTAGGCAGATTTATTTTGATTGTCAGCTAGGTTAGAACTTTCATTTAATGTAATAATATAAAATCAAGACCATATCACTTTTAGAATAATCTTAGAACCTAAACTATACCAAAAAAATGCAACTGGACTATTTTTATCCTGACAAAAAATCAGTATATTATGGTTAGGAAATTAAATATTAAACTTGAATTGAGTAAACTCTACAGCCAAGAAGGAATATTCAGAATTCTACATTCATCTTTTCTCACTTTAGGACTTCATATGGTTATGTTAGAGCAAAGGGGTTACATGCCAAGATACTCAGAGAGATTTCCTTTGTTCCTCCTTAAGATGTTTCATTTATAAACCTTAATGTGCAAAGTATTTTATAATTTTGTATGCTGGAAATAAAGTGTTATGTACTTTGTGATATAAAGAATTTTTAATTCTAACCATATCCAATTTTTACCTTATGCAATGATTTAGAATTTTTTTATAAATGTATATCTATTATTTAACATAAAACAGAAAACTGATTTACAAGTAAATATATCCTTTCAGTTTTGATGTTTTCCAAATATCCAGATTAAGATATTCTTTTTGTTTGTTTGTTTGTGTTTTGTTGTTATTGTTGTTAATCCTCACCAAAGAATATTTTCCCATTGATTTTTTTTTTCCAGAGAGAGTGGAAGGAAGAGGGAGAGACAGAGAAACAGGAACATCAATGTGAGAGAGACTTATTAATTGGTTGCGTCCTGCACATACCCTAACCAGGGCCAGGTATCAAGCTTGCAACTGACCTGCAACAAAGATACATGCCCTTGACCAGAATCGAACCTGGGACTTTTTAATCTACAGGCCAACACTCTATCACTGAGCCAAACCAGTCAGGGCCAGAGTAATATATCCTTACAATATGTAAAAACAACACTACAGAAGAGCAGAGAAGGAAATTCACTGGATGTCACCATTCTCAACATATACACTCATACATACATGCACTCACACACACACTCACTCATAGAGTAACCAGTTTGCGGTATATACTTTCAAATAATTATATCATCCAATTTATACATCCAATCATATTCACAGGCATTTTATTGTGTGTTTTTTTAATTTATATTTATTGTTGAAAGTATTAAAGATGTCCCCTTTGTTTGTGTATTTTTCCTCCAATGACCCCTCTAATAGATCTAATTTAATTTGTTTCTAAAAAAACATATATTCACATATATTGACATTTTTATATATACAGGTTTATATCTAACATTCTGGGAATTTTTTGTTCAGTTTTTATTTTTCTCTTAAGTTTATTATTTTTAAATTTCCCTACACCACCGTTCTGCTTTTATGTCATCAGATTCATTATATTAATTGTAAGATTAAAAATTTTACCATATGATTTCTTATTTCTGAAAGTTTTCTATTTATACCCTTTGTTCACATTCTTTTGAGTTATATTTTTGAGTTATACATATTCTTTCTTGTCTATAGATTTTAAACTGTTTCTTACATTTGTCTTTCAAATACATTTTACAAATCTATCATCTATCCATTGATTCAGTGTCTTTTGCCATGTTTACTTATACTGATGTAGTTACCAATTTTGGGAGCCTCCGGTCAAATCACCTGAGGAAATTTACCTGCTCCTTGGTTTCTCTAAGCTTTCTAGTGGAGTGGACTCAGCTCATCCACTCAGTTTCTTTTCAGATGGTCATATATGACACACCAATGATGAGCTATCTCAGGATCTGGCCCTAGTTCAAATATTCACCCCAGTGCTCATCTGTACTGGTCCTAGACACTCATCATGTCCAAAGTATGGTAAGTCCTGCAAGAGCCCTCATTATTTATGTCCTCCAGGTTCTGGATGCCTTCTTATCCAAACAGCCTTTTGGCTGATAAACAGAAAGGAGTGAAGTTGAATTTGGGAATGGCAGGGAACTGGGACGTTTTGCCAGCATGTTTTCATAACTCCTTCCTATCTTTAGAATTTATTTATAACTAAAATGTGATGGTAATTTGTGTCTAATACATGGTTTAGTCAATATCCCAACCCCCAAGCATTCTCTTATTTGCATGCAAATAGAGCACTTTTAAATGTTGTCTGTAATTAGGATATTTCTGATACAAGCCATATTGTAAGAACAGATGATAGCTATTGCTGATGGATGAGAATATCAATTTTTAAAAAATCTAATTTTTCCTGGCTTCAGTTTTATATCAAATGGAAACTAAAACAAAACAAAACAGTAAGGCAAATGAAGACACAGTAGCGCCTTAATTACCAATTTAAGGACAAGGCTTAAGCATGGTGGTAGCTAGTTTCTAAAAAGGATACCCCAACCTTTGAATCATCTTCTGATATTAACATCCTTGTGTGGTCAACCCTCACCTGTTAAATCTTGGATGGTCTCATGACTCACTTTAACCAAAAGAATACATCAGAAGTGATGCGGTTAGAGAGTAAGTCAGAGGAAGACTTGCAGCTTCCACTTTGGTCTTTTAAAATGCTCACTGTGGGAAAGCCAACTACCATGTTAGAAACCCAACTACTGACATCACCACAGAGTGAGAAAGTCCAATATAACCTCGTAGAGTGGCCATGTGGACAGATAGAAACATCCAGCTAGCTCTAGTTGGTTCAGCCACACCACCCCAGGGAAAGCTATGTCAGCAAAAAGGTTGATCATTCTGGCCTTGGTAGATATGATGAGGAAAATGGAGGAACTCAACTGATGGTCAGAATTAAGGACCAAGATATGTGGCTCTAGTCAAGCCAACTGACCCAAGTCTAGCTAGTTGAGTCAACCTACCCAATGGCTCTAGTCATTGTAAAAGAGAGGACACAGGTCCTCTTTGCTGTGTCCTGCCCAAATTTCTGACCCACAAAATTATCAACTTAATAAAATCATTGTTATTTCAAAAATCACTAGGTTTTGAGAGAGTTTGTCACGTAGCACTGGATAATCAAAACCTCTCCAACCAAGGTGCCCCAATACAATACACTAGGCCAGACTGTCCTTCATGACAATGAGGAAAGGAACAGGTCAAGGTACTCACACCCAGTTCACCCCCCCAATCTCACCAATGAAATAGCTCACCAGATTTTTGGGGGAGAAGTACAAGGAATGAAGAAACCTAAGACCCTAGGAAATTTTAGCAGAACATTCCCAGAACATTCCTTCTCATGGGAAGGAATGGGTAGAGAAGACATATCCCCCCATCAAGGGTCCCTGATGCCACAAAGGAAAAGGATTCTGGCCCAGTAAGATGTAGCTAGCCAATTAAGAGGCGTTAGGAGGTGTTAAGACAGTGGTCAGCCAACTGTGGCTCGCGAGCCACATGTAGCTCACAAGCCGCGGTTTGCCTCTCGTTGACTAATGAGTTTGCCAACCACTGACCTAGACTCTCTATTCCAATAATTACAGGCTGTTGTTGTTCCTTGGAATTAAGCCCCTATCCCAGTGGTTGGCAAATTCATTAGTCAACAGAGCGGCAAACCATGGCTCGAGAGCTGCATGAGTTGGCAACCACTGTCTTAAGAGAAGTGAGGGTTTGACTAATGTACCTGCCACAAGACTTACTTGGATATATGCATTTCAAGAAAATGCTCATTGGAAGCTGAAAAAACTGAAAAAGCTGCCTGTAGAATTTGGAAATTATATTTGTTTTCTAAGCCTGCTATAACAAAATATCACAGACTGGATAGCTTAAAAAAACAGAAATTGATTTTCTCAAAATCCTGGAGGCTGGAAGTCTAAGATGAAGGTGTTGGCAGGTTTTCTTTCTCTGGAGGCCTCTCTCCTTGGCTTCTTGTGGCACTGTCCTCACCTAGCCTTTTCTCTGTGCAATGTTCCTGTCTCTGCATATATCCTCTTATACTGTTCTTATAAGGATACCAGTCAGATTAGATTAGGGCCCACCAAAACAGCCTCATTTTCACTTAATTGACCTCTGCAAAGACCCTGTAGGCAAATCTGGACAAAAAGATGGATTTGTTTTAGCATCCAGGATCTTGTTTGTCCACCTTGGATTCTATTTCTTATGCAAAGTGATTGCTTTGTGCTTTATTATTTAGTCTTGACTTCACTATGACATGACCCCAGAGAGCTAAGAAGTAGGGAACCTCAACTTACTTCCAAACATCTAAGTATTCTTTACCAAAAGAACTGATAAACATAAAATCCCAAGTTGTATCATAAACCATCAACTCAGCTTAGGGACCATTTCAGCTGTATCACCATTTGGTAAGATACAGATGAAGGGAATTATTCATAAACCCTACCATCTTTATCCAATGTACAGGGCCTCTCATCATTGTGGGGGCTACTGGGTATCATGAAGTTTCAGGATTGCTATGCCCAATCCTTTTCCTACTCCTCCTAATCTCCAAGATGATGGTATTAGGATGTAGCATCTGTTGGAAGTGAACAGGTCATAATGGTGTAGCCGTCATGAATGGGATTAGTTCCTTTATAAAAAGAGACTCCAGAGAGAGCTCCCTTGTCCCTTGCTATGTGAGGTTACCAAAAAAAGATGGCTCCCTAGGAAGCAGGTTCTCAGTAGATATCAAATCTGCTAGTGCCTTGATCTTGGACTTCCCAGGACTATGAACAATACATTCCTGTTTTGTATAAGCTACCTAGTCTATGGTATTTCTATTATAGTCGCACAAATTGACTACCACATTTTTAAAGATTTTTAAAAAGGTATTTAGTAGAGTTTATATTATAGAGCACTTTTAGTTTTAGAACAGAAAGTACCCACTTCCAATATGTTGTGTATTTTTATCTGTCTTTTCTCTCTTATTTTTAAAAATAATATTTGCATCAACCCAAAATGATCATTTGAAAAGTTGGTATTTATTCTAGGCTGGGATTCTATGGGAGTCTAATAGGTTCAAGTGATGTTATTGGAGAAGGCGACACAAGTTAGTATTTGGGTTCAAATATGGCCTCATATTGGACTCCCCAGCCCTGATACCTGGACCCAATGTTGGGGATTAATTGGTCTGGAAGGCAAAATCAAGTTACTCAGATGATTCCAAGTGTGTCAAAATTTAGGATCAAGGAGACAACCATATTCATTTAATTGGGAAGATCAGGCATAGTTAAAGTGGTTCTTTCATCTAGCCTGGAGCTTTCTCTCAGCTGAGAGCCCAATGAGGTTGGTATGTATAAAACATAAGGTGCAATTCCCCACCTTCGGGGCTGTGGACATTAGATTAAGTCCTCCCTGGTTCCCTGGCCTCCATCATCACATACTAAATGGTAAGCCATCCTTGCTTTCAATCCTCAAAGCTCATTTCTTCAAAAAGAGCTTTGATTTTCCATTTCATTCTGAAAACTTTCTACCTGACTGAAGGAATGGCTTAGGTTTTAGCAATTCTTTCTAGAGTCTTGCAATTGTGAATAAACTAGTTATTGCCTGCATCTCACTGACATCTGCCTCTTTACAGTTTCCAGTTATAAATGGAAGAAGTGATTAAAGAAATGTAAGGGGGATAGTCCATATGACCTCTAATCTCCATTTATATCTAAAATCCTCTAGATTTCTGAAGCCTTTTATGAGTAATCCTGTGAGGCTTCATATAAAATGGATTCATGCTTTAGTATTCTGATAACTTTTGTATCTTTTTTTTCTCTCTTTTTTCTACCTGCTTTGGCTATGCCCATTTAGCTGTTGGCAATATAGGATAAATGATATGAGCCCCAACATTTCTGGGGTTTTCTGAAATTGTCTGGAAAAAAGTGGTAAAATTATAATTAAGTGGGATATGGGCAGGGCTTCTTCCTTGCTTGTCAGCAATAATAATCCACTCCCACAGTAGAGTCTTCCAGGAAGGGGATGTAAGATGATGGGTTTTGATCTTGCCATTTTGCAAGCTACCCCAGATATGTGCAGACATGCTGTTTTTGATATCCTCCAAGTCAGGGACTGACACTGAGAAAGAAGGCCAAGATCAGAAGTGTCCTTCCCAACAGATTACTGACCCTTTAAGGACACAGCACAGAGCCAGTTCTGCAGCATCCTCAGGCACCTCCATTACATCACTGCATGCAAGCAAGGCCCAGGTCTTCAAAGCAAAACCCCGATATCTTCCTGTTCTTGACAAGCTAGCACTGCATATTCCTGGGCTTTTCAACTTCCCAAACCAGCCTCTCTTCTCTCCTTCAATGAGTGTTCACATCCTTACAAAAGAATACAAGACTGAGAAGGAGGACTTAATTGCTTCTGAAGGCCTGGAAAGTATTTCTTGGCTTGAGACCAAAGCTACAAAAGAATTTCTGAAGCAAGGAAGTCTAGCCCTGTTTGGTTCGGAAAATCTGTCTGCCTGCTTAGGCTAGGAAAAGGGAAAAAGTGCCTCTCATTCACTTAAGGAGAACAAATCATATGACACATCAAAACCCATCTCAGAATGAATACTAACCTCTTCCTCATGCTACAGCCTGTCTTGTCCAATCCAACCTAAACAGTCCATCCAGAGCAGTTACCTTTTGTACTCCTTGTTTGAAAATTCAATCAATTACTTTGGCATCATCTAGTCTTCATTTTCCTCACTGGGATATTAAGCCCTTAAAGGTCAAGAGCAGAGCGTTTGCTCCATTCTTACTTATGTATAAAAGGTGACAACAATGACGATTTCCACTTATACCAGGCACCACAAAATAAGGAACAAGCCTTTGTACCATTACCAGAGCTTTATTTCTCTTGGATTATTATATCATGCAAACAGAGAAAATACCCTCCAACCATCCACTTCTTGCCTGTTCTTCCTCTTTGCCAAAACAAGGGGGATGGATTTTTTTCCCCCTAATGAATATTATTTGGGGCTTGGATTTAATTTAAGAAAAAAGGATATCTCTCACATCCAAATTTTACAATGAATTCAGACCTGTAAAAAACACATGGACATCAGTGCCTTTTCTCATAGGTGTTAGATGACCTGTCAATGTTATATATTGACACTTATCTGTAAATTTGATACGCCAAACTCCCTTGTTAGACAAAAATTCTCTCTGTTTTTCTATCTTATCTATAAATAGTGTCAAATATATATGCTGTGAAGTGGAAAATTATGAAACTTCCTGTCTTTGTTCAAATATTGTATTGTGGGTAAAGTTATGGTTTTAGCTGATGCTTATCTAATAAAGTTCTGTCCTAGTCACTGCTTTAAGACTTGGGGCCCCATAATTTCAGAAAGTATCTAACACAATAGAACAATTGTTACACTAATGAAATGATTACAAAAACAACATCAACAAACAAACAAACGAAACAAAACAAAAAAACCTGAAAGCTAGCTGAAACCGGTTTTGCTCAGTGGATAGAGCGTTCCTGTGAACTGAGAGGTCCACGTTTGATTCCGGTTAAAGACATGTACCTTGGTAGCGGGCACATGCTGATTGATGTTTCTAATTCTCTATCCCTCTCCCTTCCTCTCTATAAAAAATTAAAAAAAAAAACCTCCGTTAAAAAAATAAAAAACCAACCTCAAAGCTAGCATTTAGATCTTAAAGCTAATTCTAAAAGGAAATTCACATAAATGAGGATTTGACTCAGATCTTCAGTTACTCCCCAGTCACCTACTTCAATTTTCTGCATGAAATAATATGGGATTGCTTCACTTTTACAAAATTTAGTGTTGAGATTTTACATTGCATTGGTCAGATATTTTAAAATTAGGGTAGTAGGTAAGTCCTAAAGTACAGAGGTGAAGCTATTTCTTTAAGTGAAATAATTTGTTTCCTAGTCCACTCCACTTCACTCTACCCACTCATGTACAGCCCATATTACTGCAACTGCATCTACATGGGTTTCAGCAAACCCAGTGCTGAGTTATCAGCAAACCCAGTGATTCATCAGTCATTTCAGAAAAGCTACAGTGCTTTAAGTCTGTTCTCAGAGCCATATTTCACTCCCTGCCCTTGTTTGGCTGGAGCAAGAAAGGATAGAAAAAGCAACTTAGGTGAATGTCACAAAAGTACTGATACTGCCTGGCTGGTGTGGCTCAGTGGTTGAGCATTGACCTATGAACCAAGAGGTTGTATTTCAATTCCCAGTCAGGGCACATGCCCAGGTTGTGGGCTCAATCCCAATAGCGAACATCCAGGAGGAAGCCATTCAATGATTCTCATTAATGGATGTTTCTATCTCTGTCTCCCCCTTACTTCCTCTCTGAAATCAATTATATAAATATCTGAAGAGTACTGATACTGATTTCTGTTCTCTTTGTTTGTCATGTAGACTAACCCCTTCTCCAATGGAGTAGGAGATCATTGGACTTGACACCTCAGTACCAATTCTGTTCTTTGGTCATATTCCATAATCAATCCAGCTATCCATTTTAGCTCCCTCATCTGGCTTTGCTCCATGGCATATGCAGGCCACAGGAACAGAGGACAGCTTCTCCTGGAGATCACACATGCCACTCTCCTGTCATTCACCCTCATCACAGCAACACAACCATAAGGACTGCAGCTCAGCTGACTAGCAGAGAAGCATAAACTTCTATTCCTCAAACCACCTTCTTGGAATGAGCAGTCAGGAAAAAAACTCTTTTTAATCTCTATTGGAATAGGGCAAAAAGGCAAGAAGGAAGAAGGGAAGGAAGGAAGGAAGGAAGGAAGGAAGGAAGGAAGGAAGGAAGGAAGGAAGGAAGGAAGGAAGGAAGGAGAAATCTCTTCGCCTCTTCATGCTAGTCTAATGTCACATTAGGAGTGCTATTTGCTATTTTTTTGGCTTTATCTAAGTTAGGGCAGTGGTTGGCAAATTCATTAGTCAACAGAGTGGCAAACCGTGGCTCACGAGCCACAGTTTGCTGACCACTGATTTAGGGTGTGGCATTTTTGTTCTTGACAGTGAACATCCACCAAAGCAATGCTTACCTTTAGAAAAATGTTTAACAGACAAGATGGGGAAAGGCTTAGTTGGTCATACAAGTAGTGCATAGGGATGTTTTCAGCTAGTACTTCAGATGTCATCAGCCTCCTCATTAACAATCACCTAATCTTTTTCTGTGTTGACTTTACTTGCATACTATAATACTTTCAGATTTATGACACCTATGGGAGACAGAGCTATGCCATAAAATCAGAGCTTAGGAGTAAGGTAGATCATGTTTTCTTTAACTAGCTCTATAAACACAGGGTGTCCCCCAAAATGTATACACACTATGAATGATTATAAAGTTAGTATTTATTAACATACTAGTATAGTGTTAGTGTTCACTTTCAAAATGTATAAGAATCAATAGAAATGAAAAACCTTTGGCCAATGTCTGTTTTCAAACTGATGACTGTTCTGGTCCAGGCACTGCTGATAGGCAAAGCAATGAAATTGGAAACATCAAGAATAATTTTGTTCAGTATTTGCATGCCCTCAATTTATTCACTCTTGCTGGTTATAAACTTTATCTTTTATATAGCCCATTAAAAAAAGTCTAGTGGCATTTTAGGATAAATTTCAAAGCTTTGTTCAAAGCTTATTCTGGCTTCTTCCATTATTTCAAATCAGTTAAACCTGAAATGGAGTGAAAATTAAGTGAGTTACCAGCTGTTAAAATGTATATATATTTTGGGGGAACACACTTTATAAGCAATTTAGTCTGTCTCACAACTGGTTTGTTTATTGTTACACTAGAATAATTGAACTAATCTCTTGAGGTTATTAAACTTCGGTGAAGTTATCTTAAGTACTAAGCATGTAGGCACTTGACAGTTTTTATTTTAAGCATTAATTAGAAATATTAAATTAGTCAATGATCTTTAATATTCAATTAAATTGGCCATTCTAAAACTTCTGCTCTGACTTGTCAGTTCTAATATACAGTATAAATTGATTCAGCACTGAACTGTCATTGACCAGGTGTTGGCAAAGCTGTTCAGAAAGTGTCAGTCTCATATTTATAGCTCACTGAAAGGCAATTTGCCAGGAGAAAATAAAATCCTTAAATTATGTGCACTTTAACCTAATAGTTACATATTTAAAAATTTATTCCAGGAAAATAATTAGATCAGTGTGAAAAGATGTATGTTTAAATACTTTTATCGTAGCACTTACATAGCTTTTAGAATAAATAATTGTATATTTATACAAGACTAGAGACCTGTTGCATGAAATTAATGCATGGGGCAGGTGTGTGTGTGTGTCTCTCAGCCCAAACTGTACCTTCTCCAATCTAAAACCCCTTGAGGGATGTCCGACTGCCATTTAGGCCTGATCCTATCGGGCAGTCAGTCATTCCTCTCACAATTTAGGACTGCTGGCTCCCAACTGCTCACCTGCCTGCCTTCCTGATTGCCCCTAACCACTTCTGCCTGCCAGCCTGATCACCCCCTAATCACTTCCCTGCCAGCCTGATTGATGCCTGTTTCTCTGACAGCCTGATTGCCCCTGACTGCCCTCCCCTGTAGGCCTGGTCCCCTCCAACTGCTCTCCCCTACAGGACTGGGTACCTCGCAACTGCCCTTCCCTGTAGGCCCAGTCACCCCCATTTACCTCCTCTGCTGGCCTGGTCACCCCTAACTGCCCTCCCCTGCAGGCTTGATACCTCCAACTGCTCTCACTGGCAGGCCTGGTCCCTCCCTTGCTGACCATCTTTTGGTGGCCATCTTGTGTCCACATAGGAGCAACCATCTTGTGATGGAGTGATGGTCAATTTGCATATTACTCTTTCATTAGATAGGATATGTGTATTTATAGAGTCTATGTATAGAAGGATGATGTAGTTATATTTGTGATTTAAAAAGTTAATCACCACACAGTCTGAGTTTGTATATGTACACATACAGAAACACATTCTACATGCATATGTATACACATAGACACAAACACATGCCACATATGTGATTCTATTTTACATATGTTTAAACAAACATGGAAGCAAGAGTCTATATGATCGTCAGTGTTGAATACTGTAAGCTAGGCCTATGGATGACTTGCAGTTTTCTATAGAATTGAAATTTTTGTATGAGCATGTACCTTGTTTTGACATTCCTAGAAGCAGGGATTCTCGTGTAAATGCTTTACTGAAGCAGAGCTCTTTAAAAAAACATGGAATAAGGAATCAGAGTAGAAAAGTTCCAGCCTCAGCTTTGTCCAACAGAGAGCTTTGAAGCATGAATAGCAACAAAGAGTAAGACCCATCTCCATGTCAGGGATCAGCCCCTTGTATACCAGAGTCAGCCCTTGATTGCAAGCCACTCAGAGGAGTGGGTGTAGCCTCTTGGGCAAAGCGGCTCCCATAGGTTGAGGGCATTTCACTGGCAAGAGGAGCAGCTGGGGGCTTTGAGAAGCCAACACTTACGGAAGCTGGGGGACGTGAGAGTGGAATACCAACAACAAACAGTCTCCGTAATCTATACCTTGAACTGCTCAGAACCGTTTGCTTTCTCAATCTAAATTTAGTCCATCCAGGCACAGTTTCTTCAGAACTCATATTGGTCACAAGAGTATGTCAGTTGGAACTACATGCCTCTCTGATGCTATAGATTCCAAGACCATAACGGATACTCATCATCTCCCTCATCTATCATCATATTAGATTTTCCTCTTCCTCTTCTGGCAGCAGGTGACATGCCTGGTGATCTGATCTATTCCCTAAAAGCCTGTCCACTGTTTGGAATGTCCTTATTAGGACAAAGTTATTCCCCTTCCTCACAGTTAAAACTAGTGATGCCTCCTTGGGTCACCTGAGTGTCAAACATATTCCTCCTTCCCTGTACTATGGAGCAGCAGCCCCACTTCCTCCAAATGATCAGGGTTAATGGCTTGGCTTTTATAGTGCCTCCTTCTTTGAATACTGGACTGTTGGCATATAAATCCAAAAGTGACCAGTGGCAGCCACAGCTTCGTGCTGAACGGAGCTCTTGCTGGCCCCTGGTGGAAGTGTCTGCTCTCTGAAGCCCACAGAGCCCAGAATTGCTAAGGACTGAGAGTCAGACTGTTCTAGTGGGACACTGAGAAGGATAATAAATGAGATTATCCCTGGTTCTACCCTATACTTCTGCTCCATGTTTAATACCTACCTGAACCTCATTCTATCCATCATTTTAAGGTATGTACCTGGAAGATGTTATTGTTGCAAATTAATCTGGGTAATATTATCATCATAAATTCTTTTTTGTTTGCTATCCCTTGCCAATTTAGGGATTCTAAGGCTAATCCTAAATTATCTCATTTCATATGGATTTCTTTTTATCCCATCCTCCTATTGATACCTCCTCTTTATATCCCTGCTCTGGCCTGCCTTTTATTCAAGAATCATTTTTAATGTTCATTTGTGCCTTTTTCCCTACACTGTGAGCAGCCAGGTGACAGTCACCCTTCTCAGTTCCTAGAACAGTACCGTGCACAGAATCACTTCGCAGTAGAGAGTTGTTGTAATAAAATAAACTATCTCAGATCTTGTCTTAAAAGAGCTGATACATGTTTTTATTTATTTTATGGTCATCCTTTTCACCTTGCCACAATGACAAACTACCTCTTCCAAACTCAATACTCACTTTTTTACTAAGCTCATAATTCTCTGTACATTTTGGTATAAAACCACATATAGGGCAGAAATACTGTTCAAGTCATTGGATACTTTGTTTACCTGCTATACCATAACCCAGCCCAAAACTTTCAGTCTGATATTTTCTGTCTAGTATTATTTTCTTGAAGAGAATTACACAGCTTATACTTTCTCTGAATACTGGTACAAACTGTCCAGCACTCAGTAGAGTTTGTATTATGGAAATATTTTATCCCATCTGTCTGAGATTATATATTGCTAACATGTGGAGTCTATAAATCATAGATGATCTGAAAGAGGCATTCTAATGCTTAATGTATGTTTTGGTATATTCTAAGTCTGAGCAGTACAGTCACAGAAATTGTTTTTGCCATTAACCTTAGCAGTCAATGACCTCATCTCTGAAGGTTCCCAAAGCATTTATTATTATATTTTACTACCTCCCAAACTCCTTGCCTCTGAATATATTGTATGTTGTCATATTTTGTTTTTAGGCCCTCTAAGACTGAAGAGTATACAGTTCTCTATAAAAGTATTCAGTATATCATTAATCTGAATGTCTCAACATTTGTCATAAGGGACAAAATTGTTTTATTTTCTATTTCAGCCTGTTAATCTTACCTAGAAGCCTTTGTAACAATCCAGACCATTTATCTCTCATTTCAAGCTACATAGGGATCTGTGTTGTTGTTAGAAATTTTACATTTTATAGCCCTTACTCATCAATCATCTACTTAGGCCCATGGTTATTTAATTTTCCTCTTCAGGTTATTCTCTCTAGGCAGTATAAATAGGATTATTATGTTATGTATTTGGAGGGACTCTCAGCCTCATTCTATAGATAAAGTAGCCAAGGCTCAGTTTAAATAAGGAACTGAATTAAGATCATGTAGTCAACTAGTGAAGATGAATTCAAACCCAGACCTTTCTGTCCCCAAAGCCACGCTCTTTTCACTCTTTTCACTCTGCACATAGTTTCCCAGCCTTCTTCCTGTTAACAGGTATATATACCCCAAAATTCCTGAAGGGCTCACCATATTGGTAGCTATCTCAGGCATACATTTACTTGGCTTAACGTATCTTCCAATGACCAGGTCCATCATTATCCATTAATCAAGCCAAGTAGGCATAATGTTATGCAGAGTGTAAGTCCTAGAAGGACTCTGAAATACAACTTAAGAAGACAAGTATTCCTAAGACCCAGTGCCAATCACTACCATTCATGATGAAGTATTGTGATTACGACTTGCTTTACTATATCCAGTAGCATAAATGAGATATCAGTTCCTACCCAACCTGTTTGACTCTCAATCAGGTCACTCATCTCTCCTTGGACTTAATAAATGCAATGGATCATATCAATATAAATTATTTCCTTATATGAGGCATCAGGGTTGAGAGTCGCTTTCTGTGTTCAGAGAGGAATACCTAGAAAGCAGAGGGGTCTCTGAAAATCTCTAGCTTTATCCCATGCTTCAAATTCATAAATGGGTTTTAGGAGGTCCATGTTTATAAATTTTTATACATGTATGCATTTTTCTTATACTTTATACAAGCTTTCTTCAAATCCTCAAAAGTAACTGAGGTTTCTGATTTTAGATATCCTACCCTTCAGAGCTTGCTCCATAATTTCTGCTCCTACTCAATTATCTTGAATTATAGTGCAAAGTATTTGACTTTGTAGTTCTAGATATGAGAGGACAGAAAGTATCTTTAGAGCTATCACTCTCCATCACTACATGTCCAAAGATTTGGGAGATCCCCCAGTCTTCACCAAGAAATTGTCTTTGAGTACAGGAAAGAATTGGTATATTAATAATTGATGTTATAAATCAAATGCCATAGAGTAAATGTGACTTCCTTTAATTTGTTTTTGGAATATCTGTGGGAATTCAGTAAAACTAGGAAGTGTAAAGCTTTCTATATTCCGTGACCACCATACCCTGTGACAACTCTTTCTCCAAAGAATAGTTATTTTCTATCCTTAAAATATTTGAAAGAAGCCTTAAATATTCAACTTCCTACCCAGAACAGGAATTTGATCTTATAACATCCCTTGCTGACAGAAAGCCATCCTACCTACATTGGGGCCCCTTCAATAAGGAGGTCTTGATTTAGTTTGTAAGGCAGTCTCATTGTTTTAGAGAGGGTCTTAGCTATGCAGACCTTCACTTTTTTGAGATAAAATCTGAACCCACTTAACATTAATTCAGTACATTATTTATTCAAATATTTATTGAGCACCTAGTTTGTGACTAGTACTATGCCAGACTGGAAATACAAGGCAATTGTGAGAGATGCTTACCCGAAGCTACGAGAGATTATACATCTAGCTACAGACTTTTATGGAAATGAGTCAATATCCTCTCTCACAGGACAGTCTCAACATTTGAGGTTATGATCAGGTTTCCTCAAGTTGTATCTATTTCTGGGCTCTACGGCTTCATTGGAAGTGTTTTTACAGACCCCTTCATTATCCCAGTCAGCCTCTTCCATGTGGGATTCTGTTTCTCAATGGTCATCTGAACAAAGTGTTGTCCAGAATGAAACACAAAACTCAAGTCTGAAACATAGATTGATTTATGGAGCAGAGACTCAATAGAAACTTCAAAAACTTCCTCCAGATGATACTGATACTCAATTTCTGATCAGTGACAAGAACAGCGAGATACATGACAAATACCATTGTGTCTGTCCAAATACTCCATCAATCAAAGTACAGCCCGCATTCTCTCTCATAAGCACTACTGTTTTACATGATGGTGACAAACGATCACCACTGAGCTCTCAGGCCTCCCCTCTCAGCTCCAGACTCATAACCACACCCTCTGCCTAGTCCCACTGTTGTCAGTCACTCCACATATTAACACTCAGAATACTCCCCAATAAACATCCTGAACAAAATATGTCAGAATTTATTTCCTGGGAAATCTAGCCTATGACAGGGGCCCATGAATGTCCAGGTTTAAGTAAGTTCAATCCAATCAACTTCTAGAGCTAAAATGGTTCCTCAGAATAGCCCCATGCTCCTGCAAGTAGGCCAGGCTTACAGTCCCCACTTTGCTCAATCCTTGTAACGCAGCTCTATTTAACTGTTAATAGATCATGGTTTGTCAGAGACCATGGATTTCCTATCTTATATTTATTTCTCAATAGGTTCATGACTGGTGTTTGAATTTTCACCTCTATTTACATTCAGTAATTCTCCCCAATGTGATCTGATCATCTCTGAATATTTCTAGGCATATCAAAAAATTTCTATTTGTCCCAACCATCAAGCGGATTGAGTATCTAAGCCCTATGAGTGATGATCCAGAGCATCTACTCCAGTCCCTGAGAGACTATGCAGAGTAGAGCAGAGACCCATTTACTTACACAGAATATGTGCATAAATAAAAATAAACTGTGTGTGTGTGTGTGTGTGTGTGTGTGTGTGTGTGTGTGTGTGTTTTCAACACCGAGAGTTCCTGGTTAATTTCATGGCCTAGACACTACCCTGCCTAATAAACCTATCACACAACTTTGCCAGAGATGAACACATGAAAATGAATGTGAAGCACATTGTAGGATAGGGGTCTTCTACACCATGTTCAGTGTATGCACTTCTCAATTCCCTGTATGATGACAGAGTTCCAAGAACTGATGCCATGGACAGTGTTGTCTCCCCATTCCTTCCTGACTCTCAAAGTGTGTTCCCCTGGACCACCATCAGCAGCATTATCTGGAAACCTGTCAGAAGTACAAATTCTCAGGCTCATCCCAGACTAATTAAATTAGGAATCTCTGGGCAAAGGGCCCAGCAATGTGTGTTTTAAAATCTCTTCCAGGTAATTATGATTCACGGTAAATTTGAGAAACACACTACTCTAACTCATTTTCTTAATTGCTTAGACAATGTTCCTCCCATCCAAGCCAAAGCTGTGGGATTATTATTTTATCTTTCTTGCTTCTGGTTGCCCCATATTATTCTTTATATTCCTCTATTCTACCCATTTTCATATTATAGTTGACAATTCCTAGAAATATGTCTTTGCTCATAAACTGTGCCCCTCCCTAGGGCAGGTGTTAACTAATTGTTATGTGTGCATACCCAAAGCCTTACATAGTTCAGACACATGATGAATACTAAACAAACTCTTTTCATTAATAAATATGCAGCATATATTATTTGCCATAAATATTTATTTCTAGGCACATAAAAATTTTTCTATCTAACACAAGAGATACACAACCATAAAAATAAATGCAATTCAGAGATGCAGATGCTATGAAAAAACATTATTAGGAATAATTTCTTTGTGTCCAGGCACTCTTCTCCATGGTGCGCATGTGCCAATTTGCTCAGTCCTCACAGTAATTCCATGAGGTACAAGTCTAAGAAAGGAACACTTTATCAAGGAAAAATATCTCTTGTGTAGTATTATTTTTAATGAGATCTTTGGTTGTACAAGGCAAGACCATAGCCCAGTCTGGGATAAGGAGGATAAAACAAAGGTAACTAAAGTGAAAGATAATGCAAAAGGTTAGTCTCCTTGGAGACCATACCAAATATTGATTAAACAATGTCCGTTTTTAGATTTCTACAGAGTGTAAGACTTGAACCTGTCATGAGTGTCACAGCTGGATTTGCAAACATCAAATCCACAAATGTACTTTATGTCAACCAAGGACTCTGCCTCCCCAGTAATACTACCCATGGAGAGTCCCCAACTCAACTCCAGAACCAAGATATTATGCAGAGAATAGCAGTATTCCCAAGGTGATGGTATTAGGTGAGGTGAGATGTCAACCATAAGTGGATCTAAACATAGAATTGCCTTAAGGAAGCAGTTCAGTGCACTTGAGTATATGTGTCTAGAATGAAACCTACAAAAAATGCTGTAGAACTAAAGACAGCTGTAAGCCATTGTGATAACACAACTAGTTTATAAACTAGAATCATAGACAAATTGGTTCTTTGTGATCAGAAAGACCAGAACTCTAAGCTTATTTCTCAATAGGTTCATGACTGGTGTTTGAATTATTCACCCCTATTTAGATTCAGCAATTCTTCCCAATGTGATCTGACCATCTCTGAAAGGCTTTATTACTAAGCAAGGAAAAAAATCCATAATATTGAGCATCTGAAATGATTTTGTAATTAGCATGATGTAATTTTCTATAATGTCCCATTATTTATAAATATGAAAAAAATGGAAATAAATTGAGCTCCAAGTGTTAAGTAGATCTCTTTTCAGCATGTGTGAGAGACATTATGTTACATATATCAGAATGCCTACTGGTATCAGAAATGTGAAGTTAGGTACCTTTGAATCACAGAAATCTCAGGAATACAAAGCAAGCAGTGTGGTAGATTGTATAAATTGTAGTGTATAGGCCCCATCCTTCAGCTCTCCCTCTATCCATACCCTTTGTTATGTAATTCTGTAGTTTGCTCCACATAACAAAGTAGAGTAAATTCCATTGCCCTCTAACTGTGTGCTTGGTAAGAGGTTTGCTTTGGTCAATGGAGCAAAGCAATGATAACAGTAGTCTTCAGTTCTGAGACTAGACAATAAGATAGAGGCCTTGTATGGTTCAGTTTGCTCTCTCAACCTCTGACAACTCTGCAAGAAGAGCATGCCCAGATCACAAGTACCAGGAAGAGGATGAGAGACCCAAGGACCAGAGCCACAGCAGGTAGCTCCCTAACCAAGCTTCTTCTAAATGGGCAAGCACCATCTCCACAGACATGGTGTGAGAAGTAAATGCTTATGGATGAATGCCAGGGATGTGTGATGCTAGTATGCAGCATTACCATGACCACCACTGATTGACACATCTGTTTTTGTTCCACGATAACTTCAAATGCAAACCCGATAGTTAGCAAATACAGTGGTACCTCGAGATACGAGTTTAATTCGTTCCGTAACCTTCAGGCGTGGGAAACTATGAGACACTAGAGTTGCGGTAAACTGGTGGGTCGTGTGCAGCCGGCCGATCCATGCGATTACTCCTATCTCAACTGTTACTCGTATTTCAAAGCAAAAATCGCTCGCTCGACGGCTCATATCTCAAAAATCTCGTATGTTAGGGCACTCGTATATCGAGGTACCACTGGAATGATAACTGAGTTTCACCTTGAAATCTACCAAAAATAGAAAAACAGAAACAAAGACTAAGAAATATAAATGGCTCCATGAACTGGCTTTCATTTCAAAGATAACAGAGAAGAACCTGTTTCTCTCAGTGAAACTCAGGGGCTCTGGCTTGACACTTTTAATTAAAAAGACATTAAAAAATTAACACAGAACTCTTCCCACTTTGCCCCAGGGCAGCTCATGAAAGATTGCCGCTTCACCATCAGAATGCATAATGTCTCTGTCCAGGCCCATCTGCATCCTTCTGCGGGAGAGAGTGTGATTGTCTGCGTCTCCAGTGAGAAACTGTCCTGTGGAGGCTTAATTTCCTCAGCACTGATAACGTAAAAGCGATCTGGCAGAATAAATGAGCGGATGATTTAAAAACACATATTTTTGATCTTCTGCCATATTCCTGACAGAAATCCTAACAGTCAAAATATTTTTCACCACCAAGAAAGGAAAGAGGCCTATTTGAAAAGGCACAATCCTGTTTTTTTCTGAGATACTGGGGGACATAATTTCTAAAGCACTAATCTACATACAAATCACCAAGATGTCATGTTAAGCAAACAGCTGTCCTCCATTATTTGTTGGGGAGGGGAGCTTCCAGTCCCCCAGTGGACACCTGAAATTGCAGATAGTACAGAACCTTCTATATACTATTTTTTCTAAAAATATGTACCTATGATAAAGTTTAGTTTATAAATTAGGCACAATAAGAGATTCACAACAATATCTAATGATAATATAGAACAATTATAACAATACACTGTAATAAAAGTCATGTGAATGCGGTAAAAATGGGTTATTTGAAGGCAAATCCTTTGATTCCAGTACAGTCCATCTGATAACTGGGACGGCTACTCAGGGACTGATGGGTAGGTAATGCTTACATCACAGATATGTTGTACCAATGGATGATTCCCATCCAGGGCAGGATGGGCCAAGAGAGCTGCAGATTTTATCATGGTATTCAGAAGAAAGCACAATTTAAAATATATGAATTGTTTATTTCTGGAAATTTTAATTTTATATTTTCGGACCACAGTTGACCAGAGGTAACTGAAATGGTGGAAAGCGAAACCTCAGATAAAGGACTACAGCAGATTCTGAGTCAGGGGGGAAGAAAGGAGTTCAAAGACTGAATTTCCTGTGTATGGCTGGTGCTGGTGGTCCAGACATCTCTAGAGCAGTAGTTCTTAACCTTTCTAATACCGCAACCCTTTAATACAATTCCTCATGTTGTGGTAACATTATGTTAAAATTATGTTCATTACTACTTTATAACTGTAATTTTGCTACTGTTATGAATCATAATGTAAATATCTGTGTTTTCTGATGGTCTTAGGCTCTATGCAGCGGTTCTCAATCTGTGGATTGCCTGAGACCATCAGAAAACACAGATATTTACATTACGATTCATAACAGTAGCAAAAGTACAGTTATAAAGTAGCAACAAAAATAATTTTATGATTGGGGGTCACCACAACATGAAAAACTGTATTAAAGGGTCGCAGCATTAGAAAGGTTGAGAACCACAGCTTTAGAGGATTATTCTTTACCTACAAGGAATCACTATGAAATGAAGTTATCCTAAACCTTAGAAATGATGTTAAGTAGTAGAAGAGAGTATAGAATAGTAGAAGAAACAGTTCAGAGTCATCCTAACTGGTTAAGCAGAGGACTCATATTATACCCATTCATCAATGTGTTGTATGTTTTTAGGAACATAGCATTCAGCCTCCATTTTTTTGGCAATAAAATGGCAATAAGCATGGTGGGAAATGATTTAATCAAAAGAAAATCTTGCTAAATAGTTGTCAGTCAATAATGTGAGTTCCCATTTATAATATAGTAAAATTTCAAATAACCGTAATATCACTTTTCCTAATTAACTGACATCATATGTTTGGAAAGGAGTTTATTCTTATTCTGTTTCATGTTTGTCTATTTATTTTGTGAAAAAAATGCTTTAATCATAAAGAAACATGGAGATAAGACTTTCTGAGATATCTGAGATGTTTAAATGCTATCCATTTAATAAAATATTTTATTGATGGCACATTCTTTGCTAAAAACTATGATAAGTGCTTTGAAGTATACCAAAGACAAAATTTCAGATGCTGAAGGAAGCTGAGTTTTAGAAAGGATAAGATTTGACTATGTTTGAATGGTGTTATCTTTCTCTTTAATCTGTTTAAGACTCCCCAGTATTCTGAGACTGAATATATTTTATTAGTATTGTCCCTGTGCTTTTAAAAGGTATTACGTTTGTAGGATCAATTTTTTCCCCACAGAAATACATTACCAAAGCTGCCTTGATCAGCTACTCTGTTGTATAGAAAAGGTAAAGTAATCTTCATGCCTTTCAAACTGGATTCTTCCATATTTAAGCGGTCCCAAATATAAGTCACTGGTAAAATATCTTTTGAAACCAATTGGAAAAAATGAAGGCAAATTTTATCACTAAACAATTCTTAAAGTATATTTCTTTTTTTAATTAATAAATCTTATTGTTCAGATTATTACATTTGTTCCTGTTTCCCCCACCTCATAGCTCCCCTCCACCCAGTTCCCACCCCTCCCTCTGCCCTTACCTCCTCCCACATTGTCCTCATCCATAGGTGTATGATTTTTGTCCAGTCTCTCCCTGCACCCCACTCACTCCTTTCCCCCTGAGAATTGTCAGTCCACTCCCTTTCTAAGCCCCTGATTCTATTATATTCACCAGTTTTTTCTGTTCATCAGATTTTTTATTCACTTGATTTTTAGATTCACTTGTTGATAGATATGTATTTGTTGTTCATAATTTTTATCTTTACCTTTTTCTTCTTCCTCTTCTTAAAGAGTACCTTTCAGTATTTCATATAATACTGGTTTGGTGGTGATGAACTCCTTTAGCTTTTTCTTATCTATGAAGCTCTTTATCTGCCATTCAATTCTGAATGATAGCTTTGCTGGGTAGAGTAATCTTGGTTGTAGGTTCTTGCTTTCATCATTTTGAATATTTCTTGCCACTCCCATCTGGCCTGCATAGTTTCTGTTGAGAAATCAGCTGATAATCATATGGATGCTCCCTTGTAGGTAATGAACTGTTTTTCTCTTGCTGCTTTTAATATTGTCTCTTTGTCTTTTGCTCTTGGTATTTTATTTATGATGTGTCTTGGTGTGGTCCTCTTTGGATTCCTTTTGTTTGGGGTTCTGTGTGCTTCCTGGACTTGTAAGTTTATTTCACCAGATTTGGGAAGTTTTCAGTCATTATTTCTTCAAATAGGTTTTCAGTATCTTGATCTCTCTCTTCTTCTGGCACCCCCATAATTCTGATGTTGGTACACTTTAAGTTGTCCCAGAGGCTCCTTACACTATCTTCATATTTTTGGATTTTTTTTGCTTTTTGCTTTTCCAGTGGAGTGTTTTCTGCTTTT
>JAAGEH010000297.1:2542124-2619035 GCA_011751065.1 Lasiurus cinereus
GCAAAAGTCGCACTGTTGAGCTTGGATGGGGTGGAGTTTCAGGGATGAGCAGAGACAGCCTTGGCTTCCAATAAGCCCCACCCTATGTGGCCACTGGGTTTCAGTATCTCTAGGTAATCACTGCAGCCCTCTCTGTACACATGCACATGCCTCCAGACCTCTGCCCTTCTGGTTCCTGTGCACTCTGGGAACCCATATAAGACTAGGTCCCCATAGGCTTGCCTAAAACTGGGGTTCAGTGCAGTCGGAAGTGGAGTTCAGCACAGTTGGGAGGTTCTGTCTCCCTTCCACTAGAGAAAGCCAGCAGCATAATCAGCAGTCCATCCTCTCTGTGCACAGTGGTGTGCGTGCCTCCAGACCTCTGCCTTTTCATGCTTCCCCTAAGTTTCTGTGCACTCCTCCCTTTTCACAACAGTCCTGACTCCTCCATATGAGTCTCACCCGGAACTGGGGTTCAATGCAGTCAGATATGGGGTTCAGTGCTGTCAGGAGTTTCCATCTCCCTCCCTTAGAGGAAACCAACCAGGCACTCCACCACCTGTCCTCTCCACGTGTGTGCTCCATATCTCAGCTTTTTGCAGCTCTTCTGAGTCTCTGTGAGCCCCTCTCTTGCCTTCTAGTTGTTGAATTTCCACTCAGCCAGCTTTCCTGTGGTTCTGGATGATGTCCGTTCTGTCTTTTAGTTGTAGCTTTAAAATTGTTGTGTGAG
Source organism: Lasiurus cinereus (assembly GCA_011751065.1). Taxonomy (NCBI): domain Eukaryota; kingdom Metazoa; phylum Chordata; class Mammalia; order Chiroptera; family Vespertilionidae; genus Lasiurus; species Lasiurus cinereus. Next base: position 2,542,834 of record JAAGEH010000297.1, read on the forward strand.
GCAGCAGTTCAGGTGTTCACCTATGCCACCATCTTGGTTTCTCCAGTGTATATTTCTTAATGGAAAAATGTCGAACTAATGGATTCTTGGAACTTCTTAGTTTTTGAACCTTGGACAGATCATTTAACATCAGTAACCCTCACATCCCACATCTATACAGTAAAATTAAGTATATCTACTTTATATAATTTAGGAGGAACATAATAATTTTCTAGTAAATGTTGGCAATTACTTGTTATTCCTTGGTCACTTTTCTTACTTACCCTTTTCATTTAAGGTAGCAGGTACCTTGAGGCAACAAAAGTTAGAAAAATTGGTTCAGAGAGTTTTACTTTGAAGTCTCCCATGTAAAACACAGAAATGAATGTGGGGCTTTATTGACCTGGAACTTTTTATTAAATCCAATCATTATTCTTTTGTTTATCAGCACACTCTCATTGTGGACCTCATACTTACTTCCTCACAGAGATCTTATATCCCAGCTAAACTATATATCCATTTTGTTGATACAAAGAATCTTTGCTACCAGAATTGGAAAGCCCCCACCTACATTCTGCCCCCACCCCTAATCTATGCCAGCAGCTGACAGAACTGGTGAGGTGCCCAAAAGGTCCTTGACTAATAACAAAGCCTGAAGATATGAAAAACTCACATGTTGGAAGGCTTCTCAGGAAATGAATTGCAGAGATGTGAAAACTAGGCCCGGGGATGGGATATTATTTTCAGCTATGAATGCCAATTTTGGGCTTCTCTAAGTTAGCAGAGTTTGTAATTCAATTATGAACACTCGTATTATATATCTACACACTTGTAACTGGATTAAACCAAAGGATAGCCAAACCATGCATCACCTTCTAATATTGGTATAAGGTGGGAATTTGAGAATATTTATGTTTCTGTAATACTTGCTTTTCTTAACGGATGTGATTTAGATTCCTAGTGTAGCCAGTTGCCTTCATTTATTGAGCATCTACGAAGCTCTATATACACATTTATCTTATTTTGACCCTTAAAAATAACATGAAGTAACTACAGTTTTATCATCCCAATTTACCGATGAGGAAACTGAGACTGAGAGTGGTTAAGTATAATTTGCCCACATCAGAGGACTGTAAAGTGGTAGAGCTGGGATTTATAGATTCTTTCTGACTTCAGGACCAATACTAACCCCAACATATAAAATTGTTTATATATATATAACATCAATGTATTAAGACAGGTCCCCCTTTTCCACTAGAAAGTGAACTTTGGAATTTGTGAAATAGGAAAAAAATCAAATAAATGTCAACTTCCAGGCCAGCTCTAATCACCATGATAGCTTCTCATTTCAGATCTTTCATGAAAATTACACATAAAACATTTGGCTTATTTTAATTTCCCATACTATTCATATATCCTTATTCAATGTTATAAGGAAAATGGTGAACTAATGAGCAATAGAATATCAAGATGCTTGAAATCAAGGAAGATGGCTGGAGAGTGGAGATTTTGGAGAAGATTCAGAAAGTAAGGGACAATTGAGGAAGGGATGACTCCAGTAGGTCTATACATTCATGAAAGAAATTGCTACATGAAGAAAATTCATTCTATTAGCAACAAACAATACATCCCTCACTTTAAGAGATCTGCTTTGCTAGGAAATATTTTCTTAAAATCACTTCAGGGCAGGATTGGAAAAGGAATGTGTAGAGGTGAAAGCCAGAGGAGGGTAAGATGCTACCCAAGAGATAAGGAGCAAGAATGTGGCAGATGGAAGGAAAACAAGAACCCACAGATGGAGCTTGAAGACAGGAAAAATGTTGAATGGGGAATGTACAGAGTGAGATGGACTGTACTTTCTGAGGTGACCACAGGCCGTTATTTCAAAGCTTTTCAGTAGAGATTGCTAAAAATATGGAACATAATGAAGAGGTGGATCCTTCTCACAATTGATGACACTGGCCAAGAGAATATTGACTTTGAGTCACGTGTAGCTATCTTCCAGCAACACAAGAGCAAAGGATTCAGACTATACCTGGGGTGGGTGGAATGAGATCTTGATTCCTCTGAAATTGTCAGTTCTTAAACCTCTCACATGACCCTTGCCTTATACTGTCTTGATCACATGGTCTGTCCTCATCTTATAGTTTCTGTTGGGTGATGAAATAAATGCACTATGGCAAGATTCACTTTAGAATTATCTTTGTAGACCATTTGATATCTAGCAGATAAAGTGCTTGTCACTTTATATTGACAAATAATAAGATAATATTCAAGTATATTTGGAGTCTAGATTGCACTTCACACCTATGTCTTTCTCTGAATCTTAGTGTGAAATTGAAATGATAATATCTACTTCACGGGGCTGGCGTAAAGATGAAAAAGGATAATCTTTGAATGTATGTATGTATGTATATATGTATGTATGTAATGCACACAAAGCATTTGGAACAGAACCTGAAATGTGAAAAGTGCACAAATCATAGATGTTGCTGATATGTTTGTTATAAATATTTATAAAGATATGTTGACTGTGACCTGAAGTCCAATTCCATAGATTGGAAATCAAGAGTTCTTATAACATTCCTGCCAGTCCTCACCATTGGTTTTCTTTTAGCTCTGCCTCCTCATTCCTACACCCAAGCTTGCTACCATTCTAAATTAATATGAGTATAAAATAGAATCCTTTCACCACTTCTCTCATTAACTACCTCTTCCTGTCTTCTCACACACATACACCAGCATTTATGTATATTTGAGAAAATTCAGTATTTGAGGGTTACGAGGGGTGTCAGTTGCATATCATGTAACATCCCCTACCATCATATAATCCCATCCTCTCTCCTCCTTTTTCTTATTTTCCTCTACCCTCTCTCTGAAGAATGGCAAGAAAATCTGTTCCCTTACATAGTACAGAGCAATAAAGCTCATATTTAGGTCTATTGGATCCGGCCTTCCATTCTAAGTGCTTTTCCCAACAAATATAGCTGTGTTTCTCTATGGAATCCTGGTGAATAAAATATTCTCCCCATTCTTATATGTTATTACTACATAATAAGGAACTCCCTGATGGTAATTTCACTAAGCCTATAATAGGCTTGCCAGGGCAGTTCCTGAGATTTTTCCCTTCTCCAGGGTTCTTTACCAGTTGATATATATTAATGTGTATGTGCAGAAGGGAGCTTGAGATGCTCTATTTTCCAGCCAGCCTAATAATATAAGATCTTGCCTTTATGAGAAGGGTTTTGTGTAAATGATCTCACATAGAAGAAGTTGGATTCACCTAAGCTCTGACAACTTCAGATACCTAATTAATGGCAAAGACAAGAAATGGGTTGTCTGACCCCTAGTTCTGGGTTCCTCCCACTATATGAATATTACATTATACCCAATGCCCTATCAACTAAACCTCTGTAGAACTCTTGATTACAGACCAGGAAGTGCTTTCCTTCCTGTTCAAGGTTGACCTCAAACTTTGAAGTCATTTATTCCTTTATAGTTCTAAAAAAAAAAAAAAAAAGTCATGCTGTTTTTTTTTTAAATGATGCAGTGTTTGGAAACATCCTCATGAAAGTTCTTTCCTTTTTGCAAAAATAAATCTCAGAGTCTGGTTTTGTTTGTTTGTTTGCTTATTCTTGGTGAGGTTGCTCTTCAAAAGAACCCGATGCACTTGGGTTGTGCAGCCATCTGCCACTACATGCTCACGTACTGCGGTTAAAAAAATCTGGCTACCCTGCCTTTGATATAGAAGAACCACATGGAGTTGAGTCATATGCTGTGGAGAGAACACAGCTAATTATGGCATGTGCTGGGCCCAGAGAAGATGTTAACTGCTACATAATTACTACTGCAATCCAAGGAGACAGAGTCATGAAAATCCAGTTAATATAAAGAAGTCAACATAAAAATTCTCTCAATTCTAAGCCACAAACTACTGAAATATAGTCCCATTCTTGAACTTTTATTCTCATAAATGTCTAAATTTAAAATCTGGCTTTTCATCAGGGATGTCCATGATCTTGAAGTACTATACTTTTTGTCATTAAATAAAATGGTGTTTTAACAACACAGGGTTTTGATTTTTTGAATGAAGATGAAAGGATGTAGCACTAGTCCAGGATACACAACACCTTGGTTCTATCCTTATCTCTTTAATTAAAAGGTCAAGAGACGTTGTACCAGTCACTTAGTTTGGGGAGGAGAGGTAAGCTGCAGGAAGGTTAGTTGGAGGAAGGTTGGTTGAAAGAATGTCTATAAAGTTTCCCCTCCTGACAAATAGAAATAGTTCATGTCAACAAAGTTGACCATCAAATTCATTTCTAAAGTATCTGTAATTCAAAGATGAATAAACATAGTCTAATAGCCAATTTTGCAATGTTATTACACTTTTTCTGACTATCACATAATTTAGAAAGTTCATCTGTCCTATCTAATAAAGAAGGAATAACCTATTTGACCTTCACAGCCAATAAGGAGGTAATATGCTAATTGACTGCCCTGCCCTCAAAGGTGGTGGTACTCACAGCCACAAGATGGTGGCAACCAGTCCTCTCAGCTCTGCAGCTGCCCAGGGCAAGCCCAAGGTGCAGGCAAGTCTTGAATGGTGGCATCCCAGCCACCCAGGGCCCCTGAGACTCAGGTAACCAGGGGTGACCAAGGCTTGCACTGCTGGCAGTGGCAGCAGTAGATGTGTGATGGGAGTATCACCTTCCCTGATTGCCAGGTTGCCTCCTGCCCCTGAGGGCTCCTGGACTGTGAGAGGGGGCAGGCCGGGCTGAGAGAACCCCCTCCAGTGCATGAATCTTCATGCACCAGGCCTCTAATGTATATATTAAAGGCTAAGTGTCCATCTGTCTGATCGGTACCTATGATGTACACTGACCACCAGGAAGCAGATGCTTAACGCAGGAGCTGCCATGATGTGCACTGGCCACTTAAAAATAAATGGCACTATGGACCTGCTGCCAATAAAACAACACTTGGCTTCCTCCAAGTGGGACACTGGCCCCACCAACACCCCAGAGCAACACCCCACCAAATTGTAGCCAATGCTGCCAAGACCTCATGGCACAACATGCGGCCCACAGCCCAACCCCACCCAGAAATGGTCACTGTGGGCTCCGGGTAATGACATCACATAGTAACGCCTGCTTCCTCTCCCTAGTGACTAGTCTCCCTGGAGTCTCTTCAGCCCAGGAACCTGACTTGCTTTATAGCCAGGTGCAAACATTTTACAGTTTAACCAAATGTTTTTGAAGCGTTTTCATGTGCCTCATCTTATTTGATCCTCACAGAAGTCCTGAAATAGGTAGAGAGGAAAATCGGTAGAATCATATTTTCTTTTCATTCGCTGGGAAACAGAGATTTAGAAAGTTTAGAAACTTGTCCTGACTGAAAAGAAGTAAGAAATGGTGGACCTTGAATATGACTTCAGGTTTTTCTCACTTTGCAGAATATAATAAAAAAAAAAAAACTGCTACAGTTAAATATTTTACCCTTTGTTCTTCCTGCATGATCTACCATAATAATCTTCTTCATGTTGATATTTACTGATCTGTTGCTGACAATTGCCTGAAAGAGAAGTTGGGACGCTTTACAGGGCTGGGAAAAGTTTAGCTAAGTCAGAAAGCAGATCTAATTAAGCAAGTTTTTTCTCTCTATATAAAAGGCTAAGTTGACTCACACATATGCAATACATATAAAGCTTTTGCTGGTGCCAATTGCGTGTGTTTCAATCTCTCATAGCCGATCACGAATTTGGTTGATAATTCTATTATGGAGAAAGGGTAAATAGCGATATTAAAACATTTCTTTTAGTTAATTTCCTTTCAATGTGCACGAATCCATGCACTGGAAGACTAGTGATGGTAAAAAAAAAAAAAAAAAAAAAAAAACACCTTACCATTGGCAAAGGGTTGAGTGTTGAACTATGAACCAGGAGGTCATGGTTCAATTCCCAGTCAAGGCGCAAAACCTGATCTAAAATTCATGGATTTTTTGTTAGGGTACAAGAAATTACTGACTAATGCTAATTCCTGGTCAAAGCTTCCAGTTCTTTTCTATGTTACTCTATGAGGTTGCAACTCAGAAGAAAAGAAAAAGTGTACAGGTTTGACACTGTAATTTTTTAAGATTAGTAACTTGCCTCAGACATGTATGAGGTCACAGTAATTATAATGCTTTACATATAAAATTCCCCATATCCTCCAAAGTCTGAATGCAGTGGGTTTGAAAAATGAAGTTATTGTACTTCCAAAGCTTGGCAAACTAATCTAAAATATAGAGCATCTTACAAGCAACCACGCAAAGCCAGTATCAGGTTGCCTAAGAGAAGATCAGTGTGAACAAGCAGCTCCAATCAATTATCTTCCTTAAAGTGTTTAAAGAGTGATGGAAAAATAGAGAATGTTGAGGACTTTCCAAAGAACTGTGTCTCATCCACAGGCACTGGGGCATCTGGCTTATGAAGAAGGGACTCTGCAGCATGTTCTTTGGCCCCAGGAGGAGAAAGTGACACTATAGTATAGGCTTAGGTGGATCCCCCAAAAGTCAGATATTGAAGTCCTACCTTCATATCTCAGAATATGACCTTATTTGGAAGTAGGGTCACAGCAGATATAATTAAAGTGAAGCTGTACTGGAGTAGGGTGAGGCCATAGTAAAATATGACTGGTATCCCCATAAAAAAGGGAAATTTGGACATAGACAGGCACAGAAACAGTAGCATGTAAAGATGAAGGTAGAGATCAGGGTGATGCTTATACAAGCCATGAAACTCCACAGAGTGTTAGCAAACCACCAAAAGCTAAGATACAGGATCGAACTGTCTCTCACCATTTTCAGAAACCAATATCTTGATCTTGAAGTTCTAGCCCCACAAACCAAGGGAGAAAATATGTATCTGTTGTTTAAGCCACTAAGCTTGTGGTACGTTATTACCACAGCCCTAGCAAATGAATAGATTCGTTGGCTTTGCCTTTTTTCACCCAGAGAACAGATCTAAAGACAGACCTAAGCAAACAGTGCTTTTCCATGGTGTCTTCACTATGCATTTGACCTACTCTGATGGTTTTGCGGTGCTACTAAGTTAACCTACAAAATGAGTAAGGCAAAATTTTAATTTTATACTTCCAAACTGTAATATTCAGTAATTATTTTTCATATTTTTTTAGGTATGTATGTATGTGTGTTTAATAAACATGTTATTTTAAACAAAATGAGTCATATTATATATGCTGTTCTACAGATTAAGTCAGCTATGTTCAGTAATATATCTTAAACCTGTACTACCATTACATATTATAAATAATTTCTCATTGTTTTAAAGTATTTATAATATAATGTCCCAATGATATACAAAAACAAAAACAAAAACTATTTACCTAGGCTGTTTAAACATTTAGATTGCTTGCAATTTGCAAGAATCACAATGGTAAATCACAATATGTGAAAACTACACTTTGGAGAATGGTACCTATTTTCTCCAATCTTTTGAAAATAAGTTAAGGCATTGTTGGAAGAAAGGAAAGAAAAAGTTAAAAGTTTGTTAACTTATCTAATAATTTGGTGTGCACAATGTCTAATAAGATGTTTGAAAAACCTTGTGTCTAATTTTGTCTGTAATTTTCCTTAGTGAGAATTCACTGAATTTGGTGGCACTCTTGGAGTTTGCATAACCTCAGATAAAAGCTACACAATCCAATAAAATTGGTATTCATTAAAAATATGATGAATCAAATCTAATGAATTTAGTCCCAAGTTTCAAATTCTATATAAACAATGTACCAAATCAAAACATAAAGGTATAGTTATTAAAGCATTGTGGTGATTGTGTCAGGAATAGACACATAAATTGGAACAGAATATAAAAGTCTCAAAATGAACATAAATAAGAATTTATTAAGTGATAAAGATGACATTTCAACTTAGAATAAAATTATGTGCTACTCAAAACGCAGATGGAAAAATTAGACATCTACTTGGAGAGAATAAGCTATATATTTTACTTTATACTCAAATGAAAGACTCAAATGCATAAAAAAATCTTTGAAATTATTAGAAGAAAACAGATGCTAGTAAGAAAAATTATGACTAAATTATGAACATAAAGCACTAGCAAAACTATAGGATAAACATATATTTCCCATATATGAGAAAGTCTTTCTAAGGAACACACAAAACTCAAAGGACATAAATACAACAATCGGTAGAATTTACTATCTAAGTCATTCAATTTAGATACTTTGAAAAATATCATTAAAATTTTCAGAAATCAAGGAACAGTGGGAGAAAAATCTTTATTTAAAAAGTCAATACTTGATATTCTTACAAATTTTTAAGAATAGAGTAATAAACCACTAGAAAAATGCACAAAAGATTTGGACATTTAAAAAAAATACAGCAAATCACCACTTGAAAAGATATTCAACCTGTTGTAATTGAAGAATTTGGAATAATTAAAAAAAACCCTAAGATACCCATCAGATTTACACAAAATCTACCATTGGGGAAAGTGTAGGTGTGGGAAAATGAACACTTTCATACACTCTATGTAGGAGAGCAAACAGAGCCTTATTGCAGTGTAATTTCATAATGTGCATCAAATTCAAGTGCATTTTTACTTTGGCTTCGCACTCTCACCTTGCAATTTCTCTCCCATAGACTACTCACTTTTGCTTAAAGATACTTTCGCAAGGGTGTTACAGCAGCATTATTTTCATTGTTGCCTGTATGACACACGCCAACTACCTAAACACATAAAATGGGTGACAAGATAACTAGATGGCTCAGAAGGGCAAAAATACCCAAGAGCAACTTTGCCTAAGTAGATGATTTACTATCCAGTTTATTATTAAAAAGGCTGGTGGAAGGGTATGAGAAGGAACAACATTTTTCCGAATAATCCCTCATTTCCAAGAAAGACCCAAATTCTGTACACTGGACATTCATAGTCATGCTTCTATTTTGTACCTTAATTTGTGCTTCTTTTCCATTTAAAATCAAGACAATACTTCAGAAAATTTAAAAGAAAAAGCTGTCACATCAGTTTTTTCTAGTACTGATGTCAAAAGCCAAAACTGAATACTGACAACACAATGAGAAATACACACTGAATACTGACTACCCATCTTCAGCTGAAAACACACTCTTTTGCAGCAGAATACAAAGTCACATATTCACTAAACTTGAGGGTAGAGCTATCATCAAGGAAACGATGTTCTTTTGGCCATGGGCAGAATTATATCCTCACCAATAGATGACTATAATAATCTTTTCTCCGCTGTTTGTTAAAGGTTCATGAGTTTTAACTTCTACCGTCATGTTTATCTACCTAATTATATAGTGCAACCTGTGTTTTGTTTTATTATAGTTTCCCACAGACAAAACAAAAATCTTGGTTTAAACTTATCCATTGAACAAAAAATGACTACTGTTTTCCCTACTCAATTGATACCGATGTTGGATTAAACATTGATATGATAAATTATACCTGTCTGGCTGAGCAGAGAATAAGAGATCTTAGGCTTATACATATCACCATATCCCCTCTTCCAAATGAGTTCATCAGGAGGATATGAAAGTCAATTTCTTAGGTCAATGGGAAGATACCCAACCACTACTCACACTAAAGTCTGTCCCATACTTGCTCCCCAAACCAAAGGAACACCCCAGGATGGCACAGTAGCTTCCCTTTCTCACAGTTAGCACCCCCACAGAGCTTCTGGATCCCGAGTATGCTATACTCCTAGAGTTGCTTGCAAAGAGGATAGCCACTTACCAGTGGGAGGAAGACTGGATATCCAGGAGCATAGTGATTAAGAATTGCCATGTCAAGTTGGACTACCAAAGGAAATCCCAACTCTGCCACTTAATTTGCATGCCCTGGAGCATAGACTTAATCTCCCTCAGCATCAGTTTCTTTACCTGTAAAATGGGAATAAAAAAAAGTACTTATGTAATTGGAAAATCAATGGGTCTGTGCTGCCTATCACTACCTGAGCCAATTAAGCAGAGACAGGGGTGAATCATATATGAGTGTCTATTCTAATACTGCCAGCAGTATGGGAAAGCAGCAGATAATTCACAAAAATCTGCTCTACCTCTCCTGATAAGCCAGTTGTTTATATGGGGTAGAAGGACAAAGATTTTATGGGGAAGTAGGCAAAAGGTTAAGCCAAATGGGCAATTAACAGGTATGCAGACTGGAGATTTGCAAAGGCCTGAGGGTATGCAAAGAGCTGGGCGTTTTCAAAGGGTTAGCAGCTCTGGTTTCTGCAACAAAGTTTTTAAATCTTTCCTTGAAAATAGGCAGCTCCCTGAAGGAGAAGATGGGCTGTTCCCAGATCCCATGTCCAACTCCCAGCCAGGTTAGAATGTGCTTTCTTTAATCAGAACAAAACAATCACAGTTAACAGAGTATGATTAACATTTCTTACTATTATAGGTGGTCTCCAATATTCTATTTCTGCCACTATCATTTACAGGGTCGGCAAGATTATTAAATAGACTAGTGGTATCTGGTACATAAAAAGTACCAAAAATATCAGTTTTCATTCCTAGCATTCTCATTATCTACCCGGACACCCCTGCCTCAGCCAGGCTTACTCAGAAGAACGAGTTACACAAATCCCCACAAGACCAAGGTACTGCTTGCAGGTTTCCTTAGGCCGCTGTCAAGTACCACACTGAAGGCAACTCCACCAACAGAGAGGTGAGCTGGACAAGTTCCACACAGAGACCCACCCATGCCTGCACCCCCTGTCCCTTCCCCTCCTCCACCCCCCCCCCCCCCCCGATCCAGCTTCTATTTTATTTTCTCGGGACTCACATAAAAAAGGCTAAAGTTCCACGGCTCTATGCCACTGTGTATACACCTTCCTTCTAAAACCAGGCCCTCTGCAGTCTTCATTGTGCAGATATGTTTCCCTTGGTAGACCGAACTTGAAGGAGGAAACAAAAGTTTTCTTCTTTGTATTTCTTTGAGTGACTTATCTTGTACTGTGTCTGGGGAAATGTTAAGGCTCATTAAAGAATGAATGAATAGTAGTAACATTTGTAAGCAAAACAATGGGACCAGCCTATGGTAAAAGGGAATTTGCCTCATTATTTTCCAACTCCCGTTGTTTCCAACTGTGAGAGATGTTCCTCCTCTTGGTTGTCACTGGTTTTCAGAATGCCTCAGCTTGTCTTCATCCAGGCTTTGGACTCCTTCCCCCCCCCACCCCCACCTCCCAACCATCTCTCTGTATAAGAAACACCTCTCTGCCTCCCTTCCTCTCTTTATCCCCCTCTCCCCTCTCCCGCCATGTTGCAATCTGGTATGAATGCATTAATCAACCAGGTAAGCAGCCCTAAACAAAGTACTAATCAAAGTACTAATAAATCAAGGTAACATAAAATAAAATAAAAAGTGTCATCCAAGGAAAGCCTGTCTGCAAAGAACCTATTATGGGTCATTATAATGGGACGAAGACCCCTATTTGATCATCCTTTCCCCTTGGTATCCCCTGCAAGGGCTCTGAGAAATACTGTTGTGAGTGGAGGATCTGAATAAGTCTAGGCGGTGGCTGCTATACTACCTCTATCTTCTCTCTTTGTTTTTTCCAGAGTCACCCTTGAAAGAATCTCAGTTCATGCAGAAGGCACTGTTTGAAGAACGGGTTCAGACAAACTGGAGATAGCAGAAGGGTTATCTAGTTCCTCCTCAGAGGCCAGCAGCAGCATTGTTCCAAACACAATCAAGGTGTTGATTTCTTTGGATGACCACATGTAACCCCTGGAGACAGCCAGTGAGTAAACATGACCAAAGGCTGGTACTTTCCCTCTCAGTTGAAACTTGCAGCTAAATGAATCACAGGAGTTCTATGAGAAAATGAGGGGAAACCCCACCAATAACTAACTGGTCAAGAAACGTTCAAGTATAACTGAAGAAATAAGTGGGAAGAGCGGCAGAAAGCCTAACAAATCAATTGCTTTTCCGATGGCATCTCCTATGTAACAGTGGATTTGGTGAGTCACAGTGCCCGGGTTTGAGCACAGTGTCTGCTACTTCTTTGTCTATAAATTCTATCTAGTTATTCCATCTCTCCAGTTTTCATTTTCATTTTTTTTAAATATGGACAATAATACTATTTACCACATGAGATTATTGTTGGTATTGTATGTACTAAATCATCCATCTAAAACTCCAAGTCCAGGCTCAGGTACATATTATCACTCAATCTTTACCAACTGTGACCATTTCTGTCCTCCAACTACAGAGCCCAGTGCACAAAAAATTCTCAAGTTTGATATGATTTAAAAGAATAAATCCCATGAGTTGTCCCATGGGCTGCTACTTTGGTGAATGAATTAATCTAGACAACTGACACCAGTTTGTCTCAGTGGATAAAGCGTCAGCCTGTGGACCTTCGTTGCGGCACATCCCCGGTAGGGGGCGTGCAGGAGGCAGCTGATCTATGTCTTCTCTCATCGATGTTTCTAACTCTATCCCTCTCCCTTCCTCTCTGTAAAAAATCAATAAGATGTATTTTTTGAAAATTAGTCTAGACAATTATATCATTATATCATATCTCTGCTTAACTTATTAAACAATTACATCTTTTATTCATTCAGTGACATTGTAGTAAATCTTGTGGCAACTGCATATGGAAAATAGGAACATAGAATATGTCAAGGGAGTAACTTGCTTTTTCAACAAACATATTTCAAACAGATACAGTTTTCCAGACACTGTGAAAACACTAAGAAATTAGAAAAAGATATAATTTTAGTGTTAATAACAACTTACATTTATTACTCAACATAAAACAGGCAGTGTGTTAGGCTCTTTACCTATATTTGCTCATTAGTATGCTGACAAAAACCAGCAAGGTGATAATTGTGTTCATTTCGAAGAGAGGAAAACGAAGACTGAAAAAGATTCAGTAACTTGCTCGACATTTTTCAGCTAGAATTGCCCCTCACTTCAACCTCCTCTGTATTTCCAAAGCCTGTTCTTTTTCTACTCTTTTACTCTTCTTCTTTCAACATTTCACCATAATATCAGGCAGAAGGAAATAAGTAAATGATTGTGGAACCCAGGGAGGTAATAATGAATTTGGGTGGTGGGGGTAAAGAAAGACTTTATTTAGGGCATATAAAGTGAACCAGGTAAGTGAGATTACAGAGGAGAAAGAAGAATAGGGAGAGGAAGAGGACTCCAGGAAGTAAAACTATACCCAGGCCCAGCACTGTCAAATGCCAGGGACAGTAGATATGTGCTGGTGAAGCATGGTGGTCCCTCCTTTGGAAAACTGCCTTTTAAAACTGCTGTTTGAACTCCTCTGTTATTTTTAGATAGTCCCTTATTCTATAAAATAGAACTTGGCATTTTAGCTTGAATAATAGAAAAGATAAACTTAACTGTCTGACCTTGTAAGCTAGCCATCTAAAGGGGCTGATACACTATATTAATTCACATATTCTGCCAACTGTTTGTTCATCCAAGGTTACAGGTGTTTGATTAGATTTAATATGTACTCAAAGTTACAAGTTGTCTGTATAGATATTATAGGTGTTTGATTAGATGTAATATGTATTCAAAGTTAAAGTTGTCTGTATAGATATTACAGGTGTTTGATTAGATATAATATGTATTCAAGGTTACAAGCTGTCTTACACAAAGAACTAGAAGGATATAAAAAAGGAAATACTCCCTCCTGTGTTAGTTCAGAATTTGACAGAGGTAATCTGCTCTCAACATGTGCGCAATAAAGATGGCTCCTAACAAACTGGCTCATTAGGTGTCTTGTCCAGCTCACTGATTTGCGATACAACACTGGGACATAGAAAATAGGCTGAAAGAATGGGCACATTAGATATAGATAGAGGTGAAATTTCCAGTGTTGGAAAAACACTTTTCTTAAAAGTACAGATAAAGTCTTCCTGTATTTGCAAAGCTTGTTGTATAACTGAAGCAAAGTTGAACTTGACCCCTGACTTAATTTTGGAGAGCCATTACAATTCCTTTTTCAGCAGGTCTGATTTAAAGATGTTTGTACCTCTCTCTCTCTCCCTCTCTCTCTCTCTCTCTCTCTCTCTCTCTCTCTCTCTCTCTCTCTTGCACACACACACACACACACACACACACACACACACACACCGATATACTGATATTTAAAATAATCAGACATTGGTCATTCATTCTTCATTCATATTATGCCATCAGGCAAATTACCCAGAGATTATTCTCAATTCTACAAATAATCAATGAGCAAATATGTATGGGAAGTCAATCTGTTGTAAGACTTAACTGAGAGAGAGTGTGCGAGCTTGCTTTATTGGTGGCCCAGAGCAACTTTTTAAGCAGCAGATAGGGTTTAGAAAATGATGGGTCTGTGCATCGATATGCAGCCCGGGGCAGGGGGCATATGGAGAACTGTGGTCCTCCAAATCGGTCTGTTTTCCCCAGTTTTATAGTCCGAAAGGTTTAGGAAGCTCTAGATCTACACAGGAATTCAACACTTCGGTTCTTCACCATTTAGTGGTTCTGAGAGTAGTAGCTCCTGCCTCTAAAACACACCCATTTGCCTAAAGGGAAGGCTTTTTTTGGCTACAGAGAAAGGAAAGTGGGAAGATAAAACAAACTTTAGTTCATCTGTTCTTACTCATAGGCTTCCCATCAAGGATGGGTTTTATCCTTATTTAGAATCAATACTAAGTAAAGAAAGTACTATAAATATACCAATTGAAACACTCTTTGTGTGGATGCCTTGGCAGCCACAGTTAAATTTGTTTGAGGTTCAGAGACACCATGCTCTTTCCCTAGGTTTTATTCTGAAACCCTCAAGTGTTAAACTCAATCATTTCCCGAGACCCTTGATACAATAGCATCTAGAATCTGCTAATAATTGATGTTTGTTTGTTTGTTTGTTTGTTGGGGCAGAATTATAATTCTGGGACAGAGTTAGGTAAAGCCCTAAAAGACCACTGGAGTTTTTAAATTCTGACTGCTTATGTTGAATGTTTTCCCCCAAGAGGTAAGAGCAGCTATATTTAGGTTGAGTACTATTATATTTCTGCAAAAACTAAGGAGATCTAAGTGAAACAGTGGAACTTCCCCTGGGGATTTCCCGTAGTTTAGCCTCTTGTGAAAGGAATCAACCCTCAGGGTGCTCCTGGGATCTCTGTACACCATCAGAGGAAGTGTCACAGACTCTGAACCAGGTGACTTTAATTCTCTCCTTTCCCTCATGCTAACTAGTACTATGACCCAAAGGAAAGGCAAACCTCACAGACAGTTTAGGAGACCTGAACTGAAGTGTTTCCTTAGGACCTTTCTAGCACTAATTTACTCCATTTTTGGGGATGCACTGAGAAAACACAACACGAGCCACAAGGTAAGGGCTTACTATTGAGTATTTTGAGAAAATAAAAGAGGTATGCATGTTGGAAATCCAAAGTGTTTATGGCTGGATTAGTTCCTGTTTTAGGAAATCAGAAATCCTTTGGCCAATTCATTCTCAGGGTCAGTGTGTCTCAAAAAAGTTCACTCTATTGAGAACAGTAGGAGTGGACTTATTTTCATAGAAGGTGGAACCAAAACAGCCTTGAGTGATGAGCCCAGGTCTTGGGCTACTCTGCTCACTTTTCCACCACAATATACTGCCTAGATATTGTCCTCCAGAACTTAAAGGAGAAGAGGTCATGGAATGAAAAGCAATGAACTGGAAACCATCAAACCATTGTTTTCAGATTTCCAAAGACTAGCTCCAGATGCTGCATATGAAAATGTTTCAAGATGCAAAATGAGGAAAACCAGAAAATTCATCTCTATTTGGAGCTCCAACATGAGCGTTAAAGAAGCTCAGTAAGATCCTAGCTGGTTTGGCTCAGTGGATAGAGCATTCACTTGCGGACTCAAGGGCCTCTGGTTCAATTCCAGTCAAGGGCACATGCTTGGGTTGCGGGCTCATTCCCCAGTGGGAGGCATGCAGGAGGTAGCTGATCAATGATTCTCTCTCATCATTGATGTTTCTATCTCTCTCCTGCTCCCTTCTCTCTGAAATAAATAAAAAAAATATTTTTTTTAAAGCTTAGAAAGGTCCCACTGCAAAGAGACCTGTGCATATTTTTAAACTAGCATTTCCTAACTTATTTGGCCAATGAAGACATACTCTACACAGATCACCAATTATCACTTATATGATTTGTAAATACATAGAAGTGATTACTTGTACATATGTATGGAAATGTCATTCTCCTTGCACTGTGAAATGACCATTTTGCTCATCTTAACATGTGCTCATTTGCAACTCTTCTGACTAATGTTCTCATTCAAGTATGAAAGTACAAACAGGTTTGGTTTTCAGTACAGTAGTTGACAGCCTGCTCCCAGCAGTTTTGTCATTTCAGACTTTGACATCATGACTCAAACAGACCTAGCAAAATACCTGCAAGCCAGGGATACTCAGTCACTTGCAATGACCCTGTAACTGATTTTTACAAAATATTTAGTCATTTTAGTCAATCAAATGTTCAAGTTGATCACTTATATGTGGTATAATCGACTTTTAAAGCCTTTGGTTTTGTAGGATACTATCCAAATGATGCATACCCTACCTTTCATGTGCCAGTGAGAGGACTGCAGCAAGACTAATCTTCACTTAAATATAAACCCAGAGTAAAAAGAAGCCACAAAAATTCTCCCTCAAAGCCAGTATACACAGTCAGGGTCAACAGTTAAAGGCACACGTGCATCTGCCTACTGACCTATCTTTACCCTTGGGAGTTGGTTCTGTTCCAGATAAATCCCAGTGGGAAGGAAGAATGAGTCCAGACCAGAGTGGCCAGAGGGTCCATGTGGCCTGGAGTAGCTCCATGCAGTCCAGCCCAGCTCCAGGTCATTCTTGGCTGGAACCCCAAATGATAAGGTCACAGCCAACAACAAATAGAAGATACAAATGGGCACAGGTAACTAGCCTTAGTCATATGCACGTGTTGATTAGAGTAAATAAAACAAATTATTTAAGATTAAAGAAATATGTTGGCAAAGATAAATATATAGGTGGAGAAATTGGATCCCTTTTACAATTGTTGTGGGAATACAAGATGGTATAGCAACCATAAAAAACAGATGAGGGCTCCTCAAAAAATTAAAAATAGAACTGCCATATGATCCAGCAATCTCATTTCTGGTTATTTATCCAAAAGAAATTAAATTGAAATTGGGATCTCAAAGAAACAGTAACATATCTATGTTCATTGCAGCATCATTCACAATAGCCAAGATGAAGAAGCAACCTAATTGTCCATTGACAGATGAATAGATAAGGAAAATATGGTGTATGTATACATACAATAAAATAATATTCAGCCTTTTAAAAAGTAAAATTCTGTCATATGTGAGAATATAAATGAACCCTCAGGACCTTATGCTAAATGATATAAGCTAATCACAGAACAATAATACTGCATGATTTCATTAATATGAAATATCTAAAATAGTCAAATTCATAGAATCAAAGAGTGGGATGGTGGCTTCCAGGGACAGGAGGGAGGGAGAAATGGGGAATTACTTGATCAATGGATATAAAGTTTCAGTTAAGCAAAATGAAGAAGCTCTAGAGACCTGGTGTACAACATTGTTCCTAAAATCAATAACAATGCACACTTCAAAATTTAAGAGCTTAGCTCTCATGCTAAGTGTTCTCACCACAATAAGAAATTGTTAAAAGTTGAAGTAAAAGTACTTGGGATATTGTAGGCTCTCAACACATTGCATTATTTTCTTACTCAGTGGAGTGGGTTCTGACAAGAGGGTTTTATCTTTGTGAATAAGAGGGTTTAGAATAGAGTCTGACACACTGTATCCAAAATCATCCTGATCCCTCAATTTTATCATCTTTAAAATTAAAATTAAATAGAATTCTATAGGACAGATTGCATGTCAGCAGTATGTTAAACTTTTTTAAAAAATAGGTAGTCTAAAAATCTCACCACTTTGTCATTATTAGCTGGTCTTTCTTCGAAGTTTAAAACCTCCAGATGACCTCGACACATTTCTCTTGACTTACTCCACTTTTCGCTTTTCTTTCTCTCCTTGTCTTCCTTCTCATTTCTCTCTCTCATTTCTTCTCCCTCTGATCTCTTATATGCCAAGTCAACCATAGTCATTCAAATATCTACTCCCTTTCTATAAGAGAGAGAGAGAGAGAGAGAGATGTTCCTATTGGGGAAGAAAGTAAACAGGTTCCCTTTCTAGATATACACAGAGTGAAGAAGGGGGACAAGTAGTTCTGGTGACAGTAGGTGCCACCCATTTCAGAATCTGAGGGACAGTGGGATAAAGATCATTTTTTCTTAATCTACCATAAAAATTCTGGTAACATATCCCTACCACTCTCCTCCTGGACTCATTAGCAGTGCACTAAGAGCACTTGGCTTAACTGCCTTTGATTGTGATGAGGGTGCACATCAGCCCATAATGCCTGGGGATCTGTCCAGCTGCTGTCCAAAACATCTTTCTTTTAACTGGAAATTATTTACTTAACAAATTACCCCCAGAATTCATTCCAGGTAGCTACTAACAAGAAAAACAAGCAAATACAATTATTTCAAAGTTTTTATGGGTCCATAATAACATACATGCATGCGAGCATCTCTCTTACAGACATAAACAATATATAAGTAATCTTTTTTAAATTAAATGAAAATGTATACAGAAAAAAGCACAAATTACAACTTCACAAAGAGAGCACACCCATATAACCATGACCCCAATCAAGAAATAGAACATTTCAAACATCCCAGAGTATCCCTATCACTCTTTCTTTTAACAACCACCCCTCTAAGAGTCACACAATGCAGACTTCTGTAATTGTGGATGAATCTGTCTGTTTCTGAACTTCATTTAAATAAAATTACTCAGTCTGCAGTCTCTTGTGCTTGACTTCTACTTCTCAACATGTGGCTACATGCAGCCAAAGGCTGTTTGTTTCATAGATAATAGATTAGTCCTCATCAGTATATTTCAATTAAATTGATACATCAATCCTGACATACTTCTGAGTGCTTATAAGCAGGTGTTATGTAGAGTCAAGATCAACAATTTCCTTAACTCAAACAGTTCTACTTATTCTTTCTCAGACAGGTTTCCACTTGGCAATAGCCTGAAAAGTATTATCAAATTATATATTTCTTGTCTCCCTTTTCTAGGCTCTGCCCCAAAATTACTCTCCCTCTACCAGCTCTTGTACTTCACTCAGAAATCCCCAAAGATATGAACATCAGGGAGTCTGAAGTATAAAGTTTTCCTTTACCATCACATAGAGAGAAAAAATACATGGACAGAGAATGTTGGACACTTTTTCAACCACTGGCTCACTGGATCCTCATGCTTAAGATTCACTATTTTACCTGAGGTGCCATGGATGTCCACATGATTATATATAAGAAGCATTTGTTACCACATAAAAATTATTTAATGTTTATCTGTACCAATCCTTTTCTACCATCTGAAGTAGGTGACAATAAATGAGATTTGACTATAATGAACTAAAGTCAGGGAAAATATTACATTAAAACAAATGGATGCTCAGAGACCATGTATGCGGTTCACTCAGCCACGGAAAAAGCCCTGGAGCATGA
The DNA here is from genome assembly GCA_011751065.1 of Lasiurus cinereus. Taxonomy (NCBI): domain Eukaryota; kingdom Metazoa; phylum Chordata; class Mammalia; order Chiroptera; family Vespertilionidae; genus Lasiurus; species Lasiurus cinereus. The sequence continues at coordinate 2,562,442 of JAAGEH010000297.1, forward strand.
AAGACAGACACAATAAAAATAGAAACAAGAGAGCATACCAGGCAATACAGTCGCTCCACAATGTCATTCTTGCCCATTCAAAGGGGGCAAAAATAGAAGTATTTTGAAACTAAGCACCAGTGATATTTAAGCCTAATTTCCAGCTAGGTCAAGACTAATAGTGCGTTATTTGTCTTACTAACTTAGGTCGCAAGCGCCTTGGGCGGATCCTGTGCCTTCTTCTATATCTCACTCAGCGCCAAGAACTCTGTTAGCCATCAACAAAACCATAATAGACCTGGAGTCCTCTCCAAAAGCCAATAAAAACACACACATACTGAGCTAATGGAGACATTTACAGGCGGAGGAGCCCAGTTTCCTTTCTGAAAATGCCACCAAGGCAGCCTAGCTAATTAGGTTTCAGTAAACGACACTGACTGACCGGAATGGCCCACCTGTCTGGAGCTTTGTGTGTGCACTGAGACTGTTTTCTACTTGTTTTTGTTTTTGTTCTTCTAGTTTTGGAATTTCAAAAGGTGCTCTCTGAGATCTAGCCTGTGCGTTCACAGTAATTTCAGGAAAACGGTTAATATAGTACTTAATACTACAAAGAATACGTTTATTCATTTGGAACTGTTTGATCATTCTTCTCCCTCCCCTATTATATTCCTTTGGTAGAAAACTAAAAAAAAATAATAATAATTTTGTACAAGGCCATTCTGAAATGCAGTGACAATTCCGGGAATGAAATTCAGATTTTTTTGCAGGCTTGTCTGTGACCCTCCTAAAAGTAGTTAGTCATAGTTTTCCCAGTATCCTTACCAGAAGTGTTCTTGTAATGGTCCAACTCAACCCTTGTTTGTGTTTCTGAAAATAATGCAAATTGATGGAGATAGGGATCACGGACATGAGACACTAGACCAACACAGACTCAAAGATCAGCAGGCCTCTCCGTGAACAAGAATGACTTACACCCAGTGAAAGACCACATCTGATAAATGTGAATTGCTGAAAACTCATTAAGTATTAATGAGGTTCCTATTATAAATATTTAGAACACAAATGTTTCTGTGTCACTCATATTTTCTTCTTCTGAAATGCTAGTAGAAAATGATACAACTGCAACTCACGGCCTTTATCCACCAAAAATAAAAATAAAAACAAGTTTTAAGGGAGTCAAAATATACTGGCAAAAAGCATACCAGAAAGTTGCAATACAATATGATAGAGCAGAGAGAGAATGAACCATGGAGGCAGGTATACCTGACTGCCAATTCTAATTGTTTATAAGTTTTGTAGTTTCCTAAGCCTCTCTCATCTTAATTTTCTCATCTATAGAATTGGGATTAATACATTTATTCAGAGCTCTTTTCAATCACAAATATCAGAAACTTAACCCAAACTTGCTTAAGCAAGTTTCAAGCTAATTAGGTTTCAGTAAACGACACTGACTGACTGGAATGGCCCACCTGTCTGGAGCTTTGTGTGTGCACCGAGACTATTTTCTGCTTCTTTTTGTTTTTGTTCTTCTAGTTTTGGAATTTCAAAAGGTGCTCTCTGAGATCTAGCCTGTGCGTTCACAGTAATTTCAGGAAAACGGTTAATATAGTACTTAATACTGCAAAGAATAAGTTTATTCATTTGGGACTGTTTGATCATTCTCCTCCCTCCCCTATTATATTCCTTTTGTAGAAAACTAAAAAAAATAATAATAATTTTGTACAAGGCCATTCTGAAATGCAGTGACAATTCCGGGAATGACTATGTAATAGAAAAGACTACATTCCCAGTTCCTGCCTCACCTGATTCAGGTGCTCAATATTATCAGGAAATGACCTTTCTTACACATCTCCTTTCTAGTGAAATGGCTGAATTGTCAAGTAAGCTTTTCCATAATGACTATGCCCGGAACTCAAGAATAGTATCTTCCCAGCCCCAAGTCCAATTCAATGAAAACTCATCCTGCCAACAGTTTAAGAATTCAACCTCATTCTGATCAGTTATATTTCCACACCTGAAAAGAATCCCAAGGTAGCATAGATTGCTATTACCTGAATGAAGGTAAATGGCTTATAGAAAGACCAAAGCAACCATTGTTCCCTATAATGCAGCTCAGAGTTGTAAAAGCAAGCAAAATTTATCCCAGGACCTATCATTTCCATTAAGAAATTCTTACAGGTGAGTATTTGACACCTAGGAAATATTTGCCTGTATTGACACCTGCAAGCACACAGCACACTTAATAGTGAAATCTCATGATCTACACAATATTCTGCCAAAATTAGGTAAGGCTGCAAGGATGAGTCTTATGACAGGTTGAAGGGAGCAAAAGATTGAACCGCAAAGAACATCACTGCATGCAGAGAGGACAGACTGCTGATTGTATCCTGGCTTTCTCTAGCGGAAGGAGACAGAGCCTCCCAACTGCACTGAACTCCACTTCTGACTGCACTGAACCACAGTTTCAGGTGAGATCCTGGGGACCCAGACTCATAAGGGACCCAGAGCAGAAGGGAAAGGCAGAGGTCTAGAGGCACTCATGTGCATGTGGACACAGAGAGGGCTGCAGCGATTACCAAGAGACACTTGAGACCCAGGGGCCAAGTAGGGCAGGGTTGACTGGAAGCCAAGACTGTCTACTCAGCCTTGAGACTCCACCCCACCCAAGCTCAACAGGGATGCTTTTGCAGTTTTCCAAGTCTTGTATCATAAGGCTGACTCCAGCACAGAAGTTTTCCAAGCATAGCAAAAATGCAGAGACAAAGGAACAGATCATGAACGAAAGGAATGGAGAAAAACGAACAACTGGATATAGATTTCAAAACCATGGTTATAAGGTTTTTCAAGAATTTCCTAGAAAAGATGGATAAATTTAGCGAGATCCAAGAGGAGATGAAAAAGCATCAACGAGAAATTAAACATACACTGACTAAAATAAAAAGTATTATACAGAGACCTAACAGCAGACTAGAGGAAGGCAAGAATCAAGTTAAAGATTTGAAACACAAAGAAGCAGAAAACACTCCACTGAAAAGGAAAAATGAATCAAAAAATGTGAAGATAGTGTAAGGAGCTTCTGAGACAACTTCAAGCATATCAACATCAGAATTATGTGAGTGACAGAAGAAGAAAGAGATCAAGATACTGAAAACCTATCTGAAGAAATAATGACTGGAAATTTCTTATACCTGGTGAAAGAAATAGACTTACAGGTCCAGGAAGCACACAGACCCCAAACAAAGGAATCCAAAGAGGACCACACCAAGGCACATCATAATTAAAATGCCAAGAGCAAAAGACAAAGAGAGAATCTTAAAAGCAGCAAGAGGAAAAACAGTTCATTACTTACAAGGGAGCACCCATACGATTATCAGTTGATTTCTCAACAGAAACTATGCAGGCCAGGCGGGAGTGGCAAGAAATATTCAAAGTGATGAATAGCAAGAACCTACAACCAAGATTATTCTACCCAGCAAAGCTATCATTCAGAATTGAAGGGCAGATAAAGAGTTTCACAGATAAGAAAAAGCTAAGGGAGTTCATCACCACCAAACCAGTATTATATGAAATACTGAAAGGTACTCTTTAAAAAGAGGAAGAAGAAGAAAAGGGTAAAGATAAAAATTATGAATAACAAATATATATCTATCAACAAGTGAATCTAAAAATCAAGTGAATCAAAAATCTGATAAACAGAATAATCTGGTGAATATAATAGAATCAGGGGCTTAGAAAGGGAGTGGACTGACAATTATCAGAGGGAAAGGGGTGAGGAGGGTGCAGGAAGAGACCAGAAAAAAATCATACACCTATGGATGAGGACAATGCAGGGGGAGGTAAGGGCAGAAGGAGGGGTAGGAGCTGGGTGGAGGGGAGCTATGGGGGGAAAAAGAGGAACAACCGTAATAATCTGAACAAAGATTTATTAAATAAATAAAAAAAGAAAGGATGTGGTGGGTAAGTGAGCATTTTAATAGGAAATCAAAATTCATAAACTAAATTTGTATATATTATTAGGAAGAGTTTGCATACATACAGCAAAAATAATAGTTGCAGGATTAGTTTGTATAAAATGTCCTTAGCAAAGAAAGATATTTTTGAGGTACTCATTCAACATAGTTCTTTGAAAAGATACTCCTCTAGCTTAAGCTGGTATGCTCTCAGTGAAGTAGCCTGTGTGTAACATAAATTTTACAAATGATGTTCAGATCTCTTCATTATAGAACACAATTAGCTCCTTCCAGTAAAGATGAGGATTTATTGGTTTAAGCATGTTAATAAAAGGCTGGCTGCAACTGAGAAACAGAAAGTAGTTTCAAATGAGAAAATTGCATTAATATACATGATGTGGGTTCTAACTGGGGCCAAAATGAAAACTATTTCCTGGATTTCAGATAGAGGTCTGTCCAAAAACAACCTTATTTTTAGCATTTTGAAGGGAGACTCCAAATAAATAATGAAAAGCAAGACAGGATATTTAACCAAATGTGAAAAGAGGTTTTGTAAACACATTGGGCATGCCAATCAAAAATAATTTTTGCAAGCAATATTAAGCCAGACTTATCATCCTTCCGGTAATGCACCTACATGGGGCACCAAAAATCTTTATTTCTGGCTATGATGAATTCAGATAAGTTATCCCATTCTCAAAAAAATGTCTACCAGAGGCTCTGCTGGCTGCCAGAAGCAGTATTCTCTCAAAATAAAAACCTCTTCTCAGTTTGACTTATGTCTGTTATGATAATCTCAGGGAATTTACCAGTCTGAGAGATTTATTTCATGGAAATGAAGGGTTTTCAAAGTTTGAAGAAATTCACTCCATATTTCAGGAAATGAACATGTGATGCATTTTGCATGTTGTTTTAACAGAAGCAATAGTTCTTTCCACGGGACGTTATGAGTTGCTGATTATAAACTGTGGCAGGTTCACCATCAAGAAGCAAAAACAAAGCATTAAAATAAATAAATATAATAAACTAAAGTCTTGAGAAAATGAGGGCATTTAAAGGTCATAATGGCATCACATTATTTCCAAAACAAAAACTCAGTGATTCATCCAATTATATTTTATTGGTATAAACTTATAAATATGAGCACACTAAGGAATGTCTCCAGCAAATATTCACTGAAAGCTATGATGCCTGCCAACCATCTCTGTTGCTATGGGTCCTATATCTTTGTATTTGTAGTCTACAGTAAAGGGACCATTCTTCACTTCTTTCCCCAACCAAGAGCTTGGAAACCAAAACAGAGTTAACGATGTGGCTCAACAAATAGAAAATGTTGATGATAAGAAGAGTGTGCACAGCTTTCTGGAGTTTGATTAGCTACAGAAAATCAAGTCAGCCTTGGTGTATTGCTCATAGGAGAGACACCTAACCTGGTTTCCAGAAAATGGGAAGGCTGCTGTGAACAGGAGAAATGTAAGCCATAGCCTGAAGGAAGAAGACAAGGAGCTATTCAGATAAACAAGATGGGACAGCCATGGGCAAGTAAGCATTAGCTAGGGGAGACAGGGCTCTTCTGGGGAACTGGTAAGTGTTTATTAGAGAGAAAGAGCAAAGTACATAATGCGGAAGCCTGGGGGGAGGGGATGTTAGAAATGTAAGCAGAGACAATATCATGCAAAATTGTGTAGGCCATGATCAGGATCTGCACCTTATTCTAAGAGCAATGAAGAGTTATAGATCATCAGAAAATCCTACCATCCCTACATATAAAATGTATGCTAAATTGACCACATTTTTTTTATACATCTTCATCCTGATCATGGTCCAAGCCACTCCAGCTCCTGCCCAGAGTCTTACAGTTGCCTCCTAACTGGCCTCCCTACCTTCCTTGCTCCCTTCAGGCGCTTCTCCTCCCAGTACTCCCTACACCTCGACCCTGATGTACTTTTCTCCAAAACACCATCTGCCATGTTCTCTACTGACTTAGAAGTTCCTTGTCTATCTCTGCTGCCAGAGGGCAGGAGTAAACTGGTTTTGTTCAATGCTATATCCTTTGCTTTTAGAGCAATAACTGGCACAAAGTAGATGCTCACAAAAACTCTGATAATCAAGGATGTGCTTATGTTTCTTATAATCAGAACTGTTGCGGTGGCTTGCTATTTCACATTTATGAAAAGTTAGAATATAACAGTGACCCAGGACCTTACAGAATCTGGTCCTCCTGCCTTTTCTCAGCTTTCATCTCTTCCCACTTTCCCACTTGTTCCAGAGATGCCCTGAACTTTCCATTCCCTGACTATATAGCAAGCTGGCTTAACACGCCCCCCCTCCATCCAGGGCCTTTGTACTTCCTGTTCCCTCTTGTTCCACAGAGCTGTGTAATTTGATCCTACACTTCCTTCAAATATGCTGAAATGTCACCTGCCCAAAGAGGCCTTTCTCTACCTCTGCCATACAATAGCAGCCCCTTCCTGCCACCTGATCTTCTCTTTCTCCTTACCTAGCTTTATTTTTTTTCATAGCAATGAAAAATTTTATCATAATGTATATTTATGTAATTGCCTGCCTTTCTCTATAAGAAGATCAATTCTATGAAGGCAGTGAATTCATTTAGGTCATGACTGTTGCTGGCACTTAGAACTATGCCTGATCCATGTTAAGTAACTGCATTAGTGAGGAGCCAACGGGAATCAAGAAACATCAGTTATGTGAGGAGAGGGAGTTTAATATAAAGAAGTGTTGCCCAGCTGGCATGGCTCAGTGGTTGACGGTTTAATTTCTGGACAGGGCATATGCCTGGGTTGCAGGCTGGATCCCCAGTGTGGGGTGTGCAGGAAGGAGGCAGCCAACCAATGATTCTCTCTCATCATTGATGTTTCTATCTCTCTCCCTCTCCCTTCCTCTCTGAAATCAATAAAAATATGTTTTTTTAAAAAGGAGTGCGAACTACTGTAAGATTGTTACCAGAAAGGATCCAAAGAGAACTCTCAAGTGTTCCAGAAGTAACAACAGTAGAAAACAACTACCACCCCTCAGTCTGGGGAAAAAAAACATGTCGGAGTTATTAAATCTGAGAAACCTGGAGGAGGATGCTTGCAGAGCTGGAACTCGGGGCTCTAAGGAGGGGTCTCTCCATAGGTGGTGTCTCTGAGCTCCAAGGAATAACATGAAACCCAGATCTTTAGGGAATGATCGCTGCAGAGTGGGCAGCTAGCAAGATAGCAAATGTGATGAAATGGGTTCTGTTCAAGCTGGAAGAATTAACTGCAAGTTGGATCCAGCTGTTAAAATGATAAAGAAAAACTGCTATGGAGTTAAGAAGTATTGTTTGGGTGATTCTACTGGAAGCTGGGAGGAAGACTATTCCCTCTTTCTCTTCAGGCCTTGCTATCTCTCTCTGTTGCCCTTTATGGTAGAGCCTACCTACTATGGAGCCACATGGCCAAGCCAAAATATTTGCATAGCCCCAGCTCAGACAACATTACAAACCTGAGTATAGAAACATGGGCTTGAAACTAAGAAACAATAACTTAATAACTGCATGGTTCTCAGTAAATTTATGTTGAAAGAAGCAATTGGAATATCTTCAAAAATTATTTTAATGCTTACTATTGAATGTCATAAAAAGAAATTTTAAAAAATTATTCGAAGAATAAAGAAGCAAGTGAGGCTTGTCAACAGGGTAGGCTCAAGTAGAATAATCAATTTGTATCCCAGGTAGTGACTACATTCTGTTTCCTGGCAGCTGAGTCAAAAATGGAAATTTCCCATGCATTCAAATTTAATTATAACAGTCTAGAGAGAGCAGCAGGGAGGTGTAAAAATACATTTTTTTCAGAGTAAAGGTTTGATTCTTTCAGTATGTATATTCTAGAAAGCCTAGAGTTCAGAACCAGGCAACATAAAATAAGATTTAGTCTTGCTTAAGGTTTATCTTATAGAAATGTGTGTGTGTGTGTGTGTGTGTGTGTGTGTCTAGGTGTTGGCCTCAAGTGTAAAAGAACATCAATACATAAACTAGCAAAGATCTCACTTTAAAAACAGATCCTCAAGACCCACCAAGATGAATTAAGAGCAAAATGCATGCTTGACTAAAAGAATAAATCTACTTGTACGCTAAGAGTGACTAAATCCCTACAAAAGACAGAATAAATTGACTTGCTGCCTGAGGATATTTAAAATGGAATGTCTACCACATATAATGATTTTTTGTTTTGCAAAATTTTATGCTGAGTTGCTCCTTATGAAAATAAGATGTCAATAGACCCATACGCTTCTTAAGTTCACTCCTAGTGAATAGGACAAGGTTGAGACATAAAGGAGGACACTTGTAATTTTCTGTTACAACAGGAATAGATAAAGTCAATTCATTTCATACCTGTATATATTGATAAAGACTGAAGACAAGTGCTAAAACTTAGTCATATGTGACATTGCCTCAGACTATATTGCATTTCCTCATGAAAATACTTCTGCCTACTCCAATTTTGGAAAATATAATGAATGAAAGAGATAGTAATAGCTGAGGTGGACTGTCTGGGTTGTGTGAACTGGCCCATAAACAATTGTTGTCCATGGAATCAGAGGTGGATGATGGAGCAGTGTTAAGGTTTCCTATATTCAACTATAATTGAATTTCTAATGGAGCAGACATTCAATCTTAAATATCCAAATTTAAGCCTTAAGAAGGTCTTCAATTTGATACATATCAGTGCAAGTGCATTTAAATAAACAACAATATTTTCAATTTCAAAAACATGGATTAGAAATACAATCTCAAGAAAATGAGAGGACAAGGTCACAGTCTAGGAGAAATTATTTGCTAGACACATCTGATAAAGGATTAATATCCAAAATATAGAAATATCTTTTAAAACTCAACAATAAGGAAACAAACAGCCTGATTTAAACATGGAACAAAACATAGACAAATACCTATCCAAAGAATATATCCAAGTGGCCAATAAATATATGAAAAGATGTTCCACATCATTTGTCATTATGGAAATGCAAATTAAAACAACAATAAGATACCACTACATACTTATTAGAATGGCCAAATCCAGAACATTGGCCACACCAAATGCTGGTCAGGATATGGAGCAACAGCAACTCTCATTCATTGCTGATGGGAGTGAAAAATGGTATAATCATTTAGGGAAATATTTTGGCAGTTTCTTACAAAACTAAACATACTCTTGCATGCAATTCAGCAATTATGCTTCTTGATATTCACCCAAATGAACCTAAACATTATGTCCACAAAAACTGCACATGGATGTTTACAGCAGCTTTATTCATAATTACTAAAAATTGAAAGCAACCAAGATGTCCTTCAGTAAGCAAGTGGCTCAACTGGACTCAAAGGAATAAAATTATCCCGACAATGGATATATTTGGTGATTTAAAAAAATATATCTACCAAGCTATAAAAAGACATGGAGGAAACTTAAATGCATATTATTAAATGAAGGAAGATTGTAACAAATATACCACTCTGGTATGGAATGGGGGAAGTCTTATGTTGGGGGTGGGGGTTGGGGAAGAAGGATTATAGAAACTCTGTACTTTCTGTTCAAAGTTTATGTGAACCCGTCTGGCCAGTGCTGATTAATGATTTTCTCTCATCATTGATGTTTTTATCTCTCTCTCTATCTTCCCCTTCCTCTCTGAAATCAAATATATATATTTGCTGTGAACCTAAAACTGCTCTATAAATTATAGTGTATTAATTTTTTTAAAGCATGGATTGATTGGCTACCACTTTGAAAGTCCTATGTTATCATGATTTGCTTTCTTCCTCTCTTACTTATGGGGGAGGAGGCAGTGGTTCAATGTGTCTATTTCTCACCTGTAGACAAGCTGGCTTATAACTTTATTTTCATCATTTCCTTCGTTCTATCTCCTATACTTCCGTTAATGACATGTGTTACATATTTTTTAATTGCTCCCTTGGGGTAGCAATAAAAAGTTTTATTTGAAAAGTGACCCAGATTATTTAAATTGGTACCCTGGAAACTAACTAGTTAGAACTCTTTAAGAAATTTTGATCATTCCAGCCTTGCTAATCTCTCTTCTCATTATTCATTGATTCCAAATTCCATTAATCCTCTATGATGATAACTTTCCAGAAGTCTTTATAAGAAACACTTTCTGCTTCATGGTATTTCTTATATATCTTTCAGTTGGCTTGCCCTCAGGAGGCCTGATCACAAGGTGAAATGGGGGGGGAGGAGGTGAGTATGTCAGAGATATTCTATCACTCACAGGAGTACATTTTTGAGATCACAACAGCTACCTGTTATGTGTCAGACACTGTTCTTGGTATTTAATTGAAAGTATGTTTGGTCCTTTGTGATTAAGGAAACCAAGGCTCAGACCTAACTTTTTAAAAGGCCATAAAATTGGGTTGGTTTCTGGATCCTCTGTTTGCAAGTGTCAGGAGTAGGATTCTAATTAATTCAGGTAAAAAGGGGTAAAGTTCGACTAAAAATTCCAAAGAAGTTTAAACAAACAGACTGAAAGAAGGTCACAGACCAGCAGGGCCTCAGGAATGCATAGAGCCAGCAACTCGAAGCTTTCCAAGACTTTGTCTCACTCCTGTCTGGACTGCTTTGCATGTGCCTTTATTCCCTCATTCCAGACAAATTTTCTTTTTTGGCAAGAAACTGAGCTATCGACAGGTCCAAAAATTTATATCTCAATTGTCTGGCCCTGGAGAGACACTAACTTTCTTTGCACTTATCAGTTCAAAACATTCTGGCAAAAAAAAAAGTTATTTATATCCTATCTCCCCCACTAGGCTAATAAACTCATATTCCTAAAGAAACCTGTGGATGTCAAGAAACGGCAGTGGGATGAGGAAGATCCAGGTAAATTGGAGACAATTATCATGAGACAAACTCGGAGGTACTCACTATAAAAACCATGATGTAGGGCCTGCAAGTATTATTCTCATTATGCAGATGAGGAAAATAAAAGCTAAGGAATTAAAAGAAATTAAAGTGTGCCCAACACAACCCAATAAATAAGTAGGTAGACTTCACACATTTTTCTGTGTTTTTGTCTCTTTCGTTTCCAATCCTAAGAAGAGAAAATGGTTCAGAGAAAGCTGCTACTGCTAGAGGGGTGATGCACAGTACTTCACAGGACTAGATGATGCCAGTGGAACTTAAAATCCACATGTTGGAGTAAAGCCCAGTCTCTCTGACATCCATGCTGTATGTATTTATCCTGAATTACAAGACAACGTCAGCCATGCAGAATTCTGAGTGGGTAGGAGGTGAAGAATGGGGAAGAAGAATGGGACCGTTCCAAAGAGAAGGAAGTTCAAGTGCAAAGACCTTTCCAGAAGAAAATAAGCCTGACCTGTTCACAGGGCTGAAATAAAGCAAGTATGACTATATTTCAGCACCTGAGTTGAGAGAGATGAGAAGAGGTTTGACAGGTAAGCATGATCTGGATCCTGCAGAGGTTAGTAGGCCAAAGCCAAGAGCTTTACATGTTTAATGGGAAGTCATTGAACAGTTTTATAGGGAAGTAACTTAATCTGATTTGTACTTTAGAATGCTGACTCTGAAGGAAGAATTGTGGGAGGGAGGGGCACAGGTAGAGGCTGAAGGACATTGTAGAAGAATAGGCAAGAGATGGTGGAGGCTTGAACTTAATTTTAGCAGTTAGATTTGTGACCAGTAGATGGATTCCGGACACATTTTGGAGAAAAAAGCTTTAAGACTGTGCATAGAGTGTGAAGAAAATAAAATAACCAGCTCTCTCCTAAATCCTAGATATTTGGCTATACAACAGGTTATATGATAAGGACATTTACTGAGATAACAAAACTTTATGGTAGAACAGATAGAGTGGTTGGGTGGTGAGAGTCGATACTTCTATTTTACCAGTGTTATGACTAGTATGCCTATTAGATATCTAAGTGGAGATGTCCTATAGGTAGTTAGGCATATGAGTTTACAATTCCGGAAGGGGCTGGAATTGGAGATGTAAAAAGCTTAGTCTTTAGCTTATAGATTTCTTTGGAATGAATGAATTCCCTAAAAAGACACTGTAGATAAAGAATCCAAGAGAGAAAAAGGTGGAACTGGAGAGCCTTATGCTAAGTGAAATAAGCCAGTCAATGAAAGAGAAACACCACATGATCTCACTCATTTGTGGATAATAAAGAACATTATAAACTGATGAACAAAAAGGTAGATACAGAGGCAGTGAAGCATCAAACAGACTGTCAAATTACAGAAGGAGAGGTGCGGTAGATAAGAGGTCAACCAAAGGACTTGTGTGCATGCATATAAGCACAATGAACACAAGACACTGGGGAGATTAGGGTATGCCTGGAGGGGGGCACAATGGGAAGATATGTATACATGTAATACATTAATAAAAAAAAGAGAGAGAGAGATAAGGGTAGAGCTTTATGTCACACCCAAATTTAGAGGGCTGGTGGAGAAAGAGCAGACAGCAAGTCACTCAAGGCATAGTGTGTTCGATGGCAGAAAAATAAAGGGCTTCAAAGTCAAAGAACCCTAAAGAAAAAAGTGTTTCAGAATGGAGAAAGAAGTTGACAGTAACAAATTCTACCAAATGCAAGAGATCAAATAAGTAAAGTTAGAAAAGTTAGGAACAGAATTCTTTTAGCTGCAAGCTACAGAAATCCAACCAAGATTATCTTAAACAATATGGGTCTAGTTATTTCACATATCAATATGTCTAAACCATGAGTTATCTAGATTTTCTTTATTCAAAAGATCTATAACTCTACCAAAAAACAGATACTTTCATCTTTTTTTTCCTGTTATCCTCAGAGTGTGAACAATGTCTTTTTATGTGCTTGCAAGATTATTATACATCTTCAAAATCTCATATAGATATGACCACATCCAAGAAAGAAAGATTTTTTCTTTTATGTTTCTCTATTTAATAGGAAGTGCCCATAGATGCCCTTTCAGACCTTTACTCAAAACCCATAGGCTTAGTGTTGTCTTAAAACAAAGTCTAAACCAGTCATTGGAAAGAAAAATTACGTCCCTTCTTTTTTATATTATGTTTAGATCAATTACAATTCACATTCCAATGAATGGGAAGGGGTTTGGTTATTTTCCCTTATCTCATTAGGGGGAAAGAAAGTCCAAATATATAAAAGTTTTAACTAAAGTAAGTAGAAGATGAGGACTAAAAAGAAGAGGAGGTTGAGAAAAATGAAGGAGGAGGAGGAAAAGGAACAAGTGAGAAAAGAGAAGAATTAAAAAAGAGGTGGGATGGAAATATATTTGGGATAGATAACCGACAGTATCCACTCCCACAGTTTTATAAAGACAATATCAGTGGAGAGTGGAATTAAAAGTTCTATTAGAGAAACTGCAGAGAGAAGGGGAAGTGAGGAAGACAGAAAACATAAACAATATTTTAAGAAGTTCTGATGTAAAGGGAAGATCAACCTAACAGCTTCCAAAGAAGGATATAAAGTCAAAGAAATTTGGGGTTGGTTTTAGTTATATTTTTAGGGTAGGTGATTTAGTGGCATTTTTGTATGTCATTATGAATTACCCTAAAATGGGAAAGAATTTATGTAAGCAATGTGACAACTGCAGGAGCCAACTCCTCCAGAAAATGAGATGAAAAAAAAAATCTGAGATGTTAATAGAGAGTGTGATGTTAGTAGCAAAAAATAAGCTTGTCCTTTTACTTGGGTAAGTCAGTATTTGAGTACAAATGTTGACAGGCTCATGGAATTTTTAGAAGATAAGATTGTCCACATCTAATTGTATCTAATTTCTCTATAAAGTGAGCTTCCACATTATGAAACAAGTATGAAGATGAAGAGGGGGTGTTTGAAATTTGGGGAGAGAAGATAAGTAAGAGGTTCTGAGACCGAGGAAATGCATTGACTATGAGGCAGGTAGGAAGAGTTCAGATTTTCAAAATAATTTTTATTGTTACAACACTGGCAATGACTTAGTGGATAATTTGGTTTGGTTGGAATAGGATTTTGCCAGATAACAAGCGCAATGGAGGGGAAAATGAAGTAAAGAGGATAAGAGTGTTTTCAAGAAGGTGTTATAGTACTAGATCATGAAATTTTTAGGCTGAATAAGAGAAGAAAGCCAATGTGTTGAAAATTTGAATGAAGTCAGATAATGTTTTTTTTTTTTTTATGGAAGTAGTAAAAGAAAGAAACTGAACATGTAGAAGGTGAGCAGAAGATAGTCAGAAAATGGGAGGTTTGAAATTAAAATTTTCAAAGTGGGCTAACTATTGATGATGACAAGACAGCTGATAGTTGGAGCTAAAGACACCAAGGATATAGGGATCTAGGATATCCACTTCCTGGCTCTTCCACTTATTAGCTGGTAATCATGGATAAAGTACTTTACATTTATATGTCTCTGTCTCTTCATCTAAAAAAAGAAGGATAATAATATAAGCTAATTCATAGAGCTGTTTGAAACCTAAATAAGTTCATATATAGTGTCTGCAACAGTGTCTAACACATAGTAAGCCTTCAGTAGTATTAACATTTAGTACTGTCTATATTTATATTATATATGTATTACTTTATTTTTAAATGATAATGAAGATTCTGATATATTGCAATTTCACTCTGTGACAGGTGCTGTTCTAAGCACTTATCTTTTTAAAACTCTCATTTAATGCTCACAATGTCTTTACAAAGTGGGTACTATTTTAATGCCCATTTCATAGTTTCAGAGACAGAGAACAGCTGGGAATGGGAGAGGCAGGCTTTGAACCAAGTTATGTGATTCCAGATACTCCACCCTTTGCCACCATTCTATGTGGTGAATTACAGGGAAATAGAAAAGGCCAGGAGGCAACGACACAATGAAAGAGGAGAAGCCATTGGAGGTAAAGACACGAGAGCTACAGGAAGGGTTATGGGTAATGAAGTCAATGATGTGCACTTCAAAGAATCTGGGGTTTTGAGAGAGGAAAGGTGATAGCCTGAGAGTGACAGTGAGGAGTAAGGCTTACAAGGCTTTGAAGCATTTCAACCATTTCTGACCAAAAGGACAACAAGAAAAAAAAATAACTTCAAATATGGGCATCCAGAGGACTTGGCAGTTCCTGAGGGTGCTGTCCCCATCACTGTATTTTTATCCCAAGGAAAGGAAGTTCTTGTCCTCTGGTCCCATCTTGCTAAGAATCATATTCAGTTTAGGAGTGAAGCTAGCAAGTTAAACAAGAGGATACTTAGGCAACTTTTATTTTGATAGATCTCAGACCAACACCTACATAAAAGTACCTATTTAAAAAAACATGAAAAACTCTCAAACTTGGGATTTTTCTGCCATGTGAGATGTTGCAAACAATGTGATCAGGTACACATTTTCAAATTCAACTCCCCATGACAGATTTGAAAACAAACAAATAAATGGATTGAACACATTTCAAAGTAGTAGGTGTAGATTAGGAATCAGCCAAGTGTAGCCCAATGGCCAAGTCCTGTCCATCACCTGTGTTTCTAGGCCTCAGAGCTAAGAATGCCTTGTATAGTTTTAAATGGTAGAAAAAAAAGACAAATAATATTGAATGACATGCAAAAATTATATGCTATTCAAACTCTAAATAATTAAAATCTTGTTAAATATAAGCATTAACAAATACAGTATTTGCAAAATATTCTTACGATAAGGAACTCAATTAAACAAAATGTTATTTATTATCTACCCCCAAATTCTCATTTTTTAGTTATATACTGTTATTATTATACCTTTAATCTCATCAGTAAAATATAGTGGAAATTTGTTTTCCCTCATGTTGCATAAGCACCTACCTGATATTCTCAATTTTATCTTAGTTTGACAAGGGTAAAGGCTTTGCTATCTGGCTCTTTATAGAAAATTTTTGATGAGTTTTGGTTATAGATAATGGGTAGACAAAGTTTATTTTACTATAGGTATTACAATGAAAAACATATTATGATTGTGATATGTGGACATCTGTGTATGTGGACAACTGTATAGCCATCCAGTTAATAAACATTTATTGAGTACTTACTATATACTAGAAACTGTCTTTGTTGCTGATCAGATAAAATTGAGCATAAGTGGTAATTGCTCTCAAGAAAATCAGTCTATTTTACTACCATACTAATTCTAGTAGAATTTAAAAGAACAAAGGATGTCTACAGAATTCCACTTCAAATAAATATGCCCCCCTCTTTCTCTCTGTTTTCAGTTACTATTGGTTATTGAATTTCATATTTCTATGTGACAGTCAAGTGGTTCTCTGTTTTCTACTCAAGGATAGAAAATAGAAGTTATAGCAAGTATGAAATCTCTCCCCCACCTTTAACTCCACTGGCATGCTTTCTAACCTCTCCTTCTTATGCTTATTCCCTAATATGTCATTTAATTTGTTAGGGTCCTGGCATGCCTCTTGAATTAAAGTCACTAAGGCATGTGCCTCTGCCAAGCAGAATGGAGCTAATGTCCATTGCCATAGCAATTGCATTGTTCATCTACAGACAGCAACAAGACCCAAAGCCATTGCCATATTTTTCAATAGCTTACTCTTACCCTTTTCTTCCTAAATTGCCCCTGACATCAAATGCCCAACAGGATTTCAGTGTGGGTTTAGGTGACTGAACAGCCAATGAGTATGGGGCATTCTTACAGCATGCAATCATAACTTCTGTTTAGCTTTCATAACAAAATCTTATCCAAAACCATCTCAAAGAAGCCAAAACCAATTCAAAACCACTTCCTAGGTCCACATTGCATAACAAGTGGATATGTTCTTTCCCACATCATGGCCAAGGGCACTAGGTAACTAGTTGTCTGGTCATATGAATGGTGAAAGTGTTTGTCTATTATGCTTACGCTATAAAAATTGCAAGCTATCTGGTTCCATGTTGTTTATTAAACATTTTTTTTCTATTTATATTCATTGCTAGTCTGTCTTTGACTCTTGGGAAGAGTCTGCTGCTCTCTCTCTCTTTCCTCACATCCTAGCAAAAATATAACTGTGAGGAGTAGAAGAATGGGGAATTTAAGGCTTTCACTGAATACCTACTGATCGAGAAATAGGGGAGAAAGAGAATGAATATGTAAAAGGCATGCTGACAGGAGAAAAAAAAAGAACTGAACTGAACCAAAGACTTTCAGCCTTTTTAACATTAAAATATTTTTTACATTTCTCAAGTATCTTATTTCCCTAAGCTCTATCAACACTAATGAGCTTATCTGTCTGGGAAATAGCAAGGATTTGGGTATGTTTATTTGGTTCAGTAATCAGCTCTCTCCCAAAATGTCTTTGTTGTTAGCAGGAGAAATTCTCAAAATCCTGAGTCTATGGGTAAGAAATCTTCATCCCTCTCCTTTTAGAGAACAAATGCACAGAGCTGAGGCGACTCTTGCGATATAGCCAGTGCACTGCCACAGAGGGGAGGATTTGGGTTGTGCTGGAACAGGAAGGGATAAAAGAATGAATTAAAAGCTAAAGTGTACAGAAATTAGAGGGTGTTTTTTCTTTTTTCAGTGAGAGACAAATTAGGCATGCAGAGAGGGCAGGATCCCATGTTAAACCACGATCAGAGGTCAGATGATGCAAATCGGTTCTGAGTAGTGCTGTATAGCTCCACCCCACCATTCAACCAAAAGAACATTTCTGCAGTTGATTTATCATGGTCTCTGAAACTGGCAGCATTATCAAAATTCTTCAAGGTTGTAATAAGAGAAATACGCATTTTAACTTAGTGAAACCAGTCTGATGCCTATTTGGTAAGAAATGAACGTATGAACTGATTAATGAAGTTTTGAGCTTCCGTTTAAGCCTCATCTACACCCAACACTATCAAAATATGAATCTTTAATCAACCCCACTTTGTGCATTCCACATCTCTGGGAAGGCACTTGCCTGCCCTAGACTTCATCAGAATCCTCCATCTCCCTCACTATCTCCCCCAAATGGCATACAGAACCACCAAAATGTGCAATTTGTACTTCCTAAAATATCTCAAATCTGTTCCCTCCTCTCTATCCACACTGCCACCACTTCAATCTCTCTAGGCATCCCCACCTCTCACCTAGATTTGTGATATAAACTAAGTGGTCTTACTCCCTGACCCTACTTCAATGTGGGACTTTTCTAAACTGCAAATTTGATCTTGTCACCTTGCGTAACTTCCCTGTGGTCTCCCACAGTCCTCAGGATAAAGCTCACACCCATCTCTGTTTCCACAAGCCTCTTGTTTAGTGGCTTTTCCAGAACAATTCCATGTATTTAGGGGTCTTTCATTCTCTGCCATAGTGACATTTCCCCCAGTGTTTTATGCTGCCTCGTGCCTTTGCATCTTCATTGCGATTCTGAATAGTCTTACTAATCTGTCTCATGAAACTGCTCCATAAGCAAAGGGACCATGTCTTGTTTACTGTTGTAGTTCATGACACCTGACACAGTGTCTGACACAGGATAGAATGAGACAAAGAATTGGTAACTTTTAAAGAGAGTTGACAATTCTCAAAGGAAACAGCAGTGTTTCCTAGCTAAGGGCAGGTACCACAGTGATGAGGGTGCGGTTACCCCTCACAAATTTTCAAGGGTCCTGAAAATTTGGGCCATCGGGGAGAAGGATAGGGTGAGTGATGGGCACCAGGGGGGGGGAGGAATGCTTAAAAACAAACTGTCTACTGCATAATTTTGCAGAGGGCTGGCCATGATGTGAAGGGTGGCTCAAAGGGAAATTACTGCCCAACACAGGAGTCAAGAATACCAATTATTTTCCTCTTAAGTAGGGCCAGACCAATGCAACAGAAAACCAGAGAGGATGGGCATTGCATTCCTGGAAGGAAGCTGACGGTGTTGGTGCCATCAGCCTGGTTGACTAAGGAGACATGATCCAGGAGCCACCCAGCAGAAGGCTGGTACACCACAGACAGACATGCTTCTTGGAAAAGACCTGTGGCAATTAGGAATTCAAGCTTAGCCCCAACTTTTCAAATGAAGCCTTCTAATTTTCCTTTTCCCTCCCCTAAACTTCTTCCAGGAAACTTGCCTTGTCCTACTGTGGTCAGGAAAGATCAAATGTGCCTTTTACCAGAAGGATAGAGCTTTCCTCTCCTCCCTGCTCCTTCATGTGTACCCACATGTGACGGCTCATGCAGGGACACTCCTGGGGCCTCTGACATGGAGCCTCCTCCACCCTGTGTCTATGATCTTTTGTGTAGGGTGCAAGGGGGAAAGCCAAACCTGCTATCCAAGACAGTAAATGATGATAGAATAATGTGACTATAAAAACCACCATTGTGAAGAGAATGTTTCTGTGATATACTGTGGGCTCCGATATATTTTGTGCCATAGTTTCATATTTTCACTTATGCTAAATAATTTTAATCCACACCTTACCAAGAGAATTAGCAAAAATCTGGAAAAATCACATGGCCTATCCTACCAAGTGGAAATAAAAAGTAGTTATTAAAATGGGAATTTGACTCCACCTTAGTACCCAATATTTTCTCCCAATAGCCCCTAAAATATTTCCAAACTCTCCGGATGTTCTCTGTTTGCTTGCAATGGAAACAGTATAACTTTTCAGTAGGTCTCCTATGCAAAACCACTTTCTCCATCCTGCCTCATGGTACCAGTATTTATAACCCCAGAGCACAAAACCATTCCCTTTCCACTTCATTCCTCTCATCATCTTGTGAACTTCTGGAAGATAGAAATTTATCTAAATTATCTTAACTTCTCATCAATGGATCACACTTCTCTTCCAAACACTCCTTCCAATGTATGACTGTTGACTGTCACCTTTCATAGTTTGGGATTATGGCTGATTTCAGCATTTAGGAGATAATACATAGGTACTGGTTGCAAATACACTGTTTCCCCTTTCCGAAATCTTCATTTTCTCACATTAAGTTAAACACTGCAGCCCTGCCTGCGTGGTTCAGACCTATGAACCAGGAGGTCATGGTTCAATTCCTGGTCAGGGCCCATGCCCAGGTTGCGAGTTCAATCCCCAGTAGAAGGTGCAGGCAGGAGACAGTCAATCAATGATTGTCTCTTATCATTGGTGTTTCTCTCTCTCCCTCTCCCATCCTCTCTGAAATAAATAAAAATATATTTTCTTAAAAGTTAAATACTGCAGGTGGGAAGATTTCATCTTTTCCTGGAGTCAGTCCATGAGAGGGCTGTGAGGGTTGCAGGTGTTGTTAACATTTAACAGGATTTTGGATTTTGAGGCATTGGATGAATGGTGTTGTGGTGATCAAATCTCACTCGAAACACTCACAGCAAAACTTCCACAGAGCTCAATCTGCTTCAATGAGGCTGGGCAAGCAGACTAGTCCTGGAAGTGGAGAGACCCCAGGGTCACTACCAAACAGTCAGGAAGAGAAATGTGCTGTGTTTTAGAAATCACAGGGTTCCTGACCCAAAGAGCAACTCAATTTCTCTGATGATCCCACAGTATTTTTAGCCATTGAGCTGGCTGGTTCCCTGTCTGAGTAATATTCCTCTCTTGTTTGGTCGATCTTAATTCTTCCTTCCTTCTTTCCTGCTATGAAGTGGTATGTTTACTATGTACTGCTAAATCACTACCATATTTACTTGTATTTTTATTGCCAAGATGCTCACAACATTTTTTCCCCAATCTGGAAGGAAAAACCATAATTTAAAAAAAGAAAGAAAAATGTGGTTCTTACATGAACAAAAATGTTTCACTTTATTTTCTACACACATTCTGAGCACTTCCAGGTTATCATGTATCATTAAGCACTTTACACATATTATCACTTTTAACACTCACCACATTGATAGATAAATGCTGATTGTTATCCTCTGTTTTATTTATGGGGAGATAAGATAACTTTCCCATAGTCATCTGCTTACATATGGTCAAGTCAGAATTGGAATCCAGGTCAGCAACACTCCCAAATTTAACTCAGCTACTAATCTCTATGATTCTGAATTCTGTATTTTTATTCCCTATTGCTCCTTCCAATTCTGGCCATGTTGACCAATTTCAAAGGAACCCCTTGCATAATAGAATTGTGTATCACACAAAAGCCCAGAAATCCTAGATTTATTCACATTATAGATGAAGTAACACAGACCTATGAAATGTAAGTGACTTACATAAGATGTCAAAGGATCTTCATGCAATCTCAAATCAAAACTAGGTTTTCTTGTCCTGTGGGTCTTTTATCCGTGTTACAGACATGGACTTCTTGTGCCCTTCCCTACCCCCACTTTTTACTATGATTTTCTTTTCCTTCACTCAAGAAGCTTTGTTTGGCAAAAGAGAATGTGACATCTCAGAGGGAGAGATCCAAATAAGCCATCTGAAGCCATCATGTACTTGGATACATGAAACCTTTAGGAGGCTTAAGACATCTTGGTTGTAATTGAAGATGTTAATCTATATTTTCTCATTTTATAAATTACCCACAGGAATCCACTTGGCTGCTGGATGAGACTACCAGGAAGACCAATGCTAGGCAAGCTTCAAAGTAGGCATCTATGTGGGTGTCCTGCTATCCTCCTTACCTCCCGCATTCATCTTCTTCCCTGCTCATCTGTCAGATGCCCAAAGCATCTCACTGACACCTTATAGGAACTTCCCTCCTTCCCTTCTCCATTATCCTTCTCTTCATCTCTCCTCCAAATTCTCATTCCCTAAGCTGAATGATCTTCAAGGTTTTGAGGGCCTCTATCATTCTTTTCCATGCTTTCTCCTGTCCCTCTTTCTATATTCTGAGAACATCTGTGACCTTCCAATACTTCCTTCAACCCAAACCCTACGAAAGGATTCCACCAAAACAGGGCAGTGCTGAAATTATGGGGTCTTTCCAATACCTCTTTTCCATGATGACCACCCAATCAACACTTAGTTACCTGAATGCCATTCCTTTATGTCCTGTTCTTTCCTGGTCTAGACCCTCTTTATATTCTACCCTGTGCTATTTTTCCCCTCTCTTTCTATTCCCATTGAACCCACTAGATCCCATACATGGTTCTATTATGGCAAATATTACATTAGTTCCCAACTATTTACTTTTGGTGGGGCTATGTAAAGGCAGATATTTCATCCTATTCATCTCTTTGCCTATCCAAACATAAATAGATTTAAATTTTTTAATATATATATTTTTATTATTGATTTCAAAGAGGAAAGGAGAGGAAGAGAGAGAACATCAATGATGAGAGAGAATCATTGATCAGCTGTCTCCTGCACATCGCACACTGGGGACTAAGCCCAAAACTCAGGCATGTGCCTTGACCTGGAATCCAACCATGACCTCCTGGTCATAGGTCAACTTTCAACCACTGAGCCATGCCAGACAAGAAACAGCAATACATTTTAGATGAATGGATAGACAGTTATATATCCTCCCCCATCATCAGGATAGCTTATTCATGAACAAATCCCTCAGGTTTCATCCCCAGCCACCCATGGACAGAAGAATTAATGAAAAATTGTGCTTTCACTATACTGAAAGCTCTAGTCAGTTATGGTGAAATCATCACAGAAAGTTCAATAATCCTACTACTCCTTACATGTGTTCCTCTCAAGGTTGGTTTGCCCAAACTATACTATTTTGACAATATTGTGGACTTTGTTATCTAGTGTGTGAAAAGTGGTCAGAAGTATATGTAATAATTGAATTAGCAATGTCAGGCTTGTTCTAGGAGAAAAAAATTCAAGACAATAAAAAAAGCCAAGTTGGAAATAGTTTAACTGTAAGGTGTGTGAACTCTTTGGGGAGCTGTGTTTACATTCATGAATCATAAGAATGTGATAAGATAGCAGGGTTTGGGGTCTAGACCAAAGGAGTCAAATGTCTCTAAAAAGGTGACACTGTGCCTGGCCAGACTGAAGAGTCCCTGGTTCAATCTGGTCAAGGCATATGCCTTGATTGCAGGTTCCCCAATCGTTGTTGGGGTGCATGCAAGAGGCTCCAATCAATGTGTCTCTCTCACATCAATATTTCTCTCTGTCTCTCTCTAAAAAAAAAAAAAAACAAAAACAAAGGAAAAATATCCTCAGGTGAGGATTAACAACAACAACAACAACAACAACAAAGGTGACAGTATTGCCCTGGCTCATGTGGCTCTGATGGTTGGGCATTGTTCCATGTACTGAAAGGTTGCTGCACGTGCCCGGGTTTCAGGGCGTTATCCCTAGTAGGGGGGGCATGCCTGAACACATCCGTATTTCTTTCTCCCTCTCTTCTGCTCTCTAAAAATCAATTTTTTAAAAAGTGACACTATCTATGTTTGTTCTTCATTAGTAGAGTGGTTATGAACGTATGCCCTCATCATGATAACATGGAAGAGAAGCCCCGCGCAAAGGAAGCTAACAGTAAATTGGACGCTTTAGTTGGTTCTGCCTAAGGGCAGTGATGGCAAGATTTGGGAGAGATGTAGAGGGACTCATAAGTTTAAGATCACAGAGGTTTAGTCTTGGGTTATAAGTAAGACAGACCTCCAGCCCGCTTGTACAGTGCAGATGTCGGCCTCAGCCAGTCAGTAAGAGTAAGTTAAACCTTCTCACATCCACGTTGTGATGCCAGTCGTTCCCAGTGGCCTTCCGTGCACGGGAGGAAATCCCAGAACTGGGAAGAAGCTCCTTCCCCTGGTATGGGGGCTGTTGGGGATTGGCTTTGTTTCCTTGAGGCCACCAAAGGGGCTAGAAAAATAAACATGAGGCTCAACCTATATCTTTAGGTTGGAGAAAAAGGTTCTTCCACGTTATTAATATTGCATTGTATGTTCAACTATGTACTTAGAGTTTTCCATTTCCATCTTATGAGAATTCTTTCCCATGATAAGGCCTCTATTACACTTTTCCTGATGCCTAGTATGCAATGTTGAATAAATAAAAACAAGCTGAACTTTGAAAACAATGTTAAAAGGCAGTATATGTGAACATATAGGCTGAAATGAGCAGGAAACTTCTATGAAACATGAGGTAGAGGGGAATAAGAAAAAGTTAAAATGTATCGGGTAGCATGTGGCAACCTTACATGCCAGAGTTTGAACTTTAATCTCTCTAAACAACACTCCCTGTTTTAAAGCACTAAAGACTTCACTTTGTTTCTTGCGATGCTTTTCAACTTCTGTTCATCAGAGTCTAGGAATTCATTCCACACAGGTGACTTAAGGTCCCAGGAATGTCTGGGGTGGACTTGGAGTGGGAGCTGAGTTCATGAAAAGAGCAATTAAATAATGTTTTTGACTGCCCATGCCTACTCCAACCGGAACAGCTATGTATGTATCTATTTTTACAATATATTGGTTTGCATAGAATATTTCTTAGGGGGAAAGAAGCAGTTCATTTGCTTGATTTGAAAACCATTGACTGTTCAGCTGTACTCTTCATGGTCAGGAACAGGGAGAGACTGCAGAAACAATATTCAAAAGCTATTGTAACAGTAGAAAGTTCAGGAATAGCAACCTCAACAGATGGAAGGACAGAGATGACTAGTTGCTAACTAGGCCTGTTCCCTCTTCCTGGTCTTCCCAGACTGCTTTGCAGTTAGGTGGCTGGATTTGGCCAATTCAATGAACTTGGGGTGCTGTATTATTTCCAGGCCTGTCCATCAGATATCTTGCTCCAGATTCAATATTCTCTCATCCCCCTATCTCCTTCTCCATGTGCTAACTGGATGGTACCATGGCAACTCTGAAATGACAATGTTATAGAGACTCAAGATGCTATGTCCATTAGTCTACACTTGCAGAAAACCACCAAGGATTGATGTCCAACCAGGAATGTCCATATTGACTTTCTGCTAACAAGACACAGATTATAATTGGGGTAAGCCATTGATATTATGAGCTTCTTTGTTACTATAGTATAGCCCACTGTGATGAATAAATATGGTAAAAGGCCAGTATTCTACCTAGCATAGTTGATATCCACAGGATCATTTTTAATACCCTCTTCCTCAATATGAGAAAATTGTTTTGACTTACAACATGAAAAATAAAAAGTCATAAAATACAGAGTGAATTTTTCTATTTCATATAATTTTATATATTATATCTTAAATTTTTAACAAAAAATAAAATAAGACAACATAAAAATCATTTTAATTGCATTATTGTATTTTTAAATGGCAAAAGTATACACCTATTATTGATCTAGTCTAATAATAGCCTTCATTTTTCTAGCTTTAATGTTCCACAAATTTGTCGATGATTTTGTCAAAATTAATTTTCTTCATCTGTTTCAGTTAATATATAGATTTTGTCAATCTGTGTTCACTGATAGTTAATGGAAAAAATACATTTTTATTCATTTCAATGTCATAAAGTTTCTTTCATGTAAAAGAACAGATACAAAAAGCTAAGAAATCTCTTAAACACTATAAGCCTGACCAACTTTCATAAAAATGCCATTTCTTAATAAATTTCAGAATTTGTATACTGTCTTTGTCTTTGTTTCTTTGGTATCAATTCTAGTTACTTCCACTTTGTTACAGTCATAATGTTCCACTAAAATACTTTCACCAGAAAGTCATCTTAAACTTCTATTACATTTAGTAAAATGTAAATGTAAATTTGGTTTTCTTTTTCTGCTTTAGAACTTGTGTCTATAGCTTGGTGAAATGATCAGGTGTTGCTGTTTTATTTCTCCAACAATATAAGCTTAGCATCTTTTGTTACTTCTCTGAGTATTTTTCTCCTAACTTGATTCATTTTTCACCGTAAATGTCCAATTTCTACATTCTGCGTAGGTAATGAATAGCCTTTCCCACTATGTCTGTGCACCAGTCTGCAAAGAACAAGCTTGAAGCTTACTGTTTTCAATTGGATATTAAACTGATTCTGTTTGCAAATATTTTTATGCCTGATTTCTTCACATCAGGGGGAAAAAAGTGTAATTCAGAAAAGAAAAATCAAGTACAGTTATCTTTGTTTATTTCAAACGTACTGTTTGAATGCAGGAATATATGGGAATATACTAGTAAACTGTACTGGAAGCAAGCTCCAAGGATTCTGGATCATTAAGGTTTCCTCTGGAAATGAAGTTGGTGGCTGAGTCCACATGTGTTGGAGGCCAATTACACAGCTGGGAGTTGTCTAAATTAACTTTCATATAAGTTCCAGTGTGTGTGTTTTTAAGGAAGTCATTTAATGTGCTAATTTGAAGCATAAATATGTTATTGAAACTCAGTTGAAACTATGGCAAATGTTTCAAAAGTAGACCACACAAAAAAAAGATTTTTTTTTTCACTGACAGTGCTTAAGAATTTCTAGGCATGTTGGTAATTTAAAAGCAGACCGACTTTTAGTTTCAGTGTGTTTTAAATTCTCCACGGGTAATACACACCCTAATTGTACCCCAGGTGAATGGTGCATCCAACCCCTGCCCAAATACGGATGGATGATTATGTAACTATCCACTTACTGGAATGGAAAATGTGAATAGACATGATATGGGCAATGGAACCAGGAATCTGTTAACACTTCTACTGATGCCTGTATGCTTAAATCTGTAAAGGTTTGGAGCACATTTTTGTGGATAGCTCTGTTACTGTGTATTCCAGGATCTCCCTAAAACGTTGAGTCAGAAACAAAACTCCTAGTTTGGATAGTTCTGTGGGAGAGAAAACATTTGCAGAGTTTTCTGATCCAGGTAATCCTTTTCCATGAGAGCTAAGCCTTCTCCCTAACAATGGACTGTGGCCATTTTCCTTAAACAGAGCCTCATCCCCACACCATTCCTAGTGAGACACACTCAGAAAACCGAATTAAACATAAATAGAGACAAGCTGTGCCTTTTGCTCAGACAAAGAAAATACACTGCGGGTGGAGAAATAGGAAATATCCTTTGAATGCCAGGTAACCCCTGTACCTATCCCTAAGTTGACACACCTTCTACCGAGAGCCAAGCAGCCACTTAACAGGTGGGAAGGGAAGAGTGACCAAGAGCAGCTGGGTGTGGCAGCAGAAATTCAGTGAAGCATGATGAAGTAGAAGCTATGATATAGCAAGGCATGCAATGTCTCCCTTCTGGCTGGAAAAAAACTTCTATTCTCCCTATAAATAATTCCTTTGGAAAGATCATCCCCGTGGAAAAGAGAAAAGTTCTTCTAAGATTTCTAGTTTCATCTTGAGTTTCTTTTATTTTTTCCCGACCCTGTTCAGCTTCCCAGAGCACAGTTAATTCTCCTGAAAATAAAATACTTTTGCAGTTGTTTCCAGCCTATTCTCTTGTCCATTCTTTTCACGCCAACTCCTTGACTATGATTACATTGACCCATGAATCCCTGAAACAAAGCCCAGACTAAGCCCAAGACCGTGGGATATTCACCTCATGGCTCATTTTGACAGATTTATTTAAGGAGTTTTTGTTGTTGCTATTGTTTCACTTAATTTTTGTTTCCTTTTCAAACTAAGCTTACCTTCAAATTCTAGGCCAACTTCATATATTTATGTAATGGATTGCCTGGAATTAGTCTCCATACAAGTTAGTCCTTCTTCCAAGGCAGAGTCCATTAGACCCGCCCTTTGTGGACAGGACAAATTCTCTGTTCAAAGCTTCACCTGAATGGCAAAGCACAATGTGGTTTGTCTGCCATCTGCTGGCGAGGGGCTGACATTACAGGATGGGCCACCATGCAATCTGTGGCAAAATAATCAAGTGGGCACTTGTTGCAAGAACAATAGCTTTCTCTGAAGAAATGAAAACCATTTCTCCATAAACCTTGCCTATCTTCAGCACCAATTGTTTTTACACTGGAAACTCTAAAGAAGAGTAGAAATTTCATTTATAGCAGACCTCTAAGTGCTAAAAACACTGAGACAAGGTTATCCTAGCTTCCTCACGAGGCAGAAACCATCATCCTAAAACCAGAGGCAAACCTCATCCAAGACAGCAAGCCCCTGTCTTGAGAAGCCTGCTCTGGGCTGACATTAAAACCAGTTGCAGGGTGAGTATCCTCCTTCAGGTAATGACAATTACAGTGACCAAGTTCCCTTTAAATGACAAGATTTTGTATCTTAGAACCTAAATGATTGAAACGTAAGCATTGGTGTGTGGGCAACAAGAGAATTGTTTTTTCATTATAAAAGCCATTTTCCAGTGTTTAAGAATAAGCATCATGCTTTAGAAATGTTTACACAGGCTCACCCTTGAAATCAGAGCCAGGCCCTTTTTCTCAGTCCTGACTCTTTTCCCAATTCTTATCTTCAGGATCTGTGGAACTGCACGATCCATGGCCAGGGAAGCCAAGTTCCTATTGCTGACCTCAGTGGGCGTTGCCACTTATTTCCATGGCAAAGAATGGGACCTTGTATGATTGTGAATAGTCGACCACAGGGAAGAATTTCCCATAGAGAATACCCTGATGGTGGAATAAAACTAAACTTCTTGAAGGGACCTTATTCATGGTAGGAGCAAAGCATTCAACACTGAAGGCACTGTCTGCTAATGAACCAACATAAACTTCTTCACGAAAGGCCATGGGAACCAAAACAACTTTCAAATTTTATAAAACTAAAGACATATGATAAATATTGTATTTTATACCTATACAATTATGATTTATCCCATCACCCAACCTTATTTCTCCATTTCAGTCAAGGGCCACATATCTGCTCAGTTGCTTGACCCCCAACTGCATGAAGCCATCATGCAAGCTCTATGCCCTCCAAAGCGGCTCACAGAGCAAGAGATTGCCCTAATGATGGCCCCTAGAGGCGTGTGAAGGTCAAAGCTCCAGGCAAATGTGGAAACTAAGTGGAATCGCCTAAAGAGGACAGAGATGGCAGCTTTATGATTGGCAAAGGAAGCTCCCAGACTCCTGTGAGATATTCAATTCCTGGCTTGAATAAAAAAGATGATGCAGAGGCCCTTCTCAAGGCCTGGCCCCTCTAAGGCCAGCCAGTCCTTACCAGGGCTGGCCCTGTGCATGTTTATCAGGCCATGGTGTTAAGCATGTGGCCTCAGGAACCTCAGCAAAGATACTCTATGGTTGATAGGAAGACGACCGAAGGGGAACAGGCAGAAACAGCTCTTCCAAGGTGAATCACGAGGTCAGGGCAGCAGTACTCACATGGAGGTGTGACCAGGGCCATAGCGACCCCAGAGCCTTATCAAATATTAGAGGCCCAGTGCATGAAATTCACGGTGATTAGGGCCTTCCTTCACTCCACGCCACCCCCTGGTGGTCAAAGCAAGCGATCAAACTCCTGGTCTCCTGGTTAAACTCCTGAGGGGATACTTTGCAAATTAGTGTTTTATATCCTATCTAATAAAGAGAGAATATGCTAATTGACTGTCATGCCCTCACAAAGATGGCGGCACCCACAGCCAATAAGGAGGGAATAGGCTAATTGATTGCCACGCCCTCAAAGATGGCCATACACAGTCCCCTTAGTTCTACTGGTGGCAGGCACATATCACAGCTAGGCCTGCCCCCAGATGGGTCCAGCCACTCCGCATGCCTGCCTCCAGAGTCCTCCAGTCCCCTCAGCCACCCAGCCACCCCAGGCCAGCTTAAGGTACAGGTAAGCCTCAGATGGTGGCTGCCCAGCTGCCCAGGACTGCCCAAGGCTCAGGTAACCAGAGCAGGCTGAGGCTTGCCCTGTTGGCAGTGGCAGCAGAAGAGGTGTAATGGGGGCATTGCCTTCCCCTGATCACCAGGTCCTCCTGTCCTTGAGGGCTCTGGAACTGTGAGAGGGGACAGGCTGGGCTGAGGAACACCCTCCTCCTCCAGTGCATGAATTTTTATGCACCGGACCTCTAATATATAGATAAGAGCCAGAAAAAGCAGGAGAAAGGGTAGGCTTTCCATTAGTATTGGCAACAAGAAGCTGGGAGCCATATTTGATTTGATTTAAATGAATAAGTAAATATGGCATTATCTATATCCCAAGCATTGTGGAGTAATTAGAAGTGTTATTTTCATAAGGCTTGGGGAAAATGGTTTTAATCCTTTACAAAAATGTTAGACAAGCACTCTTATTGGATTTTGCCACTTCCTCCGACCACATGATACTCTATCTGCTTCAAGGAAGGATTCCATTGAAGAAATCCTTAGTTCTCATGGGTTCCACATCTGTGGGTGACACACACACAATTCTGCCAAAGTCTAACAGCAGGAACCACAAGGAACATTCCAGGCCCCTACAGCGAGTTAGAGAAGAAAATCCTGAGACATGGAAGAATCAGAGTAGCAGCATCCACAAGGATACTGAATATTATACCTTTGGGATAGCTGAGTTTCATTATTATCTAACCACTCTGCTGTACATCTGAAACTAATACAAAATAATATTGAACATAAACTGTAATTTATAAAAATTTTAATGTAAAAAAAATAGCTGGATTGCAGTACATAAGAATATCTCCTTCATCTCATTCCCATCAAGCTTTGTTTGTACCCTTGGTCTTTTTTAAAATAGTGAAAATACACTGGAAAAAATGGCAAGCCTTGGATTTTCATCTGCTGATTATTTCCACCCCAGGGAAGAACTGCCATGAAAATGCAGCTTCTAGTGGCTGTAACTGTGGCCATGTAGGAATTAAAATAGTCCAAGGGAAATAAACAGCTGATAGTGCAAGTCTAGTGATTAGACTCCCATTATCACTTTTGTGAGAGTTCAGGAAGAAGTGTGGAGCAGCGCCACTGAAGCAGAGCCAGAAGCCACTCTCATTTTGGAACAAGCAGCTTCTGCTGCCTTTTTTTAATGCAATTTTTCATAAAAGCCTGCCTTCTATCCCACGGCATAGGGGAAGCTGGGAGTCAATATTATCCACCTCGTTTGAAAAGGGTATCATGAGTGACCAAGGGAATGAAAAAAAAAAAATCATACCTTACACCAGGAAAAATAAGATTCAGCAACATAAAGGAGACAAGTACCACCATTATGTCTGGAATTAATGAGGATGTAGGGAAGCCTATGAAGTTTTTGTTTTGTTTTGTTTTTTAAAGAACTCAACGGGATGTGAAGTGACTCTCTAAATGACCGAAGCAAGATAGGCATCCCTTCTCTAGCATGGTGGGCACAAAGAGAGGTGGTCTTCCTTGATTATGTCATCTCCCTTTTCTAAATATATTTTTATAGATTTCAGTGAGGAAAGGAGAGGGAGAGATAGAAACCTCAATGATGAGAGAGAATCATTGACCAGCTGCCTCCTGCATTTAACCTGCAACCTGGGCATGTGCCCTAACCTGGGATCAAACTGTGACCTCCTGGTTCATAGATCAATGCTCAACTACAAAGCCACTGTGGCCTGAAAATTATGTCTTCCTTTTCAATGAATTATCTACATTTGTGATCCAGCTCCCTGAGCAAAGTGAATGGTAGAGGGTTGGAAGAGAGAAGATGGACTATTTCAGGGAAAATATGTCAAGTTAGGTACTTGTCTCACACCCAACATTTAAAATAAAATCCAAGTGGGTTAAAAAGTGAGATGCAAAAAAATTAGCAAGACCCAGAGAAAATAGATTATGTAGTTAATATCGATAAAAATTTTAAGCACAAAGGAATAGTTTAATAGGATTTGTTACATAAAATTTTAAATTTCCACATATCATGAAATATTGTAAATAAATCAATAGACAAATAACCAACATAGAAAATATTGGAATGTTTAAAATAGACAAAGATACATATTTATGATGTATAATTAGTTCTTATAAATCAATACAAGAAACCTCAAGGGGGAAAAACAGACAGAGGAACTAAATATTCAACTCACAGAAATCTAAATTATCAATAAGCACATGAACAAAACTTCAATCTCATATATAATCCAAGAAGTATCGAATAATAAATAATATTCTCACCAACTGGCAAAGTTTGTTTTGCAATGATAAACTCGACACTGATGAAATTTTTGAAAAACAGGTCATGGAAAATGGTTAGAAAGCTTTTTAAATAAATTGAAGAATTTATCATGTAATAGAAGACCAGTTAGGGAATTAGGAAAAACTGATCCTGCCAAATCACAGGAAGAGCAAAGTAGAAGCTTTGTGCTATTATACCTCCAGCACAGGACCACGATGCTCCTGAGGACTCACTTCCAGGCTTGGGTGTGAGTTTCCCCTTCATCGCTGGTATGGTATCACTGCCCGAGTCATGTAGCACTGTTTGGACTTTACATACACCCCATCCTATAGGAAGTCTATCATGATAGCCAATCTTACGTGTCTATGGAAGTGCAGGAGAATGTCACCCTAAAATATGCCACTTGGCATAGTTTGAATTAGAGGCACTTAAAAATAGCTGGTTCAAGGACACTGACCCTTTTCTGTCCTCCTGAAAGCAGGAGCTAAATCTCCCACATGAAAGGTTACCTCCATGCCCCAGGAGAAGGAAAGACATTCCAATTACCAGAGACAAGGGATTTGGGGCCAAGAAATCAGACCAAACTAACCCTGTTAATCTTTACCTTCCCCTACCCCTAGCCCAAACCCCCTTGTCTTGTCAATTCCTCATGAAAGTATTATCTAAAAGGTGTAAAAGCTCCTTGCTCTGGTCTTTTCTGATTTTCATTCTCTTGTCAAGGCTACCATGCACATATTAAAATGAATATAATGCGTATGTTTTTCTCCTGCTAATTTTTCATGTCCATTAAATGTTCAGACCCAGCCAGGGACCCTATGAAAGCCAAGGAAAACTTTTTCCTATGCCACAAAATCTGGGGCCACTATGCTTAGGATGCCCAGCCACGAAGGTCCACAGCAATGTCTATCACAAGCCCTCACATTAGCAGACCCAGGAATTCCACTTCTGGAAAACTGATCTGATGACATGGAGATGCAAACAAAGAAGTCCCACCCAGGGCATTGATGGGAGTGCTTTCTATTACTGAGAAAACCTGGACATATTCTCAACGTTTTATACCAAGAAATATGAGGAGAAACTCAAATGATGAAACACTAAATGTTTTAAAGAAATATTTCATGATATGCAAAAGCACTCAAGATATTTATTAAGAGAAAAATGTCAAAATAATAATCTTTGTATAGTTGGATTAAAATAAAAAATAAAAAAACAGAAGGAATGATGTGAGAAGGTGACTCCCTGGAAATATCATCTCATCGTGTAAAGGAGGGAAGCAACTACTGGGAAGCCTTACGTAGCTAAGCCATGTAGCAGATGTCGATGGAAGTCCCGCTGTGTGCCAGGCACCACTGTGGACACTGGGGAGACAGGGCATGATCCAAGCACCTGACTCTCAATAAATGACAAAACTAAACTGTGCGGCTGCTGCTGGAATGCAGCAGGGAGCTCCCCACCCCTAGTGAGAAGGTTAAAGGGGAGGAAGGGTTTCTCCTCGGTTCACTGATTTGCCTGTGAATGCCTACTAGGAATGAGATAAATGCTTTCCCCTGCCCCCAGACTCTGGTTATTTAGTTTGATTTAGCAGCCAGTTTGTAATCTTAAAGTACGAGTGATAATGGGCAGGAATTAAGGGAGAGTTTGGGTGAAATGTCCAGTAACATATGGGCGTGACATATGGTTCATCTCAATGAGTGACTCCACCTTCCCATCTTCAACCGCCTTCCTCCTCCACCCACTCTGCAGAGAAGACAAACAGCTCTATCTGGACCTGCGTCCTCACTTGGATTGTTGCTGAAGTGCCATGTTCAGAGGCATTGGAGAAGGGAGTGGAATAGTTATTTGTTCTCCCCAAACCCAGATATGTTCAGGTGTGTCAGCTTACTTTAAAATTGCTCCAGTGCAAATATGGATACATGCAAAAAAAAAAATGAAACTAGACCACCAACTTACACCATACACTAAAATAAACTCCAAATGGATACAGGATTTAAACATAAAACGAGAAACCATAAAAATACTAGAGGAATCCACAGGCAGCACAATCTCAGACATATGCCTCAGACATATCTTATTCACTGATACTGCTCCAAGGGTCATGGAAGCTAAAGAGAAAATAAGCAAATGGGACTACATCAAAATAAAAAGCTTTTGCACAGCAAAAGAAACCATCAACAAAACAACAAGAAAGCCCACTGTATGGGAGAACATATTTGCAAAATAAAGGTTTAATCTCCAACATCTACAGCCAATTTATACAACCTAATAAAAGGAAGATAAATGATCCAATAAAAAAAATGGGCAACAGACCTAAACAGAACCTTTTCAAAAGACGACAGAAGGAAGGCCAAGAGACACATGAAAACATGCTCTAAGTCACTAATTATCCCAGAGATGCAAATCAAAATGACAATGCGATATCATCTCACACCTGTCAGAATGGCAATTATCCACAAATCAACAAACGACAAGTGTTGGCAAGGATGTGGAGAAAAAGGAACCCTCCTGCACTGCTGGTGGGAATGCAGACTATTACAGCCACTGTGGAGAACAGTATGGAGTTTCCTCAAAAAATTAAAAATGGAACTCCCATTTGACCCAGCAATCCCACGCTTAGGAATATATCCTAAGAAACTAGAAACACCAATCAGAAAGGATTTATGCACCCCTATCTTCATAGCAGCACAATTTACAATAGCTACAATTTGGAAACAGCCTTGTTGCCCATCAGGAGAGGAGTGGATCAGAAAACTATGGTGCATCTACACAATGGAATACTATGCTGTCATCAAAAAGAAGGAATTTTTTTCATTTGCAGCAACCTGGATGGAACTGGAGAGCAGTATGCTAAGTGAAATAAGCTAGTCAATGAAAGAAAAACACCACATGATTTCACTCCATTTATGGATAATAAAGAACATTATAAACTGATGAACAAAAAGACACAGAAGCAGTAAAGCATCAAACAGACTGTCAAATTACAGCAGGAAGTTTAGGGAGAGGTGTGGTAGATAAGAGATCAACCAAAGGATTTATATGCACGCATATAAGCATAACCAATGAAAACAAGACACTGGGGGATTAGGGTATGCCTGGGAGTGGGGTGAGGGGGGCGCAATGGAAGATATGTATATATGTAATACATTAATAAAATTTTAAAAATAAATAAATAAAATAAAATTGCTCCAATGCAAATAAAACAAGAAAGCAGTCCTGTTACTAGGAAATTATTTTTAAATATAGTTTAAGGATGTAGGATTATCTATGATTTTGGCTTATAGAGACCTTTCCTACTATAACACACATATTTCTCAAAGCCACCCTTGATGGTGAAAATATAGAAAAGCAAAAAAAAAAAAAAAAAAGTTAAGTAAGAGATGAGCCTAAATGGGAGTAGACAGCGATTGCAGCCTGGTTTTGAATCAAACCTACTGTGGTCACTTGGTTTTGTTTCCCCAACTGTCATCAACAAAGCCAACAGTTTCGCATTTTATCGACCACTGCTATCGCTGTTAAAGAACATGACCTGAGACTGGATCAGGAAAGGAAGTAAGTTCTTCCACTCAAAGTGAGATTGATTCTCTCACAGGGTTGCAAATGGACTTAAACAAAAATTTAAAAAACAGTTCATTAACAGGAGGTAGAAAACTAAAAGGCACTCAGCAACCCCAAGCACATCAATTTTGTTTGCAAAGATGAGTATGCCGATAAACCACTTTGCAACTAGAATTCTGACCTATACAATCAAGAATAGTTTTGTGTAGCTATCATAATTACATCAAGGGAGTTTATCCAGAATCAAGTGTTTCTATATTAACAACTACCTGTATGAACTTCTTAAATACCCGAGGCATTTAAAAATAATTTTTTTTTAAATTCTCACCTGAAGATATGTTTGTTAGTTATTTATTTGAGACACAGAGAGAGAAACATCGATCTGTTGCCTCCTGTACCTGCCCATATCCTGGATCGAACCCACAACCTAGGCATGTGCCTTGACCAGGAATGAAACCCACAATCTTTTAGTGTTTGGGACAATGCTCCAACCAACTGAGCCACTTGGCCAGGGCTAATGCCACTTAGACACACACACACACACACACACACACACACACACACACACACACTTCCTCTTTATTGAAGTCTTCCTTAATGTCACTCAGATTGGAGTGGTCTTTCCCTGCTCTGTTCCCATGACCCTGCATTGATCAGTGTCCTAGCTCACACCAGGCTACAGCTTGCACATAATGATGTGTGCATGTGGTATAGTCTGCTGAAGCATACACTCTTTAAACGAAGTCTACGTCTGCTGTCTTCAGGTCTCCCATTGTATTTAGCTTGGTGCATAGCAGATGCTTGGGAAATGTTTATGAGATGTGTAAAAATAAATATACACAAACCACTCCAGACAAAGTATAGAGAGCCTCTGCCATACTCACCCTAAGCCAGAGTTTCCTTCACCAACTCAAATGTCTACCTGAAGAGGCCAGGCAGCTGGACTGAGTGAGGAAGGTGGGCCTGCAGTGGGGCATTTCAGTGAATGGCGGGGAAGGACACTGCTTCTGGGCTCTGCATAATGGGTGCTCTGCAGGGATTTGACTGCAGATTTGCCAGATCTTCCCAGGAGCCAACCAGAAATCTTTTTTTTTAAATAAAGATTTATTTTTATTGTTTAAAGTATTATAAATAGTAGTACATATTTCTCCTCCTCCCCTCTATTGTCCTCCCACTCCCCCCACCTTCCCTACCCCCAGTACATGCCCTCACCTACCTCCCCCCCACCCGCAAGTGTCTTGTATCCATTGGTTATGCTTATACACATGCATACAAATCCTTTGGTTGATCTCTTACAGCTTCCCCCAGCCCCAATCTCCCCTGCTTTTTGCTGTAGTATGACAGTCTGTTGATTGCTTCTTTGCCTCTGTATCTGTTTTTTGTTGTTTGTTTTTCCCCTGATTCTTTTCTTTAAAAACATCTTGCCTCTGCAGGCTAGAAATAAACCTATAAGAACAAAAAAAATGTTTGAGTCCCAATCTCAATGTCCAATAGTTCTGAGTCCCAGTTTCAATGTCAAACACTTCTTTATGTGTACACGTCAGCAATGGTATCTGGATAGTGGACAAATGGTGGCAATGTAGATCTGACCCTCTCTGGTTTGGTCCTAGGCATCCTATAGTGACACACAGAAATCTTGTCTGATGTGAAGTCTTTTGGTTTGAAAGTGTTATTAGCAGGACAAATACAAGCTGCCTGCAGTCCAGATACTGACCACAGCTGCCAGCTTACGCTCTCTGTATTAGATACACATGTCACCAAACCCTTCACCCACATAATTTTCTTGTTTAGCTCTCCCTGATCTGTAACCTATAAACCTGTATCCTTGTCTTCCCCATTTCTGTGCACTTCTCCTGCTGGGAGGGTTATCTCTAAGGCTGAGTTTGTTACTAATTGCCTGCCTTCCCCTGGTTTCTCTAGTTAGAAAAAAAAAACAATCTATGCCTGTTACACTTACCTTTTAAATAATTGTCTTTCTGTGATTTTTCCAAGTGAAGGCCACCTTTTCTCTTTGTAACTCAAACCACTGAAATGTCCTTTTAAATCTAATCTTTGAAATGCATCGATCTCAGCGAAGTTGAGTTTCTTTTATTCTACTTTAACGTGAGTGTCCTTTTGTGTCAATCAATCCCGTCTATATTTGAAGCCTGGGTTTTCTCCTTGGCCATTTTTCCTTGGAAATAGTTTTAAGGCTTCATGTTTCTCCTGGGCACTATGCCCTTGACTACATACCCACCAGCCGGAGGCTCACTGGTTCCCTCCTTCTAGGTGGGCGTGTGCATCCACTGTGGGAATCTTTGATGAGTAGCCACGCTGACTTCCACAAGACATCATTCAACATACTGCAACCCCAATCACTTTGTTATCAATGTGGTGTGACTCTTGGGATTCAGAGATGGCATCAGTCTGTCCTCATCTTAAAATGTCTCTGACATTCTATCTCTTCTGTGAACATACTGAAAGGGACAATTGATTTTTGACTCCACTGTTTTTAGCAAAAAAAAGTAAGAGCTTTGGGGCAAAGTGTAATAGAGACACATACAGAATTAAAGTCTTCCTATATGATCTTGTCTTATTTGCCTTTTCAAAACCTTTCCCCTGCTCCCAGATAGCTATTGATACAACCTGCCATATTCAAAGCAAAAACGCTGATGCTCCCACTCAGATTCCTGCTACTCAACTGAAAAGTCTTTTCAACCTTAAATCCTTTCCTGCCCTAATACAGATGGTAAGAGATACAACTGAAAAGTCTCACTGTTTCTATAATAGGTGGGTCACAAAGAACTTCACACGATTGGGCTTGAATATTGGGCTAAATAGACAGGTTATTTTTTTTTAATCACAAAGAATTAGAGATGAGATAAATAAAGACAGACATATTTCATGGCATTTTTTAAGCCTATAAAGATAATAGACAATAATCAAAATACCATTCAATATAGCTTGTAGGAAAACTAGCCTGCAAGGGACATAAATAATCTACAACAATTATCTGAGGATACTTAGAAGATAGGCAAATATACTACATACTCATTCCATAATTAGTCTGGACTCAGTTAAATGAAGCTCTTCGATTTTTGTCAGAGGAAAATGGATAACTCAAGAATGAGAGTAAAGGCAGTGGTAGGGAGTAGAGGATAAAGGGGGTGCAAACTGAGTACTGGTGACCTTCTGAAAACTATCTGCCAATATTTGAGCTTCAACTGAAATTGGAACTTGGTAAACAGAAGTGAGGTTGTGGAAAATTTTAAAATCTACTCAGCATAGAGCTTAAGCTTTTCTAAAAATCTCCCAAAATCATTTAAAAAGGAAACTGAACAGCACATCTTACAACACTCTTCTTCAAATACTAAAGTCTTCAGGAGTCTCAAAATTTCTAAACCACTGAAAGATTTTATTTGCCCAATTTCATTCCCAAGCATACAGTCTAAACTATGGCAGAAAATTGCAATTGTGTGTTATGGCCTATTACCAATTCTACATCTGGTTTAGTGTTTCAAAGAACCCCCTCCCTGCAGAAGAACTTCTACCTGAGAATGCACCTAAGCCCACTGAAAACGATCAAGTGTAATTATTCCATTTCACTAGGAACAACAGAAATGGTCTCAAGTGCTGACAACCAGTGTTGCTTTTATTTATTTTGAAATTTTATCATTTTAAATATATCTTTATTAATACCAGAGAGGAAGGGTGAAGGAGACAGAGGGATAGAAACATCAATGAAGAGAGAGCATTGATTGGCTGCCTCCTGCATGCCCCCCAGCTGGGAATCAAGCCTGCAACCTAGGCATGTGCCCTGACTTGGAATTGAACCATGATCTCCTGGTTCATAGGTCAACACTCAATCACTGAGCCACAACTGTTCGGCTACTTTGAAATCTTCCTTCATCCTATCTACTCTTCACCATGAGAAAGTAACTTAGGTTTTAAAATAACAGACATTTTCCACATATGAAAATAAATTAAAATATTCCAGCATTAAAGCTATGTTCACTTTGAAACAACTTGAAGCTGTCTCTTATTTAAGAGCAACTCTCTTCCCGAAATCACGTTAGCTCTAGTTTTTAGTTTATAGATTTTCTGTTTGCTATTCAAGGTTAACTTCTTGGTTGATTATTCGTGAGCCAATATTAACAGCAGTGACTGCCACTGTGAAAATGAGATGCCACACAACGTTTGGTCTTAAAAGTCAAGAACCTGTGCGTTAACTCAATGATCTAATCTAGCTTCAAATTAACCACATTAAAATAAATTAAATGTTCTTCCTTCTTCATGTTGCAAAACATAAAATGTCATACTCTGTAATTTGAGAATGACTGTTCTCATTTGATTCGGGAGATGGTGTGGTGTCTTTAATTCCTTTACCAATATTATCCCAGACCAACAGATGGAAGATGAAGCAATAAAGGAGAAATGAACATGTGCTATACTTATCATGTGCTTTTCCCCCTGAAGTTTGCTTACTGCTGGCTCTTTTCCCATATCCATCAGACAGGGGTATTTGCAAAGATAAAATTAAAAGGCTGGGGGAAATCCATGATATATCAGAGAGGCAGGGACAGAGGACAAAGTCACCTCTCTTTTCTCAGTCTATTCCTCTGTTGCAAGATTTTTATTCTAACAGACAGGTATCCAATAATCCTTGATATTTTTCCTATATGAGGAAATTGTGACCTAGATTTTGCCAAGATAGTACGTCAGTCAGCAAGAATTTATTGAGCATCTATTATATGCTGAGCACATTGCTAGGTTCTGCAGACACACTGGTGACACACGGATAATGGCCTGCCTACTAAGGGAGCCAGAAAACTAGTGGGGAAGACACATATTAAGGAAGTTATTTCTCTTATTAAATGTAAAATAACTGAATGTAGGTCATAGCTCTAGGGATCAAAACAAGGTACATGCTGTATCACTTTGGGTCTCAGCAAGAAATAGCACTTATATAGGTAAATGAGAGACTTTTATAAACACGTTATTTATAAAAGTATAGGCAGGATTTAATTCCCTGCAAGGAATTATGGCCAGGGTAATAATAAGAAATGGTTAAGTATCCTAGTAATAGCAGGGAGCCAGCTATTACCCCCAAGTTCTTCTCTCTGGCCCCCTCCCTTATCCCATCTACACAATTAAAGGAGAAAGAAAACCATGTTTAGGGGGACTGGGAAGAACTGTTTAGAGAGGCCTGACTGATAGGAACTCTGTTCTCAGTAAAGGAATGCAACGAACTCTCAATCACCAGCAGGGAGGCTTGGGGAGTATATACCCCAGCCTCACTCTCCTCCATTCTGTTAT
The DNA here is from genome assembly GCA_011751065.1 of Lasiurus cinereus. Classification (NCBI taxonomy): domain Eukaryota; kingdom Metazoa; phylum Chordata; class Mammalia; order Chiroptera; family Vespertilionidae; genus Lasiurus; species Lasiurus cinereus. The sequence goes on from JAAGEH010000297.1 coordinate 2,603,001, forward strand.
TGGTGAATACATGGCCTGCAATAAGCACAAAATTTAAGGAGGCTCTGGAGACCTTGCTCCTTAATCTGACCCTGATTAAACCAGAGAGCAAGACAGCCTGTGGCTGTGGCCATGTGGACAGGCTGAGAGAAGACGGAACATGAGGAATATTGTGCACACCCTGTTTGTTCTTCTCTATTACATTATATCTGCTCTAAGTTTCTATCTATCTACTTGGTTGGAGAGAAATTTAATTTCAGTAAATGCTTGTCTCCAGTCACTTCCTCCATGAGATTACATAGGAATCCTAGGAATTTGTGGCAGGAACATTGGGAGAGGGTCCAGGTCCTGGTGGCTGCTGCCATTGTCAATTTTGTTCCTTGGCCAAGTCAATCTTCTCTATTTTAGGGCATTCACATATCTAGGAACGACCTCTGTAATTATTTTCTTGGTCTGATCTTTATATCAGTATATTTCATCTAAAAATGGTAATGAACATAAAAATAACAGTTTTAATCTGCAAGGTATATGTATTTCCTACAGGCACTAAAGTAATTAAGTAAATATCACCTGACAACATCCCACACTGTTACCACTGTTAGGGCATTCTGGGCTTTCTCAGATTTTTCAGTGCATCCTCCCAAGTACCAATGCCTTGGACAAGCTGAGGGGTGCATCTCCTAGGAGTCCTGCCCTCTCCTCCAGATTCTGATTCCACAGCCTTCCCCTCCCACTGAGACACAGCACAGTCATGTTCTTAGCCTCGGAGGTCTTTCTAACTCTGCCCATCTGAGCACTGGCCTCCTTCTCTATGGAGAAACCTACCCTTAATTCTTCTGAACAGACCCAATCCTCAAAAGCTCCTAACTCTTTCCCCTTCGGCTCCAAGAGAACTCAGACATGTAGAAGCATGGTGCTGGCCTCTCTGTCGTTCACATCCCTTAGACTCTGTTCTTCCTAATCATTCATTTTCACTAAATAATAGCAGCTGTTACCAGGAGACAAGCAGTGGTGAAGAAAGTTGCCTTGGGGGAGGGGGGGGAAGGGAGAGAGGGCATGACCTGTATAAACTACCAGAGATTTGGCCGCAGGCAGCCTGGAGAAAAGTGTCCTGAAGTCAGAGTGGCTGAGCTTGGCAGGCATCTCTCTAATTTTGCAGGAGACCTTCCAAGTTTTCTTGGTATTTAGCTTCTCGGCTCTGCTAATGATGATAAACTGCTGCCTCAGGACCCACAGCCTACACTTCACATTGCATAGGGGATTCATCACTATTAGCCTCCAAATTGTGAGTATCTGGTATAATATAAAAACTCACAGATGTTGTTTTGATCCTGAAGGACATCAACATATAATTGACCAGGTTTTGGGGGGCAGATCTCCTGAGAAATATGTAACAAAGCTATGAATTTTAATTGAAAAATAAAGTTGCCTAATTTGGCCAGGCACTCTCATGGTCCATGTTTAGAGTCGAACCAGTGAGAGATTTGAACTGGGAGGAGGGACTATGGGGCTGGGCTGTAATCACAAAATACTGCTACTGCACAGAAGCAGCACTGACACTGGGAGGCGACAGGGCAGGAGCTGGCCAATCTCTTTCTCCTTTCACAGGCTCACTCCCTTCTCCTTATCTCCCACTAGCTGAACCCAATGAGAACCAGCCAGAAGAGGGCAGGAAATGCAGTCAGCCTTGCAGGGCACAGAGCAGAGAGGGGATCAAAGTGGATGAGCAGAGGGATAACTAATTTAGTTCTTTTTCTCTCCTTTATTTGGGCTCTGAAGATCCATTTAGTCATTTGAACCTGACTAGGATCAAAAATATGGCTAGCAAAGAGTAGAAAATGGTTAGTCCCCACCCCCCAACCCCCCCCCCCTTGGCAGAGTCTATAGAAGTCATGTCTCTTCTACAATTTTTAAGGTAACGTACTAATATGGCTATATACAATTATGCCATAAAGGCTTATAGGAAGAAATGTGCGATCATGAGATGCATAAAAAAAGTATTAAAAGTACCTTTTATTATGGTTTTATTCCCTTAGCCACTAATGGTGTAGGTACTGGATATTGTGTTAGTAGAGAATATTCCATAATAGGATAGCAAAACAGCATTTCTAGAAAATTGTTTCTCCAAGAGCACTCCTTTCAGGGTATGTAGAACACAGTGAAGGATCCAGATTCCTCGGCAAGAAAAAGATCTTAGCCCCTCAGATGCTAGAAATGGTGTTGGCCAATAATTCTCAACCATCAGTGCCCTCCAGGGACTGCCTTAGTTTGAAGAAAGTCTTTTACCCAAGGTCATGCACCTCTTCCCAATCCCAGAACAGTGCACATCCAAAGACTGGTTAAGACAGACCTATAAAGCGACAGACCTATCAGCTCAACTAGGGAAGTTCTGAAGGGCAATGCCATCTTCAGAACTCCTCCTAAAACTGCTGAGCCTTCCACTGAGCCGCCTTCTCACTCTGCACATTTCTGCTTCTTCCACTTCCCTTCCATTGGTTGATCCCAAGAACACTCCCTAATAAAAGCCCTCCAAGCAAATCTCCATCTCACAGTCTGCTTTTCTGGGACCCAATCGGCATCACAGAGCGATTATGTGGGAACAAATAAGCACTATATTTCTCTATGTTGCTCTATTGTGACACAACTAAACAAAGGAATTATTTTCCTGCCAGTATTTCATTAAATTCTCTGCACATTAGTTTCCCTTTTCCAAGTTTCTAGTTTTGCTCTTGAATTGTACTTGAGAAAATAGACCTGGATCCTTTCAAATAAACCCTAAGCACATGCAATCTTTTACCAGAAAACCAGAGTAGAGGGCAAAAAGGAGAACCAAGGGCCATGTTAAAAAGAGATGAAAGACTTAAGAATATCTAGTAGGAGAGCTAGACATATAATAAAGTATGTTTTAAACTTTGGGGGGAAAGGAGAGAGTGTAATAAATTCACAGAGTTACACATCTAATGAAAAACACACTTAAAATGGGAAGTGGATGTCTGGCCGCATGGACTTCTTGCACTGGAAATCTACTTCTGTTTAGAATCAGAAACCCTTTTCTTCTGTGGCAACACCATAGGAGCACGCAAATTTTCTCCACACTTTCTAAACTCCACCCCCAAAAGGTAGCAAAGCCAGTGAGGTTAAGAGCCTTTCCTAGTGGTTGATGGGAATGGTCAGCCCTGCAAAAGGATAAGGCAAACATATCACATTCTGTGACAACAGAAGAATAGTTAAATTTGAAGTGTTATGCATGTACAAGGCACTGCATTAAATGCTTTAATAATATCTCCTTTAAGGAGAAAATGAGGAGATGCTGAGAACTGCAAATCATGTGTTGGATTATGTCACTGATTCAATGACTGTGGGTACCAAAAAAAAAAAAAAAAGAAAGAAAGAAATCAAAGAGAAGGTATAGTGGTTCTGCAATGTGTTAAGTTGGCTTGACAGAACATTTCCCCAAATTCCTTTTCCTGCATGTTTCATGTTAGCTTAAACCACAGGAGGTTCTTAGAAGAAATTCCTAAGGAAGTCAGTTCTTTCTTAGCTCATATACATTGCAGCTGATCATCTTGTTGTCATGAGATAGCGGCTGGGCCTTCAACTGCTCTACCATTTTCTGGATCCTTCAAATTCGGTTCAGACATTGAGATTACACATGCACCATGAGAGGTCCATTAGCCACATAATGAGATTTTTCTGGATAGAGCAAGGCAGGCTTTCAAGCGAGTTGGAAAATGGCTTGAGAGTAAAAAGATTTGCTTAAGGTTCATGGTGATTAGAGGGTGGGGCTAGGGTGCTAACTCCCACACCTGGGCTGGGGTTTCTGTGGTTCCACCCTCCCACAAGTGCCACCTAGGCTCTGCTTGTCGAGCTGTGTGGCAGAGGGAACAGGAGAGTGGAGGGTAGAAGGGGGCCTGAAAGCTGTCAGTATAACAACAAAAATGGAGTCAATCTCTTTATCCGAAGTGTGGCTGACTTCTGGGCCAGGTATGTGTCTTTTAACCCATGACAAAGAGCTATGGCTTCTGTAGAGCACTCACACCACTAAAATCAGAGGCACTAACAAACACAGGTTTCATTCAGGCAATAAGAACAGACACAGGTTTCATCCATCCTTGTGGGCTCCAACTCATGCTTGTGGACTCCAGCTTGATCTTGCTTAATCCCACTTTACACCCTCAGTCTCATCAAGATCGCCTGACTTCAAGCTGTAGTAGCAGGTACAAAACAACAGCCTTAAAACAATGCTTAAGCAGCTCCTCAACCCCACTGCATATGACCAAGTATCTGGAAGATATACATATGCACATACTAGTGCCATGGTCAGCAAACTGCGGCTCTCAAGCTACATGCGGCTTTTTGGCCCCTTGATGTGGCTCTTCCACAAAATACCATGGCCTGGGAGAGTCTAGTTTGAAGAAGTGGCATTAGAAGAAGTTTAAGTTTAAAAAATTTGGCTCTCAAAAGAAATTTCAATCCTTGTATTGTTGATATTTGGCTTTGTTGACTAATGAGTTTGCCAACTGCACTAGTGGATTCTGCGTCCCTGCTTAAACTGACTGATACAGGAACCCCAAAACCCTACTTGTTTGGGAGATGGGAATATGGTTCCAGAAAGGTTTAGCATGTCTGACCGTATGATATGGCTATTCCATATTTTTAATAATTATCAATGGGCCCCTATTAAAGAATCCAGGCGTTTAAGGCCCCTGGGCCTAATTTATCCCCTGTATTGTAGCTGAAATGATCAGAGAGCCATAGTCACATACCCAAAATGCAATGGCCTCAGAGGAAGGCCAATCCCAACCACCATCATATGAGAGACGTTGGCCAATCATAACCTGTCAGCCATGATTACCTTATTTGTATGGTAGTGTGTGTAGTCCCCTTGGGTAATCCTGGTGAGATTGTTTCTTAAAAGAAAGCCTATACACTGAGACTGTCTTAATTACCATTTTTGTTAGAAACCAATTCTCAAGGCCCTCATGATGCAGAGTACTTGCTAACTTTTTGATCAGAGGGTCTGTCACGATATCGACATGTGGATTAATTTCCTCCCTTTTATTTTTCTTCCACTTCCTTTATGTAACATATTACCATAGCAATTTTCTACAATGCCCAATTTGTGCCAAGTGAAGATTTTTCATATTTGCAGATAGGACTTAAAAGTGCCAACATTTAAAAGCTTAAGTTCTTATCAAGGTGAATAATTATAGTCATTTGTGTAATTCTTGCTGACAGTTTTCTTTAACTTTGGTCTCCATGTCATAAAAATTAATGTCTATAATTTGCTTTATGGTTCCATAGAGAGGGACCAGCAAAAGAAAGAGAGAAAATACCTGTTCTGTTAGAGAGTGTGGCCAGAATTGATCATGTGAGTGAAAATCTAGAATAAAATTAATGTTACTAAGAGACAAAGAAAAGGAAGTAGAATTTAAAAAGCATTAAACAAATATACCAGGGGAAAAATATAAACTCTACAGAAGACAGGTCGGCTAATAAAAATATAGACTATTAAATTATTATTACTCTAAACTTAGCTTAATGATTGTAGTTATTTTTCAACTCCTGTTTACCAAGTCAAATTAGAAAAATAAACTAGCACAATAAGAATAATGAAGACGCTGCAAAATAAGTATTGGCAAAGACCAGGTGGGGAGTACTTAGAGTAAATGGGAACATAAACATTTGGTCTGGATAATATGCATCCCAACATAATAAGAAAATTAGCAAACACTTATTGAATTGCTTATAATTGTCTTGAAACACAAAGCACTCAAGGCACACCACAAGATTAGATACAAACAAATGTGGTATCATTCCATAGAGCAGGTAAGAATGGCTGAGGCAGCTATTATAATTCAGAAACTCTACCTTAGCAATATCATGAAGCAAATATAATAAGATGAAAAAATCTTTAAACAGTTAGAAGAGAATGGGATCCTAAGCAAAAGATAAGATGGGCTTATAAAGAAAATCTCACACGAGGCTGAAGTCATAGATTTTTGCCAACAAATTAGAAAATCAATGACTGAAGGAAATGAAATAGATGTTTCATAATTGGCCTTTACTGAAGCTAGAGACAAAAACCTCATAAAATTCTATTTGTTAGATTGGTTTGAATTGGCTCAGAGATTAATATAGTCACCTGGACTGAAAATTGGTTGCCTCGTTGAAGGAATTTGCCTAGAAGGCTGTGACAAGGATGAGTCTCTATATTTTTCAATGCTCCTAAATATTCCTTCTTCCTTTCAAGACCTTATGAAAATTAAGGTAAAGTTACAGATTCAGGCACTACTCACATACAGACATTAAATTTCATAGTTTTTGTCAACTTAACAATAGTGCACTCATTTGAAGAATGCAGATGTAGAAGTAAATCCAGGAATAGAGTAAAATGAAATATTTCTGATAAAGACATAAAGTACAAAATGTTGGCTGTTTCTGATAATATATATGTAAACAAGTGCAGATAGAGTTTTTTTGGGCTTTTTGCTTTACTTTGGCTGAGTAATCATCTATAAACATTCTGGAGTAAAAATTATAGAGTCTGTGAACTTAATCCTTGAATAATTCTCTTCTTTTACTACCCAGCTACACTGCTTCCTACCCTTCCACCTGAAAATCCTTTTTACCAATCCCATAGAAAAAGCTGTGTCATCAGGAATCTCCCAAAAAGGTACTTTGAGTAACAACTAAGATAAGAGCCCTGCTCACATAGCTAACTATTTTGACATGCAACAACTTGGAGGAATTCCAAGGAAATTATCATGAGTGAAAAAGAGCCAATCCCCAAAGGTTACATAATATAACATTTTTAAATGTCGAAAATTTAGAAATGGAGAACAGATTAGTGGTTTCCAGCAGTTAGAGGAGGAAAGCAGTGAGGAAGGTGGATGTTGTTATAAAAGTATGGCATATGGTATCTTGTAGTGCTAAAATTTTACTCAGCGTCTTGACTATAGTAGCAGATACATGAACCTATATATGTGGTAAAATTATATAGAATTGAATACACATACACATATGTGAAAATATAAAGGAACACAAAAAATAGTGGGAAATTTTGAATAAGGTCAGTAGATTTTATCAATGTCAATATGCTATTTGTGATACCACACTATTGTGTTATACTATACTGTAAAGTGTACACAGGTTCTCTCTCTATCATTTCTTATAACTATACTAGAGGCCTGATGCACAAAATCCATGCAAGAGTAGGACTTCCTTCCCCCGGCTACTGGCACCAGCTTCCCCCTGGCACCAGCTTCATCTGAAAGGACGGCTAGTCTAATTAGCATATTATGCATTTATTATTATAGATGTAACTCTAAAGTTATATATACAAAATTTTCCATTATAAACTTATGTGACATGCCAAAAATACCATATTTTTCTATGTATAAGATACCCCCATGTATAAGATGCCCCCCACTCCATGTATAAGATGCCCCTCAATTTTCAGTTAAATGATTTTAGAAAAAAAATAGCATCTTATGCATGGAAAAATACTATTCTCTTTACATAAAGAAGGAAACCTATCAGAGCATGTTTAAAGGCAGAAACAGAAAAAGATAATTTCCTATTTATACTACATCAAGTCTAATCAGTTCTATATACTATTACATTACATCATTCCATGTTTATTGTTGTGTACTTTGATAGATTACTTTTGCTTTATTTTACTATAAGTTTCTTTATGGCAGGATTATGCCTGGTTTACTCATTATTTTAGCTTTAAGACCTGACAGTTATTAAGTGATCAAATATTATTCAATAAATTAAGAAAGTTTTTAAAATATATTTTATTGATTTTTTTACAGAGAGAAAGGGAGAGGGATAGTTAGAAATATCAATGAGAGAGAAACATTGATCAGTTGCCTCCTACCGGGGATGAGCCCACAACCAGGGTTACATGTCCTTGACCGGAATTGAATCTGGGACCCTTCAGTCCACAGGCCGATGCTCTATCCACTGAGCCAAACCAGACAGGGCTAGACAATTTTAAGAGATGATGTTAAGAAAGCAAAACCTAACAATCATAAATAGAATGTAAAAGGTAAAACAAGAACTGTAAAGTAAGTACACCCAAGTGTCAGGCTGAGCTCTGCCACATTCAGCCTCTGCCACTTGTCTGATAGATGACCAGGTAAGTCACATGGTGACCAGGAAAGCTTTCACATATTACTTTTCTCATCTCTTCAGCATGAAGGTATTAATGGCATCCATCCTAAAGGGTTGTGAGAATTGAGATTATATAGGTAAAGCACAGTACTTGGGACACTGAAGGTACTCAATAAATGCTGCTGCTTCCTTTACTAAAATTATTAATACCACTATCAAGACTCATTCTATAAAAGCAGTTGCTTCAACTAAAGAAAAATGATAATGGCCAGAGGGTTTCAGACAGATAAAGAGATTGTTTTTCAATGTGTATTTCAATTGGAAAAGTGTTCTATAAGTACATTTTTTAAAATTGGGAAATAAAAATAAACTAGTTAAATAAAATTATTTAAGTTTTTAATATTCACCTAGATATAGCACATTCTGTATCATAAAATATAATTTAACAATTTTTTTATTTTTATTGAATGCATTGGGGTGACATTGGTTAATAAAATTATATGGGTTTCAGGTGTACAATTATATAATACATCATCTGTGTATTTTATTTTGTGTTCACCATGCCAAATCAAGTCTCCTTCCATCCATCTATCCTTCTTTACCCTCTTCAACCTCCCTTCAACTCCTATACCTTAAGAAATTTAAAAGAACAAAACTCATATAAAGTATGTTGTCATCTCACAATGAAATTAAAGCTAAAAGTCAATAATAGAAAGATAGCTGGATAACTTCCCAAATATTTGGAGTTTGAACAACTTACTTCCAAATAATATAGATCAAAGAAAATGTTACAAGGAAAATAAAAAAGTATTTGAACTAAATGAAAAGTGAAAACCCAACTTAATAAAAAACTGTGGGATCCTCTGAAAACAATGCCGAGGGGGAAATTTATAGCATTGAATGTATATATTAGAATTGGAGAAATATCTAAAATTAATAACTTAACTTTTCACCATAGGAAACTAGAGAAAAAATAATTTATGTCTAATGCAAGCAGTGGGAAAATAAAAAGCAAAAATCAATAAAATTGAAAACAAAAAATAATAGAGAAAACGCAATAAAACTAAATGTTGGCTCTTTGAAAAGATCAATAAAAGTGATAAGCCTCTAGCCAGGTTAACCAGGAGAAAAAAAGAGAGAAGACACAAATGTACTAACATCAGAAACAAACAAACAAAAAATTTCCTCACTATTGATACTATGGATATTGAAAGGACAATAAAAAATATTATGACCAACTTTTTATGTCAACAAATTTGACAATTTAGATGAAATGGACAAATCCCTTTAATGACACAAACTTCTTAAGCTTATAAAGGAGAAATAGGTAATCTGAATAGGCCTATATCTATTAAATAAATTAAATCAATATTTATACTTTCCAAAAAGAGAAGGCATTAGGCATCAATTTCACCAGTGAATACTAGCAAAATGTAATGAGGATGTGACACCAATTCTCCACAATCTCTTTCGGAAATAAAAGTGAATGGAAAACTTTCCAATGCATTCTCTGAAATCAGTACTGTAACCCTAATACCAAAACCAGATGACATTACAAGACAGGAAAACTACAAACCAACCTTTCTCATGAATATAGATGCAAAAATCCTCAACAAAATATTAGCAAATAAAACATAATGATGTATAATAATTACTATGCCTGAACAACTGGGATTTATTCCAAATATGAAGAGCTTGTTCAATATTTTTTAAAAATCAATGTAATCCACCAAAACAACAGGTAAGAGTAGAAATATATATATGATCTTATTAATATAGACAGACAAAGAACTGGCAAAATCCAACCACAATTCAGAATGCAAACCTTCAGCAAATTAGAACTGGAGGGGAACTTTCTTATCTTGATGAAGAAAGTATACAAAATACCTATAGATAACTTACATCATATTCAATGGTAAGAAGTTAAACTCTTTCCCCTAAGATGGGGAACAAAGCAATGATATCCCCTCTTACCAACTCTATTGAACATCATATTGGAAGTCGTAGATAGTGTGATAAAACAAGAAAAGGAGACAAAAAATATACAGATTTGAAAGGAAGAAATAGTCTTAATTCTGAAGTGACAAGATTGTATTGTCCACTGGTATGTAGAGAATTTCAAAGAGTCAGAGAAAGGACTTCAGGAACTAATAAAGAAGTTTAGTTAGGTCACAGAATGCAATGTTAATATACAAAAGTCAATTGCTTTCCTGTATATTAGTATTGCACAATTGGAATTTTAAAAAACTATACCATTTACAATAGCACCAAAGAAGAAATCCACATAGGTATCAATTTAACACAGGGTCTATAAGAGAAAAATTACAAAATCCTGATGAAATAAAGGAAGATCTAAATAAATGGAGAGATATTCCATTTTCATTGATTGGAAAACTCAGTATTATTAAAGTGACAATACTTCAAAAATTGATTTATATTTTCAATATGAGCCTAGTCAAAATCCCAGCTACCTGTTTGTAGATATTTATAAACTGATTCTAAAGTTTATATGGAAATGCAAAAGACATAAACTAGCCAGCACAATACTGAAGAAGAACAAAGTTGAAAAACACTCACTACCTGACTTGCAGACCTATGATAAAGTCACAGTAATCAAGACAACGTAATATTGACCAAAGAATTCAATCTATAGAACAAAATAGCTCAAAAATAGACTTAATACAAATATAGTAAACTGGTCTTTGAAAAAAGAGCAAAAGCGATGCAATGCAGCAAAGACACTGTTTTCAAAAAATGGTGCTGCCCCTGGCCGGTTTGGCTCAGTGGATAGAGCATCAGCATGCTGACAGAAGAGTCCAGATTTTGATCCCTAACAAGGGCACCTGCCTGGGTCACAGGTTCGATCCCCACTAGGGGGCGTGCGGGAGACAGCTGATCCATGATTCTCTCATCAATGTTGTTTCCTCCTTTCCTCTCTGAAATCAATAAAAATATATGTTTAAAAAATAGTGCTGGAATCATTGAAAAAAGAATATACACAAACACAGATCTGACCCTACACCTTTTACAAAAATTAACTCAAAATGGATTATGTACCTACAGGTAAAATGTAGAACTATACAACTTCTAGAAAAGAGATATTGCACTAAAAGCAGAATCCATGAAAGACAAACCTGGTAAATTGGACTTTATTAAAACGTTTTGCCTTGTGTAAGACACCGTTAGAAGAATGCAACGGAAAATTACAGCCTAGGGAAAAATATTTAGGAAACACCTATTTGAGAAGGAACTTGTCTCTAAAATATAAACAGAACTCTTAAAACTCAACAGTAAGGAAACAAACAACCCACCATTTAAAAATGGACAGAAGATCTGAACATACACCAGAATAGATATACAGAAATAAATGTGCACATGAAAAGATGCACAACATCACTTGTCATTAGGGAATTTCAAATTAAAACATTAGTAACTTTATAGCTTAGAACCCTGTCAATCACACGTAGCCAAGTGATCTAAGTCAACATCTACAGGAATGTCATATTGTTAGTAGGCACACAACTCTGTGTCTAATCATTAGAAAAACTTCAGACGAATTCAAATAAAGAGAATTCTATAAAATACTCAACCAGTTCTCCTCAAAAATGTCCAAGTCATCAAAAACAAGGGAAGTCTGAGAAACTGTTATAGCCACATGGAACCTGAAGAGACATCACAACTAAATGTAATGATGATCTTCAATGGGATCTTGGATCAGAAAAAGAAATATGAGGTAAAAACTATGGAAATTTGAATAAAGTGCAAACTTTAGTTAATAATATATCAATATCTTTAATTGTCACAAATGTACCATATTAGTGTACTATGTTAATAACAGGGGAAATTGAATATGGATATACAGAAATTCTCTGTATTATATGTGTAAATATGAAATGGTTGTTTTAAAAAGTTTGTTTTTTAAAAGCCTTATATAAAGGGTATGAAGTTACAGCTTTTCAAAATGAAAAAGTTCTGGAGTTCTGGTATACAATAATGCAAATATACTTCATATTGCTGACTTGTACATTTAAAATGGCTAAGAAGGTTAATTTTTATGATATGGGATTTTTATCATAATTGAAAAATGTAAAAAGCCTCATTTCCACTTTTAGCTATATAGTCGAGTTTCTCTTCAATCATCTTAATACTCAATATTAATTGTTGCAATATTATAGTTATTACTAGTGTAGCCTCTAGCATTGATAGAATGCTTAATACATGTAAGGGCTGTGGTAAGCATTTCACAATAATTTTCAATTGAATCCTTGCAACTCCATTAGAGTCTTAGTATTCTGTTTCCCATGTTACAGGTGGTGAACTTGAAAGTCAAAAAATTTAAGTAAATTGCAGTGGTCACATTGCTAGCAAGGGGTTCTAATTTGCAGAGAAATTTGACTACAAAAATCCACATTCACAGCTACTTTGCTATAATTGCAAACTTCACTTGAAACTGTTCAACCCACACATCCCTGGCCCGCTGCCCCAGATACTGAAACAAAATAAATGATAATGAAACACACACACACACACACACACACACACACAAAAAAAAAAAAAAAAACAGGAGTAAACAAATGAATAAATGCTAAGCCAGCAGGGCAACCTGCCACTTGAGTGGTTTTGAACTCCAATGCATTTCTCATTTTATGGATTACAACCTATATTGGCTGCTGTGATATAATCCGTACTCCTTATCACTCATTCATATTCAATTCATTTTATAAAAAGTGGGAGGAGCCCTAACCAGTTTGGCTCAGTGGATAGAGCGTTGACCTGCAGACTGAAAGGTCCCAGGTTTGATTCTGGTCAAGGGCATGTACCTTGGTTGTGGGCACATCCCCAGTGAGAGGTGTGTAGGAGGCAGCTGAATCAGTGTCTCTCTCATCGATGTTTCTTGTTCTCTATCGCTCTCCCTTCCTCTCTGTAAAAAATAAATAAAATATATTTTTTTAAAAAAAGTGGGAGGAGGAAAATGCTATACCTTAGAGACCTGAAACATTCTAAAGGATTTTAACAAATGCAGCATTTAAACAAAATGTTACAGTCCTAGGAAAATTAGGACACAAGAGCTCCATCCTAAATGTCATTTCTCTTGTGGGGAGAAAGAGTCTGAACAAAGAGAAGTAGTGACCCAAAGAAATAGCTTGATCCTTCATTTTGTTTAAAAAGACCTGTGTTTACCTGTCTAGCTAAAAAGCACCATGCACTTGTCAGGCATGGGTTGTCACTGATGGAAAACCTATTTCCCTGCTTTTAAAATTTCACACTGCCCTCTTGGCATTTTTTAAAAGGCAGAAAGCTAATATGAGTCTACACCGGATAGCCGCTTGCAGGTTAAAGTTGGAAACCTTTGAGGAAAAATATTTCAAGCTCGGGCTGATGTAAAAATCAGCACCAACGCTTACTTTTAATATGGAAAGTCATAAATTGCTAGAATAAATCTGTTTGGGATGGGACAGGCCATGTGAATGGAACATGGAAAATGCATAAATAATTTTGAGTAGAAAAAAAAAGAACATTTTCTAACTTTCAAAGTCCTACAGATGTTAATAAGCCAGGGTTCAAACTCTATGACTTTTTTTCCCCCATCAGCGTTCACTAATTTCCATTTCAAAGGCTTCACCTGAAAAGAAAAAATAACCTCTCTTATCAGGGTTCACATTTCAATACAGTTATTAGCTATATATTATTGGAGGTGCATCCTCTAGCATTCCCAGAATTGAGACTAGTGCGTTAAAATCTCTTTTATTGTGTCTATTTCTCGTCTCTAGTAGTTTTTGCTTTTTGAAACTTGTTGCTGTTTTTGGATGAATAAATAATAATAATGTTTGCACCATCTTTAAAATTTACACTATTAGCTTTATACAATATTCTCTTATTTGTTTTAATATTTTGGCCTTAATTTTATGTTGTCTATATCAAGATCACTATTTTTATTATATTTGTCTATCCTTTTATTTTTAACCTTTGAAATCATGTGTATTTTTTTTAAACAGTAGAGAACAAATATTTGCCTTTTTAGGCAATCTGAAAATCCTTTTTCCCTTTATATAATAAATGAGGCAACCCTGTTATATTTGTTAATATGATCTATATGTTGGTCTTTGTTCTGTCATATTGTTTTATGATATTTTTACTGGATACAAATAGTGGTCCTTTTTCTTGCCTCCTCCCTTTTTTAAGATCCAGACTGTAAAGTATTTGTAAAATAATATAATGTCTTTACTTTAAAATACATCAACCATAAAAATGTAGTGTGGCAGAGGTATAGATAGAATAAGTGCACATATTATTAATGGTTATTAAAGCTAGATATTGGAGTTTATTTACATCTATTTGGAAGTTTTTGTTTTCAAAAGTGTGCTTTAAACACTTATAAAAATAATTTCATCTTTTCATGTTATACAAAAATTACATTTTTAAATTTACTTTAATAAAAAGCCAAGTTATATCTTCTTGAACAGAGATCTGAAATAATTAAAATTCAAGAGCTTCATAAAAAGAAGTGTTAGTCTCTAAATCAAATAAAGACCTTCTCTACTGCCTCAAGTTCTGCAGTAAATTATACATACTGTAAATGAACACAGCTTCTTTTAAACTTACAAGAAACAATTTTGTCTTTGTGAGAGTTTTATAACTACACCCAACAGCCTATAAAAAGCCTGTCTTGATGCGGTTCCCATGGTGACAGGACATAATATATGTGTCCATTAAATTTGGAAATGTAATGAAGTGTAATAAAAAAAATCCACTTCAGAAAAATACACTTCTCAGCATATTTTTATTAATTAAAACATTGCATTGAGCATTTTTCATGTCTGCGTGCCTGACAGCAAATAAAAGCTTTGCCACAGATTAACTGTGACTCAAGTTCCATCCAATATTAATTGGTACAAAATGGAAAAGACATCTTTGCAGAGAAAATATTTTGACTAGTGGCCCAGAGTGATTAATGGGTAAATAGTTATGCTCCCTGAACTGTGCATATACCATTTCAAATATCACCGGCAATATGGATTTTGACATTTATGTCCACAGGGGCAGAAACAAACTAGAAAGTGGATATCTTTAATCCTTGGAAAAGAAGAGAAGTTTCTTTTGTGTGTTCTTTTTTTTTTTATTGCCTTGCAGAGAGTGTGTGACTACATAGTTTGCTTGTGGGGGAGGCATGGTATTATAAAGGCAGTTAAAGAAAACCCTGCATTAATTCAACTCAACAGTAACAAAAGCAAAGATCACAAAAGCCATCTCAGTACATCAGTAGAAGCACAGGAGTTGCAAAATAAATAAATAAAATGAGGTTAGGGGAGAAGGAACCAGGGATTAATGAGCCAAATTACTCTCCCATTCTACTTTGGGTAGTTAAAATTTTAAGCAGAATCAGAGGAAAAAGTTTTATTCTCAGGATGATTAGCCACTTATCTTTAGATGAGCAGAAAGCTCTCATCAGCTAAGTTCCTTTCTGTGTCTGTCCTCCCAAATGAACAATACTGAACCATTTTGACTCTGAAGACACAAGGAAAATATGACTGGGGAAAGTGTATGTAGATTCTGCTCACCCACCTCCAAATCAAGAACAGCATGAATTACCTCTACATATTATATTAATCTGAGAGGCATTTGCCTTTTGAGTTCTCATGTCATACTGAAATGTAGTAATTATATGAATCTTCACTGTCCTGGTTGCTGTTCCATGAAGAGTCAGATCGACTAAATCACATTGAGCAACTACTCAACTGAAGAACTAATGAGCTGGACTTCCTGGGTCATAAACTCTCCCAAAAATGTTTTTAAAAAATACTCTTACAGGAGACCCATTACTTACCCATACATCAGTACCCTGATCACTTTTTTTAAATAATGTAGAACACCTGAAAATACTAGTTCCCCTCACTTAAATAGTGCCATACTCGGAAGGAAGGAAGGAAGGAAGGA
>JAAGEH010000297.1:2619045-2702293 GCA_011751065.1 Lasiurus cinereus
GGAAGGAAGGAAGGAAGGAAGGAAGGAAGGAAGGAAGGAAGGAAGGACACACTAAAGCACAATGATACTGGAACCATCACTGAGGGCAGAATGTCAATACTATGTCACTACTAGATGGACCAGATTGTGCCTGCAATTGCAGTGTAAAAGCAATTGATGGCAATCTACAAATGTTTGGAAGTTCTCCCAAAGAAATTTTTTTTTCCATTCTGGCTCAGAGGTCTTTTTGGAAGTAGGAAACTGTAGGAGCTGCACATACAACATAAAATGGGAGTCAAAGGAAGTGAGAAAACTGAAGGCTTTCCAAATCTGAAGGCTCCTGAAGCCATAGAGCACAGCCAATTGCCAACAGCCACTCCTCACTTGGGAAGGCTGAGAGATATAGAAGCATGCTCCTTTCACTAACCAAGTGAAGGGTTTCTCTACCAAAATGCATCAGAGGGCTCTTTGAGAGTTAGAACTCTGGTCAGCTTCCTGATTTCCAGCACATTTACTCTAGCTCCTATCTGTTCCAGATTTTGTCTAAACTGCCAATCTGGACCCTGATGCTTCAATTCACACTGAAATGCTTATCAGACCATCTTTAATGTCTTGTCTGTGAGCCCCTCGATGGATGGAAGGCATCTTATGCGTTTTGGTATTCCACCCTGTTGAATATTTACCTCATAAATGTTGACTTATATAGATGGAAAGGGTCTTAATGATTTGTACAATACTGTATACATGTGCACACTCTCTCAAATAATTCAAGATCACACTGTATGGAGAGTAGACACATAAGAATGCTTATATTATTCTCTGTACTGTTTGACTATTTGAAGTATTATTGAATTATTAAATCTGAATATAAAAAAAGGAAAATACACATACTGTGTCACAACCTCTGTCTATTGTAACCATTCATTAATAGTATATAGGTTTTTTGTTTTTGTTTTTTATTTTAAAAATATCTTTTATTGATTTTTTTACAGAGAGGAAGGGAGAGAGATAGAAAGTCAGAAACATTGATGAGAGAGAGACATCAATCAGCTGCCTCCTGCACGCCCCACAGTGGAGATGTGCCTGCAAGCAAGGTACATGACCCTGACCGGAATCGAACCTGGGACCTTTCAGTCCGCAAGCCGACGCTCTATCCACTGAGCCAAACCGGTCTTGGCCATAGTATATAGTTTTGAGCACCTATGAAATACTAGGTTTGTAGAAATGCCTTTTGGGCCCCTGAGCTTACATTCTACTGTGCTTTGGAAAAGACAATACACTAGGAAACAAAGAAAGATAGCATGCAATCTCAGGTTGAAATAAATGCTTATAGAGAAAATTATCCAAATGATAGAATAATTAGAAGGGAGGGAGGGGTTGCATTTATAGGTAAGCAAGAAAGGTCTCTTTGAGGTGATAACTTTGATCAGGATAAATGTAGAAGAATGAGGGAGGAAGTAGGGTAGCCTATGAGGTCAAGACTGTAGAGGATGCTAATATAAAGAATGCTATAAGGACTTCAGATCTGACTGCAGTGCTGTGAGGAGCCATAGAAAGATTTAAATAGGAAAGTGACAAGATTTTATTTTATGCCTGCTGGGTAGACAGTGCCTGCCAGGAGGTGAATCGGAGGGTCTTTTAGGAAGACCGGGCTACATTTACTCTGCATTTACTCTAATGGTTCTCATTCAGGAGTGACTTTGCCTCTCACAGGACACTTGGCAATATCTGGAAACATTTCTGATTGTTTGCACAGGGCAGAGCTTTCAACAAATAACTATCCACCCAATGGAGCCAAGATTGATAAATCCTGATTTATCTATGCAGATCTGCTCTTTGATTTGTGGATTACATGATAGAAGCATCAGGATAAAACAAGCTATGTAAATTCTAAGCAGTGTGTGTTCCTGGGAAGCAAACAAGCAAACTAAGCTTAAGAATCTGTAAGGCTAGACTCAGAATCACTGCAAACATGAAGTCACTCCAACACCTTTTGTCCGAAAACAAAGATGCTTTTGAACTCCCTTTAATTTCAACAAGGTGAATTTATTTTCCTTTAATTAAATAGCACCCATTTAGATTACATTACATTGACACTTGGAAATCCTTGATGAATGGCATTTCTTGTCCTTAGATGTGTCTTTCTTTCCACAAGTTGATCACCTGCCTTCAGAAATTGAGCATTTTATTAGGGATAGAGTTTAAAACTTTGTGACAATACCTGGACCTTTTCTTTCCATTAATATGCATAAAAATAGGCAGTATTCTACAATGGGCAGAGTATTGTCAAACACATTGATCTTAGTTAAGTTGGACTTGCTTTTTCATAAAGAGACTGTTGTGTCAGGATTCTTCCCACAAATAATTATGCTGAGTCTCAGAAGGTTTCACACTCAAAGGGTGCCCCAGGGAAGCTATTATTACTCTTTGAAGGACATTTGACTTTCACCGAACATCTGCCTTGCTTAATGTACCTCTACTAAGTGTGAGCACCTGGACTGAATATGTTAACCAAGGAAAACAACCAGCAAGAGGCCAGTTTGAAAACCCCAGGACCTGCTGCCAGTAGACTACAACTGAGATGCTCAAAAGAAAATCCCTTCAAAGAAGTTTTCAGGGGTTTTCTTTGAAGTCTGCATTTCCTGAATGATCACATTGAGTAAAACTCAACAAAAATTAATGGGAAACAAAGATCACATATTTGCATACGTATGTGAAAATTGGACATACTAAAATAAAATATGAGGCAATATCAAGGCAAACAAATATACTTAAAATATACGTGAAAGTACAGGTTAATAGGATGGGTACACTCCTACTCTGCCAGGAGGACAGAGTTTATAAATTATTACAATCTTTCACAGAACCACCCGTAAACAAATCTTTAAAAATCCGATAACTACCCTTTTATCTTGAGCGATCAGAAAAGAACACAAAGATTTATAAATAAGGGTACTTGTAGCAAGATTTCTAATAATAGTATGAAATGGTAACAACAATAGTCAGGAATTTGCTAAATGAATTATAGTTAACCTAAAATATGAAATACTAGTAAATCATTAAAAATCAGGTTTTCAGAAAAACATTCAAAATATTGTTTACTAATATATCCTTAAAAACAGTGCCTGGTATATGTTATTAAGCCCTCTGAATATTTGTCAAATAAAACATTGAATAAAAGAGGGTACAAAATCATTTTTTAGTATTATCCAAATTCTCATGTAAGCATAATTTAGAAAGATAAACAGACAGAACCCTACCTATGCATAGAAAACAATCTGAAAGGAAATACTCAGAATTATTTACAATGATTGCATTTGGGTGGTAGATTTGTGAATTGTTTTTATGTGCTTTAATTTTTTAAATTTTATACAACTAATATTCATGAGTCCTATGAAAAAGAGAGATGTTGTTTGTGACAAAAGGCATGTATGCATTAGAAACATAAGTCACTATTCCTTTTGACAGTGTTTCTTGCTCTACTTAACCCCATTTCTCTAGTGGAGCTCCTAGTGTTTATGGGATCAATCAATTCATTTAGTTTAACAAACATTTGTTGACACCTTATTAAGTATCTGCCATAATCTGGGGAGACACAAATGAACAGTACATTTCCTACTCTTAAAAATAATACAGTGCATATAAAGTTATATTATGTAGTTACATATTTCATACAAAGATACTATGGTTAAGAGAACTTTAAAGAAATCTTTCTCATTACCTGGAGCTAGTATTTTAATGGAAGTAAGTGGCTTAGGCCACTATGGGAGCAAAAAGCAAGAGTGTCTTCTTGAACCTGCTACCAGAAGGAGCAGTTAAAGCCATACCAGAAAAGCTATGAGCGCATGCAGTTACAGAAGTCAAGGAAAATGAGCCTAGGAGGAGGAGGCCAAGATGGCACACAGCCCAAAATACAAGATAACACCTGGGATGTGAGCTAAACGGCATGTAGCTTTGCTTTTTAGTGTGTATTCTAGTCACATCTTCACTTCTACCCAAGGAGAAATGATAAATGGCATGTCTTCTGCCTTCTCCAACCTCAAGGCCAATTACCATCCCCTCAATCTGACTCTCATTTGTGAGTAAAACTCCCTTTCTTGGTTATGTCTCCACCACCCTGATCACTCCAGTCTCCACTCCTGCCACATTCCAACTCTTCCAGCCCTCTTCTCTGCTAAAGAAAAACATCCTATAACACTTCCATGATTTTATGACATTTTAAGACAAGAGAAAAACATTTTAAGACAAGGAATGCAAAACTTACACCAGAGAGAGGGTCAATTCAAAGGAGATTAAAGTAACTGGTAAGATGATAACTTTCAAACAAAACCAGGAGCCCTTTCCTGCTGGTTGTCAGGTAGGGCACTAAAGATGAATGGTCTTAATACCAGGCTCCTTGTGTTCATAAATACCATGTCCAAAGGGAATGGCCCAAATAAAAGGTATCTCCAGCAAGCTTTATACCAGCATGTACTTTATTCAACAGCCACACAGATATAATAATTACCAATATAAAACCGTGTGACCAGAAAGAGCTTAGTTCAACTTTATGATGAAATGTATAGATAAGCAATTAATATGAGAATTTCATTCTTTACACACAAATTGCAGGAACAAAGCAACAAAAACCAATGTATAGAATGCAGAATGCTAAGGTTTTCTTGAGATCATAATAACTGTTATAAAAAATGAGGATCCTGGTTAAAAATTCTGGGAAACTAAGTAAGAAAAGCTCCTTCAACCATTGTCTGTAGCATGTCA
The DNA here is from genome assembly GCA_011751065.1 of Lasiurus cinereus. NCBI lineage: Eukaryota > Metazoa > Chordata > Mammalia > Chiroptera > Vespertilionidae > Lasiurus > Lasiurus cinereus. Next base: position 2,623,786 of record JAAGEH010000297.1, read on the forward strand.
AGGTGAAGTGAATTTCCCTTAGAGCAGCGGTTCTTAACCTTTCTAATGCCGCAACCCTTTAATACAGTTCCTCATGTTGTGATGACCCCCAACCATAAAATTATTTTCGTTGCTACTTCATAACTGTAATTTTGCTACTGTTGATGAATTGTAATGTAAATATCTGTGTTTTCTAATGGCCTTAGGCTCTACAGCAGCGGTTCTCAACCTGTGGGTCGCCTAAGACCAGTAATGAAGTAGCAATGAAAATAATTTTATGGTTGGGGGTCATCACTACATGAGGAACTGTATTAAAGGGTCAAGGCATTAGAAAGGTTGAGAACCACTGCCCTAGAGTATGGAAAGAGATATCATACTTTCCAAGTTTATTTGGCCACAGAATCTCTTTTTTGTACATTATTTTGCAAGTCTCGGGTTTTCTTAGGGAGCATAGCTTTAAAAAATCATAGAACCAGATTACATTTTTAAATTATAGAATCAGATTAGCAGAAGTCTCCAGTCTCATTCAGAAGTGATTTTACAACAGCTGTCTTCAATGAAGTCTGTGCAATAGAATCACCTGAAAAACATTTAGAATCCCCAGTGCCTAAACTTACTCCAGATTAAAGAAATCAAAACTCCTGGGACTAAGCCCCAGATATCAGTATTCTGTAAACACTCAAGGGAATTACAATAAACAACCGCATTAAGAGCCACCACCATCTAGTCTCCCACAAACACAGGCTCCTTGATATCTTGTTGTGCTAGCTCATCGATGTGGGGAACCTCTGTGGCTCCAGGACACAGTGGCACATTCCTCTGCTATGTTAAACACAAGATGAAGTGCATTGTGTCTAAGATAACACTTATCTCAGTAATATCTTATATCGCTAAAACTGTAGGGCACATGCTACATTCCTATCTTCCATCAGTAAATGAATGGCCAATATTTTTTCCCTTTGTTGTTTGAACCTAGTGTTCAGATAAAATTTGAACATAGGGGAAAAAAAACAAGCTTCAACAAGATTCATTAATAAAAAACAACCTTACTAATAAAGTTCTAATAGCAAATATGGAAAAGCACATATCTAGACAGGGAATACAGAATTATTAACTATGAAATGTAATATTTAAGGGCAGAAAAATTTTATTAATATTTATATGCCTAATATGTACACTCTAGAAATCTAAATAGCAGAAATGCATTTTGCATTACTAAGATATAGGCCCAGAGAATCTAACCAGCCTACAGAGCACAGAGTAAGGCTATTTTAGAGGTAGGCACTGACCTAGTCCCATGACCAATCTCTGCCCTGGTAGAAACGTTAATTAAATTTACTTACAGTTCTCCCAAGAACTAGTTTGCTTCTTCTCAATGAATTCCTTAGAACCCTGATGTGGTTATAAAACTATGCTTTCAGTTGGGTAATTAAAATAAAAATACTTGAACTCCAGAGGTTATCCACACAACCATTCAAAACTTGGGACCGGAAGAAAATAGCTTTCACTGAATCCACCAACAAGCAGTTTCACAAATAACACCCCACAAAGCACTGTTCTGATTTGGGGTGAGTCAATATGTTATATAGGTCATAAACTTATATAATACAGTATAATCCCTCGCTACCCATGGGTTTCATGAAAAGTTTGCATCAAAGAAAACAACAATACTGAGTGCTTTATCCTTAAGACTGAAAAGGTTTGTGACAAGGGTGTGATGCTGTTTACAGTATTTGAATAATATGATAGAGCCCAATTTCAAACCTGACTTTCTAAAACAAGCTATCTGATTTTACAGTCACCAATCTTTATTTCCTTCATAATCCAATTTCCTTTGCTTTGCTACTGACTGTTTTGATTAAGGAATTAAGGATAGAAATGATAATGCTGTATAATTAAGTATGTAGATGTGGAGCTTTTTTTGCTTTTAAAAGCAGTGTATTCAAAGAGCCAGAACACGGTATTAGATAATTTGTGAAATTACATATTGCATTAATGATGTGCTGGGATAGTTAAGGAGCCAAGAATTTCAGGATTATCCCAGAGTCAATGGCTGGTGGCCCATAAATATATCAAGTGAATCTAAGTAGGCCTTTAAAAAATCCAATTTATTGAATTAAGTATGAGTTTTAATATCCCAATAAAACATCACTGAAAGATAAACATTGCAAATTACACTGCCCAATTTCAACATAGCAATTCATTGAATTTTATCTTTATAGGAAAATAAATAAATATTATAATTAGTTTTCATGAGATTTTTGTATTTAATTTAAATCATACTGCTCCATGAAGCTGGTAGCATCTATAATAATGGACTAAAGATACCTGCTGTTTCCAACACAATTTGTCAGGTGTTTTGAAACTGAAATATAAAAGGGGCCTGAGGGAATGTGTAGCACTTAGGCTAAAAAGAGGAAGGCAGGGAAGGAAGCTGAGATGGTCAGGGAGTTTATGGCTGAGTTTAATCTTGTGGTTGGGCTGCTGGCATGTACAACAGGGATTCGACTTCAATGCTCTTGAGGGCCAGAGGGGGTGTAGAGATAGATTACAAATCAACATCAGGAAGTATTTTCAAGGAGTCTAAATTATTTCAAGACAAAAGAAAATCCCTAAAAGGAAGTGGATCTTTTATTAATAAAAGTGATTAAGTCCAGGTTTGATAAAAACAAGCAGGAATATTAAAGAAGAGGTGTAACAGGAGACTCAGGAGTCCACTGGATTACTGTGTGTGTGTGTGTGTGTGTGTGTTTCAATCCTCACCCTAGGATATTTTTCCATTGGTTTTTAGAGAGTGGAAGGAACAAGGAGAGAGAGAGTTACATGGATGTGCCTTCTAGACCTTCTCCAACTCTAGCAACTCTCTGCACTGCATGGACCTGCTCCAGCCCAGTGGCTATGTCTATACCTCCCTGTCTACTGAATCAACCGCTCTAAATCTCATCCATGTCCCAGTAGATTCCATTTATGGGTTTTGGTAGAAAAATAGTTTATATGTTCCCTCACAATCTTCTCTTCCTGCATAAGCATTACAGTGGAGTAGGCACCATTCACTTTCTGAAGTATGGTTTACCCTGCATCCCCCTCTCTGCCTTCTCCAGATTGGGATGCCAGTGGTTTCCCCTAGCTGGAGCACCCACAGATCTCCTCCTTTCACACCTCTGCTTTCCTAACTAGACAGGGTGGAACAGAAGGAGGTTTACAGTTAATCATATCTGAACATCTAACTCCATCAATTCCTCAAGGTCTCTGCTGAGTTTATACTCAGGGGAGGCCTTTTTCCCTCTCAATCTAGATAAAATAGCATGCCATACCCATATCACGCCGTGTTTCCTTATCTTGCTTTATTTTTCCTGAGAGAACATTGTAATACATTCATTTATTGCCTGTCTTCTCTCAGAAGATGCAGACACCCTGTGGGTAGGTAGGGACTTTGCATTCTCAGCTCCTTGCACAGTACCTGACACAGGAAGGCTTTCACTGTGGATTGATGGGTGGTTGAGGAAATGATAGAAAGTGTTCTCTTTTGTTCCCAGGCTTCCTCATCATGGAAGCCTGCGTGTGTGTAGCTCTCTGCCCATCATCTGGAACACATCAGACCTTGATCCAGGCATTTCCAGTGCTCCCAAAGATGGAAAGTCTGGAGTTAATCGTCCTTTTCAAATTGGCACTGCCCCGTGGGCATTTTGTCACCCTTATAACCAAGACTGCTGGAAAAATCCAGACTGAGCAATTAGCATGTTCTCCTAAGAAAGCCATTTGCTATTCATAAAACTCTTAAAAAAAATAGCATGGAGGGAACAAAGAGGCTGATGCAGTGTGGAGATACATCATCCTTACAGCTGACCATGGCTTCCAGGAACGGGCTATGCCGTGTGCGTAATCGCACATTAACCTGTCCATTTCTCAATAAAAGGAGACCGAGAGAGCAACAGGCACCAGGCATTTATTTTTAAAGCTCTTTCGTGGAGTTGCTCTCATAGACTCTAACTGCGGCCTTGACGGAGAAATGCAAGATTCAGAAAGAACGTCTAACACCTGGGAAAATCGTCAAACTATCCCATGCCTTCTAAATGGGGACAACAGAGAGGTAGTGGAGAACAGAGGGGAGAAACGGCTGCGGGGAATTCAGCAAGTGGATTTCACACACACCTTTTATGTTTTCGGAAATAAGGGCCGCTTTGGTGCAGCCGACTCCAATCCATGGTTGCTCAAATAAACTCTTAAGTATTTTTCATATGCGTCGTTGTATCTTTTAACAGTGTCAGAACAGGGACCTGAAGGAGACCCACACACAAACACACACACACAAAAAAAAGACGCCCAGGAGCAAGGAGCAAACAAGGGCAGGTACCTGATGAGGCCTCAGGTCCCTGTTTCCTCGCTGCCTCTGCCGGTGGTGGCAGGTCGCGCTGGGTCCTAGGTCCCAGCTCCGCAGCTTTGCGCTAGGAGCCTTCAGACCCGAAGCATTTCTCTTTCTGGACTGGGTCCAGAAAGCGGCTGGAATCACGGTTCTAATTTAGAAACTGGCCGGTCCGGAAACCGACTAGTTCCGACTGGAAACCACGCCAGGTCCAGGAATAGACTGGTTCCGACCAGAAACCAGACCCGGTGCAGTGTGAGTCTTCAGTCTGGTGGAAGGAGTTGGGGGCCGGGTAGGGGGTGTGTGTGGGGGGGGGTGGAGTTCATTCTGAACCCTTCAGGCAACCTCCTGGCAAACTTGCAGAAGCTGGCAAAGGATAAGAATTCTTGCCAAAGCCAGCTGTCCAGGTCTCTCTGTGCTGCCTGGTCCAGAGAACAAGAAGAAAGACTGACCTTGAACCTCTTTGGAGGCCACCCTACCAGGTCCCCTCTCTACTCAGACAGCAGCCAAGCTTCAGGGAATTGAACACTGGGTTCACATGCCCCAATCGGAAAGGGCTCCTCCAGGCTCTTGGCACAGCATGCCAACCAGAGATGCAACATTAACATCACCCGGGGAGGCTCCTTCCCTGAAGCTGTTATAATCTTGAAGTGGACCGCGCTCCCCCACCTTCATCTCCAGAATAAAACCTTCCTTCCTTTTCCTTTCTTCTCACTTGCTTTTTCTCTCTGTCTGGCCTGGAAGACAATGATCCTTAACTCTGGCAACTGTCATTGAATCTACTGCTCAGACACACAACAAAAAGCCCTAGGCTTTCTTGCTAAGTTGGTTTTAGCAATACAATTGCTTTTCGTTATTTCTTAGCTGAACAAAAAGGCATCTGTGTCATAGCACCTATCTCTGGTATTGTAGCAAATACAGAAAATTAACAAACAAGCCACTTGGCTAAAACAGTTGATGCCCTTCCAGGCATACCCTTCAGTTTATTTGATACCAGTTGATTTAACTTATGGGGACCCTAGCTAAATCTCTTGGTATTATCCTCCTAATAGTCATCATTACCATGTTGCTGGTGAGTTATGTTTTCTCAAATTTCTTAAGTGCATGTGCATAGCCATCATCAGGACATCAGCCAGGGCACATCTAAGAACCAACCAAATGAATGCATAAATAAATGAAACAGCAAATCGATGTCTCTCTCTCAAATAAATAATAATAATAATAATAATAATAATAATAATAATAATGTCATAGGCCATACATAGATTTCTCTGCTTCGTGCCTGATTTTGTCCAATTAGTCATGAGTCACAGAATCTTGGCTTTAGTAGAACCTAAGTAAGAGACTGGAGGGCTTCCCAGAAATAAGAATTCAAACAAGAGACTGCATCTTAATATCCTGATATCAACAAATACCCAAAATTACAGCTTTAAAAAGTTAGATATTAATGATTGAACCAATCTTAAGAGACTCACTGCAATTTGAATCATCAAAGTCAGTTCTAAAGTTGGATCAAATCCACTTATCCATCCCTGATTTAGAGCTTATGGGTTTCATTCTTCTAAGGATCTGTAATCCAAAATATCTCATTTGGGACTCCTGGGGGAAGGTGCAATAAAGTGTAAAGAATGCCAGGAATTCAAATGGGGAAATGCCTAACCCCTTAATTAAAATTGCAGGAATAATGCTTTCTGCATGAATCAGATTCATAAAAGTATAATAACAACCATAGATTTATAGCCGGACAACAGATACATGTCATAACTCTGAGTTACAGCTGTGAACAGAGTTTGTTTAAGCTGAATTATGGCAAATGCCTTCAACTGAAAAAAATGTATGCATAAAATATCAGTGGCCATGATACACACTTAGAAGACCATGCCGTATATTAAAGACAGTTTCTTTTAAAGGTTATAAATTAAGAATGTTTCCTTTTGAATGAATTACAATGATCATTCTTTTTAAAAGTGGCTGAACATGTATCTTGTGCCTATCTCCTATTTAAAGGATAAGTCCTTAACCTTAACGTTTGCCTGTAACTTTCTCTAGGATCCCTGGATTTCAGCACAATGCTACCGTAAAAATGAGAAAGAAATACACCTCAGCTATTATACTCAGTACTTATTATGTTCACTACCAAGCTGCTTTACACATTCTTTGATTCAGTAGGCACATTTATAAGTATTCAGAGCATTCCCCCAACCCTTTCTTATTATTTCAAGAAAATCCAGACATGAATTGCCTAGGCCATAAATATTCCTGGGACACCCACCATGAAGGCATACTTCTCCCTCCAAATCAGGAGATGAGAGGAGAAACATTTTCAAAGCATGTGGAGGTACATTTTTATTAAGAGACATGGGGATTTGAGAACATAACTCACCCCTCCAGGATAGGGAATGTGTTAGGAGAAAAAGGGCCCCACAGGCCTGCAAGGGGCTCTGTCACTTAGCTGTCGGGTGATGGAATGAGTTTTGCTACACGCAGCTATCAGATTTGCAATAACATTTACTCTTTGCAAATTACTTCCAACTCCCAAGATCATCAGTCTGTAGTTGGTTGGTGTATCTTTCCTCCCCTGACTCTTGGCTTTGGTCCCTACTGGTCTCCTGACTTGAGTTATTGCTGAGTTTATCTAAAACTCATCAGCTTTTGCTTCTTCACCAAGTCACGCTGTGGGTGTGTGGAAGAACAGGGCTTTGAATTCAAGTAAATGCTCCAAGCTGCCTGCTAAGAAAAGTTGCCAGGCTTTTCATTTTTATAAACATCATACACTATGCAACTACTTATGAGCATATGTACCTCATCTTGCAATAACTTACATTCATCAGCACAGAATGTGCAGCTTTTAATGTAAATTCCAAAATTTTATATTTTAAATTTGCATTTATTTAATTCAATCTCTTTTTTTAATGAATTACATAGATTTTTTTTTCTCTTTGAGAAAGTAGTACTTTGGACATAGTTGGAGTTAAACCAATATTTGTTAGCTGATCAATGGATTAGTGAATTGAGAAAAGACAATTAATTAAAGCAGATCAATAATACTGTTCCAGACTTCTTGAATATAGAATAGCAGGCTTGAGAGAACAGAATGGCCACCTGATCTGTTAAAGACAAAGCAAATATCTGATAGTGTATACAGAAAAACTCACAGCATCCATGCTTCCATTCAGTAGGGTTCATTTCTTAACTCAGACACAAGCTGACAGATGCTCCTTCAACAAGCTTATCATTCCTGAAGGGTCAGACAGAAAGCAGTTGAAAAATAATACAAAATGATACCCAGTTGTGAACCAAATGAAATCAAATGTCATAGTAGGTCTGAGAAGGGAGAAAACTTGCAAAGGTTATACCCTAAGCTGGACCCTGGCAAATCCTATGAGATTTGTCTTATGTGATGATGCTGAATTGGTTGAGCAATAATAAGCCCACTCTTTTGGATGAAACCTACTAGTAATTCAGGAGGACTAAAAATGTTTGCAAATGGCAATATTTTAAAAATATTTTTAAATATATTTTATCGATTTTTTATAGAGAGGAAGGGAGAGAGATAGAAAGTCAGAAACATCGATGAGAGAGAGACACCGATCAGCCGCCTCCTGCACGCCCCACTGTGGAGATGTGCCCGCAAGCAAGGTACATGTCCCCCAACCGAAATCGAACCCGGGACCCTTTAGTCCTCAAGCCGATGCTCTATCCACTGAGCCAAACCGGTCTCGGCTAAAATATTTTTAATGATTGCAGAGAGGAAGGGAGAGGGAGAGAGAGTTAGAAACATCAATAATGAGAGGATCATTGATCAGCCGCCTCTTGCATGCCCCCCACTAGGGATTGAGCCCACAACCAGCAATGTGCCCTTGCCTGGAATTGAACTCGAGACCCTTCAGTCCACAGGGTGATGCTTAACCACTGAGCCACACCAACTGGGTGCAATATATTTTTTTATTCTAAGTGAAATAAGTCAGACAGAGAAAGGCAAATACCATAGGAACTCACTCACATGTGACGGCTGAAAAACAAAGTAAATGAATAAATAAAACAGAAACAAACTCATAGATACAGACAACAAATTAATGGTTGCCAGATGGGAGTAATGTTGGGAAGAGGGGTAGAAAAGTTGAAGAGATTAAGAAGTGCAAGTTGCCAGTCATAGGGATGTGAATACTGCACAGGAAATATAGTCAATGATATTGTGATAACCATGTACAGTGCCAGGTGGGTATTAGGTTGATCAGGATGATCACTTCATAAGGTATATAAATGTCTACCCACTACGGTATATACCTGACACTAATATAATTTTGTATATGAACTATAACTGGAGAAAAAGCAAATGTCAATATTTTAATTGCCTTTTATTTTCAAGCAGGAAACAGAGTATCTACAACTATACATAAATGTTTTCTAAATTCACTATTATGAAAGTGGTTCATTTGGATTTAGTTCGTTTTATTTCAAAAGTATAGAAACTGTATAAATAGGCTGATTCTATGCTGTGCTTCTGAACACATTTTGAGTTTGATTAAGATATAGTGATGCTCATGTAAGTCAGCCATTTATGAAATGTGGCTTGTTCTAGTTGCATTTTTAAAAAATGTGTTCTTTAACCCTGGCCAATGTGGCTCATTTGGTTTAGTGTCACCAGTTCTCAGGTTGTGGGTTTGGTCCCTGATCAGAGGCAGAGGCAACCAATCTTTCTCTCTCTCTCTCTCTCTCTCTCTCTCTCTCTCTCTCAAATTAATAAAAACATCTTTTAAGAATAAATAAAATAAAAAGTGATCATTAAAATGAGATTATTTTTTTGCTACAAAAGTTATTAACAGTAGATTTTAAAATATAGGACTCTTTTTTAAATTAAATCTTTATTATTCAAATTATTACATTTGTTTCTCTTTTTTCCCCTCCATAGCTCCCCTTCACCCGACTCCCAACCCTCCCTCTACCCTTACCTCCCTCCAGTTGACCTCATCCATAGGAGTATGATTTTTGTCCAGTCTCTCCCTGTACACCCCTCACCCCTTTTCCCCTGAGAATTATCAGTCCACTCCCTTTCTGTGCTCCTAATTCTATTATATTCACCAGTTTATTCTGTTGATCAAATTTTTAATTCACTTAATTTTTAGATTCACTTGTTGATAGATATGTATTTGTTGTTCATAATTTTTTATCTTTTACCTTTTTTTTCTTCCTCTTCTAAAAGAGTACCTTTCAGCATTTCGTATAGTACTGGTTTGGAGTTGATGAACTCCTTTAGCTTTTTCTATCTGTGAAGCTCTTTATCTGCCCTTTAATTCTGAATGATAGCTTTGCTGGGTAGAGTATTCTTGGTTGTAGGTTCTTGCTATTCATCACGTTGAATATTTCTTGCCATTCCCGTCTGGCCTGCACAGTTTCTGTTGAGAAATCAGCTGACAGTCGTATGGGTGCTCCCTTGTAGGTAATGAACTGTTTTTCTCTTGCTGCTTTTAATATTTTCTCTTTGTCTTTTGTTCTTGGTATTTGAATTATGATGTGTCTTGGTATGGTCCTCTTTGGATTTCTTTTATATGGGGTTCTATGTGCTTCCTGGACTTGTAAGTCTATTTCTTTCACCAGATGTGGAAAGTTTTCAGTCATTATTTTTTTAAATAGGTTTTCAGTATCTTGCTCTCTCTCTTCTTCTGGCACCCCCACAATTCTGATGTTAGTACGCTTGAAACTGTCCTAGAAGCTCCTTACATTATCTTCACATTTTTGGATTTTTTTTTCTTTTTGCTTTTCCAGTTGAGTGTTTTCTGATTCTTTATATTTCAAATTTTTGACTTGATTCTTGCCGTCCTCTAGTCTGCTGTTAGGTCTCTGTATAATATTTTTTATTTCAGTCATTGTATGTTTAATTTCTAGTTGGTCCTTTTTCATCTCTAGTTGGTTCTTTTTCATCTCTTCTTGGGTCTCCCTAACTTTATCCAACTTTTCTAGGATATTCTTGAAAAACCTTATAAGAGTGGTTTTGAACTCTGTATCCAGTCGTTTGTTTTCCTCCATTTCTTTTGTTTGTGATCTCTTCCCTTGTCTCGGCATTTTCACTATGCTGGGAGAACTTCTGTGCTGGAGTCAGCCTTATGATACCAGACTTGCAAAACTGCAAAAGCCTCTCTGTTGAGCTTGGGATGGGTGGAGTCTCACGGCTTAATGGACCACCTTGCCTTCTAGTCGCCCTGCCCTCTACGGCCCCTGAGTCTCATGTGACTGGGTAATCACTGGAGCGCGAGCTCTCTCTTGCAGTGCCTCTAGACTGCTGCCTTTCCGGCTCCCCTGCGCTCCAGGATCATATGAATCTGGGTCCCCAGGGTTTTGCCTGAATCTGGGGTTTAGTGGAGTTAGAAGTGACATAGTTGGGATGCTTTGTCTCCTGCCCTCTTGTGAAAGCTAGCAGCACAATCAGCAGTCGGTCTTCTGCACGCAGTGCTGTGCATGCCGCCCGACTTCTACTCTCCTGTGACTCCCCCAAATTTCCATGCACTTCTCCCTTTTCACAGTCCAAACTCCCCCATATGAATTTCGGCTGGACCTGGGGTTTAGTGTCGTAGGATAAGGGGTTCAATGCCATTGAGAATCTCGGTCTCCCTCCCACCAGAGAAAGCCAGCCAGGTTCTCCGGCACCCGCTCTCTCCACACGTGCGTCTCCGTATCTCAGTTTTTTGCAGCTCCTCTGAGTCTCCGTGAGCCCCTCTCTTTCCCCTCTAGTTGTAGAATTTCCACTCAGCCAGCTTTCCTGTGGTTCTGGATGATGTCTGTTATGTCTTTTAGTTGTAGTTTTGAAATTGTTGTGCGAGGCAGAGATGTAGGTGTTTACCTATGCTGCCACCTTGGTTACCTCTCAAAATATAGGACTGTTTATGATTGTGGAAACATGGGCTAATTTATAGGTGCTTCTTGAGGACAAATATTTCAGCAGTTTAATGCTATACTACTTGTTAATTGTGTTTTATAGTTGTTAAGAAAAATGTAATTATAGAAAGGTTAAATTTTTTAAAAAGATTCAGATACAAACATCCATTTCTTCCACTAGGCACCACATGCACAATATCTTAGGTTTATAAAAATTTTAAAACCCACAAAAAAAGAATTAAAAATATACTGACTCTAAAATTGGAAAAGAATATTATAAAATAGGAATTAAGAAATGATATTCAACCTACAGAATGTATCCTTTTGTTAACTATTCAATGATAGTGAAATCTTAAGATGGTTATATGTAGGCATAAATATACCACTTCCCTTATTAATATATATGTTAGCTGATATTATAAATGATATATATATATGATTTATATATGGCATATATAAATTATATATTATGTAGGCTTCCAAAAACAAGGAAGGCTAAGAAGTGAAAAGATCTTAAACTGGCTCTAAGTTTAAAGTACTTCTGTCTGATCAAGCTGTTTTTAAGCACTGGTCATTAAACATGGTTTTCATTTCTCCATTAAGTAACATATATAACATACCTAAGGTACACTTAAGATATCACATTTCTACATTAACAAAGGTCAGTTGCTTGAAGCATTTGCTTGTGGGGACTATATTATTTCAGATGTTCACAATATTCTTTCCTCTAATTTAGTTACTATTTCTTCTTTTTTTAAAAAAAATATGTTTTCATTGATTTCAGGGAGTAAGGGAGAGGGAGAGATAGAAACATCATTGTTGAGAATCACTGATCAGCTGCCTCTTGCACATCCCCCACTGGGAATTGAGCCCATAACCTAGATATATGCCCTGAACAGAAATTGACCCATAACCTCCTGATTTGTGGGTTGATGCTCAACCACTGAGCCACACCAGCTGGTGGGCAATTCTTTATTGAATATACTAGGGGCCCAGGGCACTAATTCATGTACCTTGAAAGGAACTGTGGGCAGTGAAGCTGCGGTGGGCTGAGGAGCATAATGGCCCTTGGTCCCCAGTTTACCAGCAGCCCCACTCCTGCCATCACCACTCCCACATGCTAACAGTGACAGCCCTGCTCACACCCACTGACGGCCTGGAGTGATTAAGGTTGGCATCAGCAGTGGGTGAGAGTGGCAGTTGCTGCCCTAATTGCCCCTCAGGAGCAGGGAGAGGTGAAGAAGCCCTGAGGGGTGATTGGGGCCAGCAGCTGCCAATCACACCTGCTGATAGTGCCGAGTGATCAGGGCCTGTGCCAGGCACCAGCAGCAGGTGTGAGCGCCAGCCAGGACGGCAGCACGTGGGAGCAAAGAATTTTCAGTAACCACTAGAGGCTCACCTCAATGACAATGACCGGTGTCCCACCTTGGTCTGGCACCCCCCTCTCACCTGCTCCACCATCTTGCCGCAGTCAATGCCTGCCAAGTTCCGCATGCACCCCTGGTGGTCAGCACACACAATAGTGACCGGTTGTTCAGTTGTTCTACCATTTGGTCTATTTGCATATTCGGGTTTTATATAGAGAGATAGTATCAACATTCTTTTTGTTCAGACCCTGGAACAAACTATTCATTGCTCCTCCCCAGTGGCCACTCAGTTTTGGGTACAAAAATCCTTAGCAAACTATACTTTGTCTCTAGTTTGAAATTACAAATTCCAGCAAGAAGAAAACTGGTCCATCTTAGGTCAGGGGTCCTTGTCTGTTTTAATTAACTGTGATCACAAATTCCAGCAAGAAGAAAACTGGTCCATCTTAGGTCAGGGATCCTTGTCTGTTTTAATTAACTGTGATCAATTAACTTCTGCAGGCCAAGTGTGCATATAAGACAAGGAGGGGTCTTAGCCTGTTCTCCAGGACTATAACTTTGTTTTTGTTCTTGCCTTCCATTTGGATTAACAATTTCCATGGAATATCAAGTTTGGAAGGTGTCTAATTTTGGGTTTATTGAAAAATAGAAGAGTTTCTGTAGTCATTTTTTTATTTTAATCTACATTATACAAAATAACCAAAACATCAAATGTGCAAAATATAGTTTCTAAATAAGTCTATCTAATAAAAATAGTGAATCATGTAAAGAAAATTATTCAATAAATAATAAAACAGAGAGCATTCAAGCAAAAAAAATTGGGGGGTGGTTCACAAAAGAAATATATTCATAAATCCAATCTTGAATTACTTGTGCAATGAGCAAGATGTAGTTCAGCTTGAGTACCTCCAATAAACAGTTTCTCCTGCTACCCCTTTCCCATGCCTTTGACAGTTCTTATTCCTCTGTCCCCCACCTTCTCCCCACTATTTGACCTGACTATTCTGCAGGACAAAAGTCATACAAAGGTATTCTATAGTTTCTTTTTCATGGCTGTCCTTCAAATACTTAAAGTCAATAATCAAAGCCTTCTTTTATTCAGGGCTAACTATTCCTATGGCCCTTCTTCATTGAGAAACTTTATATTCTCTTCTCTGTCATTTTATGAACAAAGAGAGAGAACCCCCACATCTCAGGAGCATGCAATTTACTTGTGAAAACTTCCAGGAGAATAATAAGCGTTGGCATTTCTACATGGCCATAATTTTTAAAATTCTTACATAAGAATATCTCACTTGATCCCCTCTGTAACCTTGCAATGTAAATAGGTAATATTTATATAGCCCTATTTATTGGAGTAGAAAACTGGGGAACAATAGCATTGAGTGATTTTCTTTCATTAGAAGACAAATAATACAATTTCTGAGCATCAAAACAGAGCCTCCATACACCACGCCTGCTATTTATATAGTCTCTGGCCTCATGAAGTTTACAGGCCAGCATGTAATCTAAGGCTGACAGGTAACATAGAGGCAGGACTGAGCCTGCATCCCTGGTAAATAAACCATAGAAAAAATGGAGAACAAGAAGGAAAAAGTAAGCTAGGAAATTAAAAGAGAAAACATATGGGATCTGAAAAAAGGCAGATGTGCGAACCAGAAGGAAATGATGGGTATAAAAGAGGTATGCTATTATATTTCAATATTTTAGAGTAGATTGTCTTTCTTCAGATTGGATCCCAAACCTGAGCTTCCTGAGGCCATAGCCTGCTGCTCCTGTGGTGCTAGGGAAGCCTCTAAGAAAATAAAATAAAACAAATATATTTCCCCTAAGAAACAGAAAACGTCTCAAGGTTTGATGATGTGCTAGGAGGAATTACATGACTCAGTGTATAGTTTTACTCAGAGCTTAGATTTATTACAGCGAACGAATATAAAGCAAAACCAACAAAGGAAAAGGCTCCTAGGACAAAGTCCATAGGAAACCAAGTGCAAGCTTCCAAGACACCTGTCCTAGTGGAGTCAGGCAGGACGTGCTTCATTCCTCCAGCAACAGGTTATCACCACGTGTGTGAAATACTGCCTGCCATTGGAAACTCCCTGGAGACTCCACACTCAACGTTTTTATTGGAAGCTGGGCACCTGGGCACCATTGCCTGGCATGCAGCAAAATCCCAGAACCCAAGGAGAAAAGCAGGTGTTCAGCAGAAATTATATAATTTACACAGGCAGTTTATGCACAGTAAGCCAATCTCATCATTTGGAGGCAATTTTACATCAGTACAGGGAACTATTCACCATTCAAGTTCCTAGATGCCAGCCAAGGCAGGCTCAGGTCTGCTATATTAACTTTTTGTTGTTGTTGTTAAGTCTCACCTGAGGGTATTTTTCCATTGGATTTTAGAAAGGGTGGAATGGATGAGGAGAGACAGAGAGAGAGAAACATCTATATGAGAGAGACATGTTGACTAGTTATGTCCCGCAGATCTGAGGCATGTGCCAGAATCAAACCCAGGCCCCTTCAGCCCTCGGGCCAACGCTCTAACCACTGAGATAACCCAGCTAGAGCTGCTATGTTAACTTTTCTTCACACCTTGTCAATACTCCATCAAGCCAAAAATGTTATTACAATCACTGGCTGATTAGGCTCTCTGACAGATTTTATTTTTTTTTCTTCTTAGGAAAACAAAGCCCAGAAAGTTCCTATATATAAATACCAGTCATCAGAAGTACACTGGGTTAGTAAATTCTGGAGAAAGAGTCAGACCATGTAGCAAATAACTAAATCCATCGATAGATACATAGCTCTATAGTTTCATTTGGTGACCCCTAAAGAACATTATTTCTCAGTCACTGGAGCATTAGTACTGGCAACTGAGATACTTCTGCCCCTTCAATCTAACCTAAATCTTTCCTCCTTGTTGAACAGGGTCTTCCTATTGGGCTGAAGAAAGCCTTCTCTGTTCCCTGTGGAAGCTGCATTGGTGGCAGCAGCACAGAGCACGGGGCCATGATGATGTCTGCGCAGAGGCACATCACGAAGAAAAAGCATTATGATCCTCATGTCACAGGAGCAGGGTTTAGACTCATATACTTTTAAAGTAAAGAAGTGGGTTCCAATTACTTGAGGAAAGTACATCAGGAGATCTGACTGCCTTCAAGAGAAAACTTAAGTCGCTAATTAGCTGTGTCTCTTTGGGCAATTAAATTCCAAAGCTCTGTTGTTTTTCATCTGTAAAATGAGAGTGGCAAGCTACAAGGCCTGCAAAATCCCTTCTGACTCTAAATCTCTGATTGTGTGGGTTACAAAACACTGTTACCCACAATAGCATCGACATCATTAAAAAGGCACAATGCTCTTGATTCAAATGCCATTTTATCCCATTTAAGTTCAAGGGTGGAATGGGCAGCAGCCCAGGAAGTGAGGTTGGGGAGAAGGGACATCGAAAGAGAAAGTTATGGAAATTAAAGAGAATCTGAATATCAAAAGGGCTCTTCCAAATATTCTGCATGCTCAGAAATTTTTATTTGGATCATAGAGAACTACATCTCTGTGCTCCAGCTGAAGTTCCCCTTCTTGGTTTTTAATAATAGAGAAACCAGCACATTAATTTTTAAAACAGGAAATGATAGGACAAAGACTCCATAAACAGCTGAAATGTTAATCACACAAAGGCTCCCAAAGCAATTTCATCGTGGATTCCTCGTGGTTATGCATTACAATAAGAATTTTCATCAGAGCACTCACTCTAGGACAGGCTGCTGGGCAAATGACACCTGAGGCTGCCTGCGTCCCCGTGCTGGCTCTGGTAGGGGCAACCAAGGTAGAATGTGCCAGAAAATCCATAGGCACAGAGGGTAGTGCTGGTGGGGCTGAGGCAATAGAAGGGGTCATGACTCCATGTTGAGGGACTATGTGGTAGCCTGCACATATTATCTCAAGTGATTTCAACACCAATAAGGTTCAGAAAAGGTAGTTAACTTTCCTAAAGTAACACAAGTACATGGTGTATTGGTTTTCCATTGCTAAATTCTTGCTGCAGAATAAATTACCACAATCACGGCATCTTAAAGCAACACAGTTGTATTATCTCATAGCTTCTGGAGATCAGGAGGACAATTAGGAATTCGCCGGGTTGTCTCCTTGGGCCTGCGGGGCTGAAATCAAGGTATTGGCCTGGGGTTTTAATCCTTGTCTGAGGTTTGTGGTCCTCATCCAAGCTCACTGGTTATTGGAAGGATTCCAATCAGCTAGGAGGGGTCCCCCACTTCCTTGTCACATGACTCTAGTAGGCAGTTCCCAACATGTTTATTTCCTCCCCAGGCCAAGCTGGCCCATGCGGGATTATCTCACTTTTGGTTAATTTGAAGGCTAGACACCTAATCACAGGAGTGGTAACCAATTATATCTGCAGATTCCACCCATACTCAGGTATAGGGCAGGGAGATTATGCAGGATGTGGGGCACTGGGGGTCATCTCAGAATTCTGTCCACCATACATAGCCAGCAAATGGCAGGGCTAAGGCATGACTCAAGGTCTGTTCACCTCCAAAGCATCATCTTGTCTACACACCTGAGCCAGAGTCTAGATAGATATTCCCAATAGTGGCAGATGTTCAGAGAATTAAAAGACAAAGGTAAAGTCTTAGCTGGCCGGAGATTACTCAGAGGAAGGGGTGGTGGCAAATTGTAGTTCTTAAATTTCCCTACTAAGTGTCACCTCTGAATGGAATCATTCTGAGATTCCTCAAAACCGAATGTTTCCAGTTGTAAAGACCCCAGACCATCAGATGAAATCTGGTTGCCCTGCTTCCCATGGCTACATTTCCTTACGAGTTGGCTGTACCCAAGGCTCCTTTCCTTCTGCTTATCATTGCTGTCATTTTTATAGAGTGCCTGCTATGAATCACAAACTCTGAGAGTCATCCAGGAGACACAGATGAAGAGACAAGGCCCTGCCTTCACAACTTTTAGGTCTTAAATATTGGGAAAGGGATGAAAGTGCAAAAGTATAAATTAAATGTGTTCAGGCAGATACATCCATATTTCTGTATCTATCTACTACCTACCTAGAGAAGAAGGAGACACATGCCTGGAAAGGTTCATGGAGTTCAATCTGATTCTTAAAGAGAAACAGGTTGCTAAGTAGATTAGGTGGGAAGCATGGGGATTGGGTGGGGAGGGCATTCAAGGCACAGGAAACATCTTCCTTAAAGCCCTTCAGTGATTCCCCATGAATTCTTAAGATAAAATCCAATGCCACCAAATTATTTAGAAGATCCTACATGATGTGGCTTCTCCTTCCTCTCCAAACAATGGCCCATTTAATATCTGCTATTTGGACTCACCACTAATCTTTCACATGTGGTTTCCTGAAACATTTCTTACCAGTGCACTGCAACCACACTTAATTCCCCAACCTAGCTATATATACACACACAGCATCCTCCTGTTAATTGCATTTGTTTTTCAGGTCCTGGATTAGACATCACTGCCTCTGGAAAGCCTTCTCAATGCCAAGGCTCTGATTGACAGTGCTCACTGTAAGTGCTCCCATAATGCTGCATGCATTCCCTAGTACAGCATTTATCAGGGTCTTGTACCTGTCTCCTTGAGGCTAGTGGAAAATACGACACAACTAAGTTAAAGGACTAGGCCTATCTTTTTGCTCTTCCATCTCTAGGGCTTACCAGTTACTTAAGTGCTCAAAACATTTGTTGGATAAATAGTTAAAAGGCATAGAGGCAACACATGTCCGTGGAAGAAATTTAAAGGCATACAAAACTAAATAAAAACTAAATTGTTCGCATCTTCCAGAGCCTAGTTCCTGCATTGGGGTACCTATATGGGCATTAACCAAGAATTTAGATAGATACAGATAGATATAAATAGATGTAGATATAGATATAGATATATAAATGTTTATAAATGTTTATAGATGTATATAGGTGTATATAGATAGAAATAGGAAGATATATATAGATATATAGATAAATAGATAAATAGATATATAGATATATAGATATATAGATATATAGATATATAGATATATAGATATATGGATATATGGATATATGGATATATGGATATATGGATATATGGATATATAGATATACAGATATAGACTAGAGGCCCAGTGCACAAAATTTGTACATGGGGAAGATGCAGGAGGGGTGTCCTTCAGCCTAGTCTGCTCCCTCTCCAATCTGGGACCCCTTAAGGGATGCCCGACTGTCCGTTTAGGCCTGACACTATGTGGATCAGGCCTAAATGGGCAGTCAGACATCTCTTTCACAATCCAGAACTGCTGGCTCCCAACTGCTCACTTGCCTGCCTTCCTGATTGCCCCTAACTGCTTCTGCCTGCCAGCCTGATCACGCCCTAACCATTCCCCTGCCAGCCTGATTGATGCCTAACTGCTCCCCTGTCAGCCTGTTTGCCCCTAACTGCCTTCTCCTGTGGGCCTGATCACACCTAACTGCCCTCCCCTGCCAGCCTGATCACCCCTAACTGCCCTCCCCTGCAGGCTTGATCACCCCCAACTCCTCCCCACCCCTTTGCAGGCCTGGTCCCTGCCAACTGCTGTCCCCTGCTGGCCATCTTGTATCCACATGGGAGAAGGATCTTTTGACCACATGGGGGAAGCCATCTAGTGTGTTGGAGTGATGGTCAATCTGCATATTGCTCTTTTCTTAGATAGGATAGAGGCCTGGTGCCTGAGTGGGGGCCAGCTGGTTTGCCCTGAAGGGTGTCCTGGATCAGAGTGAGTGTTCCCTTGAGGCATGGGGTAGCCTGGGTGAGGGGCCCGTGGCGGTTTGCAGGCCAGCCATGACCCCTGGCAACCCAAGCGGAGGTCCTGATTTTTGGGATTTATGTATCTTCTACAACTGAAACTTTGTAGCCTGGAGTGGAGCCAAGCCTTCTACTGCTCAGCCATTGAAACTTTGTTGCCTTAGAGGTCTGGGTGCTTGGCTTCCTCCATGATTAGGGACAACCCAAGCCTCCCTCCTACTCTCTCTGTGGCCGTAGCCATGGGTAATTTGCACACTTGCTCTGATTGGCTGGTGGGCATGGCTTGTGGGTGTAGTGGAGGTATGGTCAATTTGCATATTACTTTTTTATTAGATATGATATAGCTATGCTTTAGTGAAGATCAGAGGGAAAAAAGACTTCTTAAAATAAAAGTTGTAGTTCTAAATTTCTCTTGGAATCATCATTAAGAAATCAGAACTGCTTTTTTATAGTTGGCCATTTCTAGAATATAGTATGTCAGTCAGGAGAAGTACAGTTTTGCTGTGGTATCAAATGGTCCCCAAAATTGTAGTGGCAAAAAAACAAAGGGTTATTATGTCTTGCTCCCAATACACAGTCGTTAATTGTTCCAAATATAGGTCACTCCAGTCTCAGGCTAACAGAACCTCCTCTATCTCTGATATATCTATGGCCAACAGAGAGATGAGACATGATAAGTAAAAAGTGTTCATCTTGGCCCTGTCTGTTTTTCTCAGTGGTTAGAATATCGGCCTACACAGCAAAGTGTCAATGGATTCGATTCCCAGTCAAGGGTATGCATCTTAGTTGTGGTCTCAATCCCAAGCCACGTAGGGATGTGTGGGGGAGGTAAACAATCATCAATGTGTCTCTCTCACCGATGTTTCTCTCTCTCTCCCCCACCTCCCTTCACTCTATCTAAAAGCAATGGAAAAAATATCCTTAGATGAGGATTTTAAAAAATGATACTGTTGGAAGTGATACATTGAGTATGTCATTGAGTAAAGCAAGTTCAAATGGCCAGTCCTAAGTTCAACAGGGCAGGCATATAAACCTCCCACAAGGGAGTGTAAAATAAGACAAACAGTCATATATAGTCTATTCCAGAGACCAGCAGGTGGACATTTGGATTGGCTTTTCATTTATCAGCAATTAAACTTTACAATACTTCCTTGCAGCTGGAAGAATACAACTTGAGATTCTAGAAGGAGAAAGAAAGGATCCGAGTGCTCAAACTGGAAAGATCCCTATAGCAGACATAGTCACAGCACCATATTTTATGAATGAGAAATCCAGCTCAGAAAAGCTGATGGCCTTCCCTAAGGCAACCTTGCATCATGTGAGAGCTAAGACCAAATCTCAAGCCCCTGGTCTCAGGACTTAGAATCGTACATCATTGCCTACATGAGATAACCCAACTTAAATGTCTACAAGTCAGACCAAAGTCTTTGCATGGCACGGATCTTGTTCCTGCCCTTGAACCTGATTTATGGTGCTGCTGAGAGACAGCTCCCCCCTCCCCCCCACACACAGACACCAGTGCAATGAGTTACAATGGAGATTTTTCTCAACCCAATTCTCCTTGCTCTGTTGAGAGGCTGTAATTATGCTCAGCTCTTTGCTTGTTTTATAGCTTTTTACTGACATAGTGAGAACATCTACAATAAAAATGTCTATGGGGCTTTGTTTTCTTTTGTATAAATTCACTGTCTAAAATCTAGTAAGCCCATGTCTTGGTGATTTATCAGAATTAGTCCATTTAGGAAGGAGTGTTTTGCTCAATTGAAATCTGTTCTTTTTGTTTTATCCACACATTGGTATTGTTATGTAGCTTAACCTAAGCTCCTGTATCTATTTTAAAGTGAAAACACATGCACAAAAAAAGCCCTCTCTGGCCCTAACTCAGTTGTTGTCCTAAAGCCTCTATATTCTGATCTTCATGCTTCTTGATTGTATAATGAACAGTATTTCTTCATTGTCTTCTTTCCCACTGACATTTCATGTAATTTGACATGATCTGATGGACTACCTTCATTTAGGAATTGGTTAAATCTTAGAAAATGTACTGAAACAGAGCTATTTTTAAAGAACAAACTGTGTTTTATTTAGACTTTTATCCTCAGTTTTTACTATAATGTTTTTAATAGATCATGGATTTTATGACCTGCACATTTTTCCATGTAAAAACAATGAGCACACACACCAATGTTTTCCAATCCTTAAGAAAAAGATACATGAATATCAATGCATAGTATTAGCATTTTGTTCACTCTGAGTTTTAGTCCATTATTTTACTACCTCTTGTTTTATTTTTTTTCATAAATTTATGGTTGCACTTTTTCTTCTAATATATTCATGGTATTGATGTACAAGGTTCATTGCTAATAACTGAGCAAACAGTATAAGGTGAAGAAGTTTAAGGATAGAGAGATTGGGCTATTATAAGAAATGAAATAAATGTTTACTGCCTGCAGAGATGCTTAAATCTAGATTTTTTTTTAAAATGGCTCCTAACACTCTCAGAATTTGGAGGTGAAAAAGTTGTTTTGGGGTTCTCCATTCCCTGATTGGATTTTTTTGACTGCCATTTCCTTATTTGCTGACTCCAGCAAACAGTGCATATGAAGAGTTTATGTAGTTTACCTTTGAATAGCTCCAAGGACTGGGAATTTGATAAGTGAATTCCTTTTCTAAAGATTTGTTGTTCTGCAGTTTATATCCACACACACAAACATATATAACACAGGTGTAGTAGCCCTCTGAGGGTTCGCCAACATCAATAAACTAAATGATGTCATGTCTGGCAAGAGACATTCTTCATAGAAAGCCAATATGGCATACAGAATCCAGACTTGGGGAGCAAATATAACCAAACAGGCAGACAGAGTGCTAAAATGCTGCTTCTCTGGGACAGGGTTTCGAAAAGCTGAGAAGTTGGGCTATTGGGTAGGACTATTCCTAGAAGACGTCATCAATTAGTGGACAGGTGACTGGGCTAGGATGAGGAAGCTGTAATTATATGCTAGAGGTCATGGAACTTAATCTGCTTGGTGACTTAATTCCCAAAGCTCAGCCTCATATGATTTCTGTCTCATCCATGAGAACTATACTGTGACTCTTTCTTTGCTTCAGAATGACTAAAGTGATATTAAATCTACTGCTAAACACAACAATGCTAATCCACAATATCTATTATATTTTAGTCATTTGCCTGCATATAAAAGTATCACATGTTCACTGTAGAAATATTGGAAAATGAGAAAAGTATAAAGAAGAAAAATTGCATGTAATCCTATGCTCCAAGATAAAACTTCTAATACAGTTGTGTATTTCCTTCCAGCATTTTTTTCTAGGATGTCTCCATCTGTATCCCCATATCTACCCATCCATACCCACACTCCACACACAGAATCCCTCCTCCAACACACACACACACACACACACACACACACACACACACACACACATGCTGGAAACCCAACATTTTTTAGAAGAAAGAAACCGGGGAGATGCTGGAAACTGAACATTATTTCACTAATAGAAAGATGTGGACAGGAAGCCCAGAAGGCTAGTCAACAACCTTAATTGCTCTAACCACTCACTGTTTAGTTGAAACATTGTTAGCTGAAGCAGCCTCCACCTCTATTTGTCTTTTGTATTTTTATTATTGGAATTTCTTGCCTAAAGGCTATGGGTGTGTCCAAAAGTCTCAATAAAAGGTATAGCAAGGCCAGAGCAGAGTTTAGTCTTCCCATTAGCCCCCGAATATTCCCAAATTAATGTCTTTCTAGATGTAATTTACTTACAGGATATTTTTCCTTACATAATATTACTCCACACAGGCATTCTCCTGGAAAATTACTTCACTTAGTCACTCCATAGTTATCCTTAAAATGCAGATAAAAATAATGCCTACTTCATGGAAGTTGTGTAAGGATTAAATGATTTAGTTTATGTAATATCCTTACAGCCTTGTCTGGCATATAACAGATACTTAATACATGCTGGCCACCATTATCTTAATGTACATATAGTTTTGTTTCATTTTTTAGCATTATAAAATATACTCAAACTCTGTCTCCCCACCTTCATAACCTAGTCTAAGCCAGAATCATCTCTCTATTGAATGACTGCAATGATCACCTACTAAATGTCCCCTGTAGTCTCCATGTAGCAGATATGATCATCTGTTACAAATATAAATCTGACATATAGCTCTCCTGCTTAAAACCCTCTGATGATTTCCAATTACATGGAACAAAATGTAAATATCTTCCTAGATTTATTTCTTAGGGGTTGGGCTCCAATTCATGTCATGGAACCCTGTGAGAGAGATCAGACCACAGGAGAATCAGGAGGCAGTATTCAGAATGAGTGTAATAGCCACATGATGCCCTCAAGATCCCAGGCACTTTTATCTTCCTGACCCCAAACCCTTTCCCTAAAGCTCTCTTCTGGTTGCAATGCATTTCTCTATCCCAGGATCTATCCATCTTTCAGAGAGAAAGAGAAGAAACATGCTAAGGAACAAAAATCTAGGAAGATGAGCTGCAGAATCTGTTTCCTTTGCAAGAGCCTTTCTTGATGCCTCCCTCCACACACTGACATCATCATACAACTTTACTGGCATGGACAGTGTCACAATGCCCCAACCCCGACTCCAGCTGTGACAGACACCAGGAAAACTAGTATCTTAATGATGCACACTAAACTGGTTGCCTCTATAAGAAAGAAGACAGATGGAATGTTAGGGGGAAGCAACTAGCAGTGTTTGCCACCCGCTGGCTGCAACATTCTCCCGAGTGCCTACCTGCCCTCTTTCCCTTCTTGCTCACTATGCCCAGCCACACTGACCTGAGACATTATCACACAGCAGTCTTCTGCCTGCCTCAAGAAGGGTGATGGCCTGCCCAGCCAGCATGGCTCAGTGGTTGAGCGTTGACCCGTGACCCAGGAGATCCTGGTCCAATTCCCCGTCAGGGCACATGCCCCGGTTGCAGGCTCAGTCCCCAGTGTGGGGTGTGCAGGATGCATCTGATTGGTGATTCTCTCTCATCATTCATGAAAAATATTTTTCTAAAAAAGAAAGATGATGGCCCTGGCTTACCTTCTGCCTGGAATTTTGGGCTTTCTGGTCTGCATGTTGCAGTCTTCTCTTCATGAGGTCTTTGTGGAATTGCAACCACTTCCTTGATTTCCTATGCTCCTCCATTTGCTTCACGCAATTAATTGCTAGTTGAAATGACTATTTATTAATTCATTCACTCGTTCACTCTCTCCTTCACTAGCACATCAGATGCCAGGGGAGCTGGGCCTTCCCCCTGGATCATCTCGCTAGTGCTCAGAACAAGACCTGGAACATTAAAGGTGTTAATCTGGTGAGCAAATGCTGAATGAATTACAATTTTCTGTGTTCAGTAAATGTTATTCAAAAAATTTAATGCTGCATAGCATTGCATTGCATAGATATAACACAACCCCTTCCTCTGTTTTGACATTGTGGTAAAATGAATAGTGGTCCTGCACACCCTAATCCCTGTGACTGTGACCTTATATAGCAAAAGGGGCTTTGCAGATGTGATTAAGTTAAGAGTCTTTTTATTTTATTTTTCGGTTACATTTTACATTCAATATTATTGTGTATTAGTTGAGGATCTTAATTTTATGAGATTGGGATTTAAAAATGAGGTCATTTACCCTGGATTATCTACATGGACCTGATGTAATCACAACAGTCCTTTAAAAGGGGCACGGAAGAAGACAAGGTGAGCACAGAAGTAGAGGCTGAAGTGACGCTCTTTGGAGATGGAGGAAGGATCTGAAAAAGGCAAAGGAGCAATTATTCCATCAAAGATCCCAGACAAACCAGCCCTGGCAAAACTGATTTCGGACTTCTGACCTCCAGAACTGTAAGAGACTACATCTGTGTTATTTAATCTTATTTAAGACTAGCTGGTATGAACATGGACCTATGAACCAGGCAGTCATGGTTCAATTCCAATCAGGGCATGTGCCTGGGTTGCAGACTTGATCCTCAAGGGTTGAGGGTGGGCCAAGGAGACAGCCGATCAATGATTCTCTCTCATCACTGATGTTTCTTTCGCTCTCTCCCTTCCTCTCTGAAATCAGTAAAAATATATTTTGAAAAGGGTTATTTGAATTTGTGACAGCAGCAATGAAAACTAACATAGATATTCAGGACTTTTTCTCATGATGCTATGAACATCCTTTCACAGATGGTCTGTCTGCCTTCCCAGTGATTTCACCATGGATCAAAGAAGCAGAGTTCCTGGAAGCTTGCAACCACCTCACATCTCCACAGGTGGCTGCGCCAATGCCTGAGCAGCCTGGCTGTTTAGAAGAGTCTGCTCCTTGGAACCACAGCCTCAGGGCTTGCATACAATGAACCCACTTTGTGCAATAATCACACAAACACTCAGAGATTGCTTTCCATGGGAGACTAGGCATACAGAAAGTAAGAAAAATATTTTCTTCCCCCAACCGCATTCTCTCTTTATTAGCACTAAAACCTAGAAGGGGTAAGCAGGAAGGGGTTAACCTGTATCACCAGAAAAGGCTGCAGTTTCGCTGCAAAGACCCAGACACACCTTTGATACCTGCCAGAGGGGCCTCTGAAGTGCTGAATAGGACCAGATCCCTAAGGGAAGGCTGACACAAGTGCCAGCCTGTGAATTAATCAGAGAACCCACTGTGTGTATGAGCAGAGAGCTCAGGCATGAGGGGGTATGATTCATGTAGGCTGCCTGGCCCTGGTCTCCCTGACAAGAGAGAGAAATAATTTACATGGGGGACAAGTGACACTTGTGGGGTCCCTCAGGGCAGTGTGTCAATAACCATACCTCCATGCAGACAAGAAGCGGTTTGCAAATAATTCAGTACAAAAACTTGGGAATTATTAACTTTTGGGTTTCCCAAGGTTTTCCCACTTTCCATACCAAAACCATGTAACTCAGTGGTGTGTGTACCAGCATTGTTGCCATGCTATGGGAGGCTGCTGGAACTGCAGATCTCAGGCAGCATCCACACCTATGGACCTGGAATTGACATTCTGACAATATCTGCCTGTGACTCTTATGCACATTCAAGTTTGAAAGCAGAAGGCTTGAAGTCTAGGCCGCATGGAAGCAGAGCCTTTGTGGGCTATGTTCCGTGTTGTATTTCCTCTGCCTCACCCAGTGCCTGGCACTACATGAGGGGGTCAACAAATACCTGTTGTATGAATGATTACTTGAGTGAATGCACTAAGGCATACTGAAGACAAATTCGAAACAAAAAAAAAGAAAGTTGCTTGTGTGTTATTCACTGTATTTTACACACAGACACACACACACACACACACACACACACACACACACACACTTAAATCAAAGACTATGTTTTGAATTCATACCCCAGGCTCATTAACACAACTTAAGTGTCTGCAAGATTTACTCCTTTCCTGACCTTTGTAAAAGCCTAAATCTCAGGAAGAGATCAAGACCAGAGAGCTGGGATGAGCCTGGAGATGTTCTTTTCATGCCTCAGAAGAGGATGTTGGTCATACACTCCGTGTGAATAAATGGACCCAGACTCAGTGGGGAATGATGCCCAGGATCTTGTGCCTAAAGGGGTCCTAGGGAGGTTCGTCATATACTTGGGTGCCACAGACCACCTCAGAAAAGATCCCTGCTTCAGCCCTGGCATAAATGCAACATTGCTGACTTCTTTCTAAAGACCATTCCTACCATAAAATGGCCAAATCACCATGCCACTGCACCACATGAGCCTCCCAGATAATTGAATGGCCCTAACAAGGAACCTCCATAAGCACAAATTGAATTTTCCCCCAGCCTTGTGCTATAAAGACTATGAGTCAGATTTCATTGCATTTAAAGCAATAAAACGTGTGACATTCTCTTTCCTTAAATCATTGCCTTTAAAATTTTTTAATATGAAAACTTCAAATATACACAAAGGATTAAAAAGGGAAATAATAATGAGTTTTCATTATCCATCATCCAGCCCCAAGAATTATCAACATATTGCCAAACTTGTTTCATCTATATCTCCCACTCTTCATTCTGTGTTATTTTTACTTAATAGCTGTATTGAGGTATAAAATTTAGAGAATTCACCCATTGTAAGATAATTCACCCATTTATTTTTATATACTTAATAAATGTGCAAATATCACCACAATACACATTTATATCACCCAAGTCTCCCCAGCCTATCTCCCCACCCCCTTCCCCCATTCCCCTCCCTGTTTATAGCCAATTCCTGCTTCCAGTCCTGGCTCTGGCAACCATCAATCTGTTTTATGTCTCTATAGATTTGCCTCTTCTGGGCGTTTCATATATAGTTACCCAATATGTAATCTTTGTTTCTGAATGCCTTCATTTAGCATAAGGTTTTTGAGGTTCATCCATGCTGTAGTGTATATAAAATGTTTAATTCTTTTTATTACTGGAGAATATTCCAATATATGGATATACCACATTTTGTTTAATCATTCACAAATTGATGGGCATTTGAATCTCGTTTGGGGTTTTCATATTATAATAATACTATAAACATTCATTTAAAAGTCCTTTCATGTATACATTTTCATCTTTTGGGGGGGGGGGTGGTAGATACATAGGTTGGAATTACTGCATCACCTGGTAGCTTTTTAAGAAACTAGAAACCTGCTTTCCAAAGTGGTTGTATCATTTTCATCCCCCACTCCCCCAGCAATGTGTATGAGTTCCAGTTTCTCCACAACTTCCTCAACACCTGCTTTTGTCTCTTTTTTATTATACACATTCCAGCGCATAGAGGTTTTAATTCACATATCCCTAATAACTAATGATGCTCAGCATCTTTGCATGTACTTGCTAGCCCTCCATACATCTTCTAAAGAGAAAAGTCTCTTCAGGTATCATGGTCATGATGCAAGAGTTTTAAAAATATAGATATCCTGAACATAAGTCCTTTATAAGATAGATGACTTATAACATTTCCTCAAGCCAGTCTGTGGCTTGTCTTTTCATTTGATTATTGGCATCTTTTCAACCCCTCTGACCATGTATGGTTATATCTGCTCACTCAGGATATACAAAGGCCTTATTTCATTACATGTAGTTATTTTATCTGTAACATATAACTGGGAAGCCAATTAATTTTTCAACCTTTACAAATTACAAAGATGTGAATTGAAGAAACTAACTCTGGTCCCGTTTCTAATGGACCTCTCTTGTGAGAGCAGAACAGCAAGGATGCCTGCTAGGATTTTCGTAGTGATTGAGAAGAATCAACATAATGAGGATGTCTCTTCATTTATTTAGATCTTTAATTTTTGTCACCAATGTTTCAGAATTTTCAGTGTACAAGTCTTACACCTCTGTTAAATTTATTCATAAATATTTTATTATTTTTGGTGCCATTGTAAATGAAATCATTTTCTAAATTTCATTTCCAGATTGCTCATTGTCAGTATATAAAATTGCTATTGATTTTTGTAAATTGATCTTGTATCCTGGGACCTTGCTAAACTGGTTTATTATTTCCAGCAGTTTTTCTTTTTTTTCTGGTGGATTCCTTAGGATTTTCTAAATACACGGGTGACATATTTTGTACTCATATGTCTGTGTGGAATAAGATTCATAGCAACATAATTTTAAATTAAACAATTGAGAATGCACTCAAGATTATTGGTATTATGGTGCTGTGTTTGTCTACAGAGGAGAATGGGAAGGTGTCTCTGGGCCATGCTGGAAACCCCATGTCACTGCAGCTGGTCTTATCTCTGCTATAGCTACAGGGACAGCTTGTTAGTTCAGAGTTTTGTCAAAATGTGCTTATACCAATAGGAGTATGCCAGATGGAAAAATCCCTGATAATTGCTGCATTTGAAGTGTTGCTTGGCTTGAGAGGTCCTTGGAAAAGATTCTAGGGAAGCACAGAAGCAGCATGGCAGAAAAAAAAGGAGACAGCAGTGTACTTGGATGCACCTGAGTGAAAAGTGTAAGAAGCCCAACCCTCCTTCCCACAGGGTAAACAATAGTGCTAGGGCAGCATTGTTAGTCCTGGGCAGAGTTTACATTTCCAAGAATTCCATCAAGGCAGTGAAAAAAAAGAGAAAAGGTGTGGTAATGGCTGAACTATTGCTGTAAAAGTCACAAAATCTTTCCATTGTAATATAATTGAATCCCAACCTATGACTAAGTTAGTGTGTGCAATGAACTTAGTTTGCTTAATAGCAAGTGCTCAATAAATGGTAGCTGTTTATATTATTACTATTACTTTTTGCACTGAAATTCGCATTATTCTGTGACTCTCTCCAGCCAGTGTTTATAATGCTAAGGTAGCTCCCTGCTCAGTTTGATGGTCATTTCAGAAACAGTATCAGGAGACTTTGGAAACAATGGAGGCAACTCAGGACAGAGGTGGGCTTCAGAGGAAAAGGTGGCAAGGAAAGTGACAAAGAGCTTTTACCGAGTGCTTTTCCTATGTCCACTGTGCTTAATTCTCACTAGTGAAGCTATGGAAGCAAGGGGTTCATCACAGATGCACACTCCCACCCCCCTCCACCACCCCATTGCCTGTATCCACAGGTTATATGCATACAAGTTCATTGGTTGATCTCTTTCCACCCACCCTCCCCTACCTTCCCTCTGAGGTTCAACAGCCTGTTCATGCTTCTATGTCTCTGGGTCTATTTTTGTACATCAGTTTATTTGGCTCATTAAAATCCACACATGCGTGAGATCATGTGAGACTTACCTTTCTCTGACTGCCTTATTTCGCTTAGCATAATGCTCTCCAGGTGGGGAGAGGAGCTCCTTTAACTACACTCTGTTCATGTATCAGCCAGAAACCAAGCTCAGCCTAGTTGGAAGGTTTTTAGACACTACAGAGCACAGCTCCCATGCTCCAAGGAAACCCAAGCCAAAGCTTGTCTGATAGGGTGGCTCAGGGCAGGGCGCCCAGAAGAGTCCTGAATGTGGTCAGAGGGCAAGTATGCTCAGGCAGCCCCTCCTCAGGGGGAAACAGAGTGACAGAGCTCCCTGGTAACTAGGAATTCCCTGCCCATCTCTGCGTCTCTGTTTCTAAGCAGACAATCCTATAACCAGCAGAGAGAAAGACCCGGGTTGCTGAAGGAAGCAGGGGGTGGATCCATTAATTCCATCCCCCCACCCCACCCCCATGTGATCCCTGGCAAACCTGGCTGCAGCCTCAGGAAATGCTGCACTGAATACAACTAACATTCTAGACTCACTGTGCCACTTGGCAAGTCCTTGCATTTCTCCGAGCCTCTGTTTCCCTTTCTATAAATGTAATAATTCCTACCTGCAGGGCTGCATCAAGCATAGAAAAGAACATGCTCAGCTGAAACCAGTTTGGCTCAGTGGATGGAGCGTCAGCCTGTGGACTGAAAGGTCCCAGATTTGATTCCTGTCAAGGGCATGCATGTACCTTGGTTGCGGGCACATCCCCAGTAGGGGGCATACAGGAGGCAGCTGATCAATGTCTCTCATCTATGTTTCTAACTCTCTATCCCTTGCCCTTCCTCTCTGTAAAAAATCAATAAAATACATTTTTTAAAAAGGAACATGCTCTAGAATGTTCTGTCTGAGACCTAGAGTACCACACAGATAGGAATCGAAACATGATAAGCCACCTGTGTTGCTGTGTCTAAACTTGACCCACATATTCATATTTAATTGGCTCAAAGCTGGGACAGGTTTTCTCACTGACAGTCTTGTAACAAAGGTAATTGAAAGAAGTAAGAACGTTATTTTAATAGAATTCTGTAATATTTTCATTTGGATGAAATGAATATGATCATAAGTGTATTGTTGTTTTTCTGACAGGGTCCCTTGTACAAAAATACATTGTTTATCATGGCTCTAATTGGCTCCCTTGTTTCACCCTGACACTCTTAAACCCATTCTTCACTCTCATGCCAGCCTGCTCTGGCTCAAAGACTCCTCTTCTTCCCAAAAGACTCAAATCCAATCAGTCAAGTCTTATGGATTTGGCCTTCTTAATATCTCTCAAAATCCACCCATTTCTCTGTATCCCACTGACATGTCTCAATATTAAGTCTCCATCATTTCCCACTGGAAACTAATGATGGCTGATGGGTCAAAGCCATGCCTCTTGCTGGGCAGTGCCCTAGGCTACACACACATAAAAAAAAACCCTTCTTTACTTCTGGTTAAAGTCCTTCTCAGAGATTCTGGGCCACCAAATACCCATGGCACAAGTGTACAAAGGCCTGGCCTCCTTGGCTCTTTGTGATCCCTCTAAGTCTAAAGGATTATCTTGGCTCCAGAGCCTTGAGTAGGACAGACTAGGCCTCAGTCACAATCATATTCAGTACCTGCTTCTCTCCCCACCCATTGCTGCTATCCTCACTTTCTTTCAGGTGTATCTCCCAAGAATGTTCCCCAATAAACCTCTGCACACAATGAATGATTCTCCGTCTTAGAGTTTATTTCTGGGGAGTCCAGTCTAAAGCACTCCCCACCACACAATATAGTACCTGTCATACAATACCTGGCACATAGTAGGTGCTCAGAATATACCTAATATATGAACAAATGAATGGCCAAATACCTTTTAAAGCCAACTCTCAAGAGCAGAAAATACCTGTATTATGTGACCATTTCTAGTGTCCAGCACAGGGCCTGACTACTTACTTTTAAATGGTTCTTCATTCTCTTGATAAGGGAACAGTCTTCTGGAGGCAAATGCCTCCTTTGTTTACCTATTAGGCTCAAAGCGATACAAGCTAAAAACATGGACTGTATGTAATATTACTCTGCATAATAATAAAATGCACTGCTTTCAAAGGAAGAAAATGCTATATTGCAAATTACATAGCACTTAGAAAATACTTTGCTTTTCATTAAACTTTAGAGGGACTTTGTTCTCCCTGTGAATTAAAATAACTCCAGGACTATGTGTTAATAGGACTTTTTAAAATATATATATATATATTTTATTGATTTTGTACAGAGTGGAAGGGAGAGGGATAGAGTTAGAAACATCGATGAGAAACATCGATCAGCTGCCTCCTGCACGCCCCCTACTGGGGATGTGCCTACAACTAAGGTACATGCCCTAGACTGGAATCGAACCTGGGACTTTTTAGTCCTCAGGCCGATGCTCTATCCACTGAGCCAAAACAGTTTGGGCTAATAGGACTTTTTAAAGTCAGAAAACTAACAAAAAGATCTAACTTGCTGAGAGTGGGAGGCATACCCACTGCAATGATGCTGTAAGTTCTGGAGCACCAAGACCCCTCTTTCTGCCTACACCTGTGGTCGGCAAACTATGGCTCACGAGCCACATGCAGCTCTTTGGCCCCTTGAGTGTGGCTCTTCAACAAAATACCACAGCCTTGGCGAGTCTATTTTGAAGAAGTGGCATTAGAAGAAGTTTAAGTTTAAAAATTTTGGCTCTCAAAGAAACTTCAATCATTGTACTGTTGATATTTGGCTCTGTTGACTAATGAGTTGCCGACCAATGGCCCATCCCATTCTGCAGCTCTTTGGCTGATGAGAAGAAATCATCACCTGCCCAAATAAAAACCCCAGGATGCTATTTGGGACTCAGTGAGTTGGACTGTGGGCAATGTCCTCAGGAGGGGGATCAAGTGATCCCTGGAAGAAGCAAATAGATAGGAGCTGGGGTTTTCCAGAACAAGAATGGGAACTTTAATGGGGAAGTCTAAAAGATAAGGCTCGCTGGGATAGAAGGCAAATCCAGGGGTAGGGATGTCAGATTAAAACTAGACGTGCTCAACCTTCATCTAGTGAAGGGCTGACTTATTAGACACACACACACACACACACACACACACACACACTCCTTTGGACCCTGAGGAAGGTATATTTAGTACTAGGATATCAATTTTTTCTTTTGAAATAGGCTTTATTTTTTAAAGAAGTTTTAGGCTCAAGAAAAATTGAATAGAAGATACAAAGAAGTCCATATACTTCTAGCCTTATGCATGCATAACCTCTCACATTATTAACCTCCCCTGTCAGAGTGGCACACTTGTTGCAATTAATGAACTTATACTGGCACATCATTATCACCCAAAACCCATAGTTTCCATTAGGATTCCCTTTTGGTGTGTTGTACATTTGATAAACTTGGACAAATGTATAATGACATGTATTCACCATTATATTATTACTAGAGGCCCAGTGCATGAAATTGTGCAAAGGTGGGTTCTGGCTGGCCAGCTCATATCAGGGCAATAGGGCTGGCCAGGGGGAGGGGCCACAGGAGGTTGGTGGGCTGGCCCCACCTCCTGGTCAAACTCCTGGTCAAGGGGACAATTTGCATATTAGCCTTTTATTATATAGGGTAATATCATACAGAGTAGCTTATATGCCCTAGAAATCCTCTGTGGCTCAATTCCCTTTTAAAATCACACAGTCCTTCCCTCAAGAGAATTATGTATATGTAGGCATACACAAACACAAGCAAATCTTGATATTTTGCAGTGGTGATTCTGAATTCAGGAGGCTAAAGGTTGGACAGTAAATGAGAAGCAGAGCAACAGCCTATTGAGAAATGGCTTTTTGTACTTTCAGGTGTTCAAAGGGAGAAGTGTCAGGCAAGATGCACAGTGGTAAGAAATGGTTTTCAAATGGACAACTTGAAACCTGTGCTTGCCCACAACAAGCTGGAGAAGAAGAACCTCAGGAAGATTTGCATATATATTTGCTTATCAGAATCTCCAGGACATTCCATCAATACTGGAAACTACTCAACTTTTAAGGCTGTATTCTCCAAAAACCATCCATTGATATGTACTAATATCTGTCTTTGGTCCTCCATGTAAGGACTGCTACACAGCCAGTGAAGGGCTTGCATTTAACCCTGGAAGGACATCACCAAAGAGGATATTCCTGGAGATTTATGTGGTCATGGGAGATCATTTGAAGGTAAGAATGACTGGACTTATTGGGATACTGCTACAACATTTCCATTCTAGTCTTTATCAATGGCTAAGGGATGAGAAGAGGACAGCAGTCAAGGAAGAAATTAAGGATGAACTGGTCTTGGTCACTAATTTCTATAAGAATGAGAAAGCAGGAAGAAGGAGGACTCACACAATCATAAAACTTGAAAGCAGAAAATGACCTTAAGGTCACCTAGTTTGGTGATGTTTCAAACTTGCATGTCTCCTTAGAATCGTCATACCTCTAAAATGAGAATATCAAGGCCAAAGATGGTAATTACTTTATTTCAGTCCACCCAGCTGGTATGCGGTGAGAGGTAGATTTCAAACTTGAGTCTGTAGGTTTCCAGGGACCTTCACTTTGCCTCCAAAGGCAGAATCAACAAAGCATCCTGCATCTGTGAGGCAGCATCCTAAGGAACCAGGGCCATGGGGATGCTTTATGGTTAGCTTTGTTCTTTTCCTGAGACCAGCCCAGGAGATGAGAATGAAGGACCCCAAAAGGGTCCATGAAAGGAAGGGTTGTATTAGGGAGACAGAGACCACCTTAACAATAACACACTGCATTACTTAAGACACCTAACAGATACCACCCTAT
Organism: Lasiurus cinereus; assembly: GCA_011751065.1. Lineage (NCBI taxonomy): Eukaryota > Metazoa > Chordata > Mammalia > Chiroptera > Vespertilionidae > Lasiurus > Lasiurus cinereus. The sequence continues at coordinate 2,658,702 of JAAGEH010000297.1, forward strand.
CAGCCTTAAAAACAATGGGGCAGCCCTAACCGGTTTGGCTCAGTGGATAGAGCTTCGGCCTGTGGACTGAAATGTTCCCAGGTTCGATTCCAGTCAAGGGCATGTACTTTGGTTGCAGGCACATCCCCAGTAGGGGTATGCAGGAAGCAGCTGTAAAGCAATTTTCTAGCACATCGGAACTAGAGAACATAAAGGAAAGACTTTATGCAGATGGCTACAGACTCAAAACAGCCTGCCCTTAAAATAATCAAACTAGTGCCAGCCAGCATGGCTCAGTGGCTGAGCATCAGCCTATAAACCAGAAGGTCACAGTTCAATTCCTAATCAGGGCACATGTCTGGGCTGTGGTCTCTATCCCTAGTTTGGGCAGTGCAGGTGTTTGTAACTGCTAGATGTTTCTAACTCTCTATCCTTGTCTTTTCCTCTCTGCAAAAAATCAATAAAAATTAAAAAAAAACACACAACAATGGGGCAAAATTCAGCTATTTCCACACCCCCACAAGATTTGCATTTCCTTGAATAAAACCAGACTGCACAGAAATACCTTTCACATAGCACCTTTTTCTCTAAGAGTTACCAGGGGTTGGAAAAGGCAAAGTGAAAGCGAAACCAGGGCCTGGGAATGGTTGCCTTATCTCACAAGGTACATCTTGGGTGCGCTGCATTCCTTCTCTCCCTGGTGCAATCTAAATCATGTCTGCTGTCCCCATTTTTCTTTCACTTCTTTGAGTTTGGCAGACATTAGGATTGAGCCCTAGATCATGCCTTCGGGTTTATGAGGACAGTAATCTATCATCAGCACCTGCAGTGCCTTTTCTCCGGCAATGATCGCATGAATTCCCCTGACTCTCACTTTCTGACAAGTGATGGGCCTTTCTCACCTCTTATCACGAAGACTCAACTCCATCCTTTTCTTTTGTGACAACAAAATATGTTGGGAGGGGGTTTGTTTTTTGTTTTATTTTCTGTTTGTGTAGGTTTTTTTTTTTTTCTGGCTCTGGGAAAATAACAAAGCACAGAGTTTCTCCAAAGAGGAAAGGCAGCAGAGGTTTTATCCATATTACTTACCCGCCCTTGAAGATGAGAGGCACAAAGGAATGCTCCTTAGGGATCATACCTGATATCCATGTATCCAGCCTCTTGCTTTGACTTTGGTCTGCCTCTCTCCAAACCTGCCTGTGGCAGAAACACGGTAATGTGGAAAATGAGGAAGCAGCACAGGGTAGTGTTCAAGCACGTGGCCCTCAGAGCCAGAAGGCCTGGGCATTTTTAAAGCACTTCAGAGAATGTCTGGCAAATGGCATCCACTTCCTAAGTGTTTGATTTCTACAGGTAGGTTAAATTTATTGAATGCATTGCCATTTCCTTAGAGACCTGTCTCAGATGGAGCTTTAATGACCCCATCTAAGCCTCACAAAATCAAACAGCACATTAAGGTATTAGAGTCCAAAAGGAAAAACATGAAACTGTCTAAACTTCCTTCCATTCAGAATTAGTTTGACTTTTAAAAAAATACACTTTTATTGATTTCAGAGAGGAAGGGAAAGGGAGAGATGGAAACATCATTGATGACAGAGAATCATTGATGGGCTACCATCTGCACACTCCACACTAGGGATAGAGACCACAACCCAGGCATGTGCCCTGACCAGGAATTGAATCATGACCTTCTGGTTTATAGGTTGATGCTCAGCCACTGAGCCACGGTGGCTGGTGCTAGTTTTGATTATTTTAAGGGCAGGCTGTTTTGAATATGTAGCCATCTGCATAAAGTCTTCCCTTTATGTTCTCTAATCCCGATGTGCTAGAAAATTGCTCTACAGGATTGTATACATAAAATTATATGTCCTGTATTTTAAAGGGCAACATAAGGTATTTTCAAGCACAAAATTGCTCATTCCTGATTTTTATTCTCTACTTTTACTTGAGAATCTAACCCCATCTATGCATCGACTCCCCTTTTCTAAATCTAGTTGTACATTAGATATGATTTCACTAGTGAATGAACTTCGTAGGTCCCAGGCCTGAAATATTATATTTAACTGTGACATGTTTTCTTTCTTAGCTCTGCACAAACAGTTTTGCTGGAGCAGGAGAGAAAGTGTGCTGATTTCAACCATTTGATTTCCAGAAATGGTTAAAATCAGCACTGTGGAGTCAGCATTAGGTCTTTGGGAATAATCACTTCCACAAATATTGTCAACACTGTGTAAGCACCTTGCCTACATTCTCTCCTCAATTTCCCCCAGTTTTACTCATGCCACAGACTTGGGAGGCAGCCTGATGACCTCTCCCATATTTCAGAAAGTGAAAACTCATTGTGATGACTTTGTGGCATAAGAACAGTCATCAACTTTATCAACTGCATGGATCCATGAGGCAGGTGGGACCCAGACACCTTCAAATTCTATTCTTAGTCCTCAGTGAATTGGTTAAAACTCACTCTGCTTCTAGCACCTGCCCTTTTTGAGTAATTCCCTTCCCATCATTTATTCCAACAACACTACACACACACACACACACACACACACACACACACACACACACACACCCCACACACATACAATTGGGATTGGGTCCTACTTCCCAAGCCTTTTTGAGAATGATGACTAAATTTACCTTTCTGCAAAACCTAGTTTCTATAGGCATACACATATTTTGGAGAAAGTGTGGGTTCAGTTCCAGACCACCATATAAAGTGAATTTTAATCTCTTTCCAGGTGTGTGTGGGGCTGGGGTGGGGAGCCGGGGGAGAAGGAGGAGTTCGGTTTTTTAAAAAAAAACAACATCTGTGAAGTGCGATGCTTCATAAAAGGAGGACTGCCTGGACTGCCTCTATGGTAGTGGTCCTCAAGCTTTACATAAATTAAAATCACCTGGAGGACCTGCTATACCACAGATGGCTGGGTCCTACCTTTCTGAAGTTTCTGAGTTCTTAGGTCTGGGGTGGGGCCCAAGAATTTGAATTTCTAACCAGTTCCTCCATGATGCTCATGCTGTGGGCCCAGGACCCAGACTTTGAAAACTACTACTCTAGCTTATAAAAGATGGTAGAGGATTCTGATCTGTTGTGCTTGAATTATGTCCCTCAAATAAACCTGTTGAATTTTTCACTACAGATTCTTATGAGATTATTTGGAAATAGGGTCTTGCTGGTGTAATCAAATTAAGGGAAAGTCATACTGGATTAGTTTAAGGTGCTCCCTAATTCCATGGACTGGTGTCTTGATAAGCAGAGGAGACATAGAGACATACTCATGAGGAAGAAAACCCTGTGCGGATGAAGGTAGAGACCAGAGTGATGTAGCTATAAGCCAAGGAACCCTCAAGATTGCCAGAAATCACCAGAAGCCAGGAAGAGGCAAGAAAAGATTCTTCCCTGGAGTTCTCCGAGACGTGTGGACCTGCCAACATGTTCACCTCAGACTTCCGGCCTCTGGGACTGTGAAAGAATACGTTTCTGTTGTTTTCAATCATCCAGCTTGTGGTGCTTTGCTATGGAAGCCACAGGAGAGTATTACACAGTCACTACGGAGCTTGAGTAATTAGCCCAATTCTTCATCCTTCCCTCACATCCTTGCCATGGCTTGTTCGTGGGCAGAGTATACTTCTTTGACTCTGAGATTGGATGTGTGACTTGCTTTCACAAATGACACAGGGAATGAAGTTCTGAGCCAGGCCTTAAAGTCTTGAGTGCTTCCTTTTGATCTCTCACTCCTTCGTATTACTGTAAGAATGGCTTCCCCCAGATCACTGCTGCCTCTTCAGCCTGGAGCAGAGCTCCCTCAACCTACCCACCAGCCTGCAGTGAGGAGCAAAGCTGCCCCAGCTTCTTCCATCAGACCACTCCCAGAGCAACAAAAACCTTTCCCCGTCCAACAAAAAAAAGCCTTGGCCTGGACCTGATTCTAGACATTAAACTGTTGTGCCACAGAGTGACCTGGGAAAACCTATTCTCTGCCTCAACCATGAAACGAGAGGGCTTCGATTAAATTGTTTAGATTAACTTTGTGCGCAATGTACCCTATACTTGTTTCTATTGCTGCATAACAAACCAAACAATAAGCAAAATTTGTAGCTTAAAACAATACCGGTTTATTAGCTCAGTTCTGTAGCTTAGAAGGATGGGTGGGCTCCCTTGCATCTCTGTTCAGTTTTACAACACAAAGTGTCGGGCAGGCTGAGTTCTTACCTGAAATCTGATTCCAGGCACTATGGCAGGGTGCAGCTCCTTATAAGTATAGGACTGGGGCCCCTGTTTCCTTACTGACTGATTGCCAGCGGTCTCCTGTATCCCCACTCACATGACCCCACCTATCTTAAAAGGAGAAACTGATGTGTTGAATCTTTTTTCATGCCTAGAATCTGAGTTCCTTTCCTGCCCTCCCCTTTTGCTATCAGCTATAGAAAATTCTTTTTTATTCTATCTAATAAAAGAGTAATATGCAAATTGATCATACTCCACTACTCACAAGCCATGCCCACCAGCCTCGTCCACCAGCCCATCAGAGCGAATATACAAATTAGCCCAACCAAGATGGCTACTGCTACAGAGAGAATAGGAGGGAGGCTTGGATTGCCCTGGCAATAGAGGAAGCCAAGCTTTCTGCACACCCTGGCAGGCCCAGGATTCTGCTTAAGGCAACAAAGTTTCAATGGCTGAGTAGCAGAAGGCTTGGCTCCGTTCCAGGCTACAAAGTTTTAATTGTAGAAGATAAATAAATCCCACATACCAGGGCCTCTGCTTGGGTCACTAGGGGGTGTGGCCAGCCTGCAAACCACCACAGGTCCCTTGCCCAGGCCACCCCATGCCCCAAGGGAACATCCACCCTGATCCAGAACACCCTTCATGGCAAACCAGCTTGCCTCCACCTGTACAACAGGCCTCTATTCTATCTAATAAAAGAGTAATATGCAGAATGACTATCACTCCAACACACCAGATGACTGCCCCCATGTGGTCAAAAGATCTTGCCCCCATGTGGACACAAGATGGCTACCACAAGATGGCCAGCAGGGGAAGGCAGTTGGCAGGGACCAGGCCTGCAAAGGAGGGCAGTTGTGGGTGATCAGGTCAGGAGGGGAGGGCAGTTAAGAGGGACCAGGCCTACAAGGGAGGCAGTTAAGGGTGACCAGGCTGGCAGAGGAGGAAAGTTGGGGGTGACAGGGCCTGCAGGGAAAGGCAGTTGGGGTGGGGGGACCCAGGCCTGCAGGGTAGGGTAGTTAGGGGAAAACAGACTGGCAGGGGAGCAGTTAGGCAGGGGAGTGGTAAGAGGGTGATCAAGCTGGCAGGCAGAAGCAGTTAGGGGCAATCAGGAAGGTAGGCAGATGAGCAGTTGGGAGCCAGCAGTCCTGGATTGTGAGAGGGATGTCCGACTGCCCGTTTAGGCCTGATCTTACCTGGATCAGGTCTAAACGGGAAGTCGGACATCCCTCAAGGGGTCCCAGATTGGAGGTGGAGTAGGCTGGGCTGAAGGACACCTTCCCCACCCCCCACCCCCACCCACTCGCTATGCATGAATTTTGTGCACCAGGCCTCTAGTTTGATTATATTAGGCCAACCTGGATAATCTTCCATTTTTACTGTCATCTGTACCTTATAATCCAATCATAGGAGGAATGTCCCATCACATTCACAGGCTCAGTGGATTATGGTATGGAATGTTGAGGACCATTTCTGGAAAATTAGCCTACCATATACCACAAGCATCTAGACCAGAGCACCCAGTAAATCCTCAAATCATACCTTTTAAATCAAATGGAATAGAACCATCCTTTTGCTGTGGGAAAGAAAATCCAAGTGTGGATGATAAATGGGCAAATTTCACTATACTTCATAGAATCTAAGTACATATTCTTTTTTTTTTAACTTTTCATTGGAGTGTAACATTTCCACAAACATGACCAACTTCCACAGCTCAATATATTTTCACAAGCATTATGCATAAGGATAAATAGCATGCAGCTCAAGAATCAGAATACCCCCAAATGCCATCATAGGGCTTCCTTCCAGTAGCTAATTAGGTCCCCTTTTATTACATCCTCTACACTAAGAGGAACCACTATTCTGACTTCCAGTGAAACAGATTAATTTTTCCTGAACTTTGAACTTTATATAAATGGAATCACACGATATGTACTTCTTTTTGTCTGGCTTGTTTTGTTCAACATTCTGCTTGTATGTTGTGGTTGTATGTTGTATGCAGATTCTAAAAGATCCCACATTTGGTTAATTATGGCTTGTCTAATCCTCTCCCCCTGAAAAATGTGTATCTATCAGAAGATGGTAACATTGAGGGGGTGGCATTTCCATGATTAGGTTACAAAGGTTGTGTCTTCCGTCTTACTAGCAGACTCTATTGCCTTCTTAGCTTGCATGCTTTGATAAAGCAAGCTGCCATATTGGAGGTGCCCTTGTGGCAATGTGCTGAGGGGGCGGGGGGTCTGGTCAATAGCCAGCAAGGAATTGAGGCCCTCCATCCAAAAACAGCCTGTGAGGGGCTGAAATCTGCCAACAGTCATGTGATCTTAGAAACAGATCTTGTCCCCAGGAGCCTTCAGATGACTTCAGCCAAGCCAACGCCTTGTCGCTTGAAAAAGACCCTGAAGCAGAGGACCCTAGGCAGAGGGCCCAGAGGAGCTACACCCAAATTTCTATCTCATGGACATTGAGATAATAAATGGGTATTATCTTAAACCACTATATTAGGAGGCAATTTGTTACCAGCAATAGGTAATTAATGCATGTGGTTCAACCATACTGTTTTATTCATTCTCATTTTATGTAGGGTTTGAAGAACCTTTTTTCTATAAGGGGCCAGATAGGAAATATTTTAGGTTTTGCAGACCAAAAAGCAAAATTAAGAATATTATGTGGGTACTTCTTATAATTTTTATGGGGCACAAGATATTCTTCTTCTTTTGATTTTTTTGTAACCATTTAAAAATATAAACACTATCCTTAGCATATGAACCATACAAAGATGAGCAGTGAATGATATTTGGCCCCTAGGCCATAGTTTGCTGATCCCTCCTATGGAGGATGGCTTGGTTATACAACAATTTGTTTATCCAATCTATTGATGATGAACATTTGGGTTGTTTCCAGTTTGTAGTTATTCAAATAACATAGCCATAAACATTTCTGTATATGTCTTTTGGAAAATTGTATGAATATATGTTTGATTGAAACTGCTGGGTCCCAGAATAAGCCCATATTCAGCTTAACATGCCAAATGGTTTTCCATAGTGGTTGTATCAGTTTGCACTGTATACATGAGTCCTTACTGGTCCACAATCTTGCCAAGAGTTGGTATTTTCTATCTTTTTCTTTTGGCCATTCGACCGGAAATGTTTGGTTTTAAAGCTTCCCAGGTGCTTCTAATATTTATCCAGAATTGAAAACCCTTGTTTAACTGCTGTTTATTCTTCAGTAAGTAAAAACACATAAAATTACTCTGTTTATAGATTTTTAAAAAGTTAAATATTAGCTATTTCATATGCTTAAACAAATATTTCCTTCACATCTTACTTACATTTACACTAACTGAAATTCAAACTGCATATCTGTTGAGAAAACTCTTAAAAACTTCAGGCGAAATGATGTTTTTACACCTGGCCTTAGCCTAAATGCTGAGAAGCAATGAAATGAGGTTTTTAAATTTAAAATGAATTTCAGCGATTTTCACATTTTAGTATCACCCAGATTCTTAGAAGCTTAAGAGCAAACCAATGGTTTTTGCCCTTGCTACAAAGGGTAGCGAAAGAGTTGTCTCTGTTTATACAACCCTCCCGGGATTTCAGTTTCCAGAAATAAAATGGAATCAGTCAGGGGTAAAAAGGAGAACCAACCTATTGGATTTGGATGAATTTACCCCAAAGACCACCTGCCTCTTTCCTGGTATAATTCTGAAGCCTTTGGCTTTGCAGTTTGGGCTCAACAGTCCTGCCTCCTTTAAACTTCCTGGTTGAAAGCAGGGACAGGCGGTTTGTGAGTGATCCCGTTTTCATTTCAGATTCTCTTAAAATACACAAATCACCCATGGATTTTTAAAACTTCAGTGTCCCTACCCAAACCTCAAAAAACCTTGATTCTATAAGGCTAAGGCAGGACTTAGGAAAGTGTGTTTGTAAAGGGCTGATACACAACATTGAGAACTGCTGATCTTGCCTCTTCTCCCATGACTCTCTTTTCCATTCATTCACTGTAAGGAAATGAATGCGTTGACCATTTTGCCAACACTTGAGAGGAAAGACAGCACCTGGATTTCAGTTCCTTCTAGATTTTTGGAGTGCCTATGTGGTTGGAAAAATGGTACTGTCTCACCAAACAGGTCTCTGTTTACCAAAGTTGGAAGCCGTGTGTTTGATGTGCACACAGCGAGCCAGACTCAGAGTTAAAGTATCATTAAGGGTCTTTAATGGATACACACAGGTCTTTTTAAAAGATCCAGACACAGCTATGTTACCTAATAAGAAGGCTAAACACATAGGTACTTAGGGGTAAAAAAATAATAATAAAAAATTATGACCAAGACAGAAAAAGAAAATTGTCACGATAGTGGGAAGAATCAAATCTTTGTACATTCTTAGAGCTCCTCCTCCTCCTCCTCCTCCTCCTCCTCCTCCTCCTCCTCCTCCTTCTCTTCCTCCTTCAAGTATATGTAGGAGAGGGGACAGAAATGCTGGGGACTGGGTGGAAGTGAAGCGGTACCATGTACAGTCCGAAACTCAAGGTCTTTCAAAGGCTCACTGCAGTCCTGGGTCTGTTTTCTTCCCAAAGCCATTCCCTCACTCTCTACCAAGCCAGAGCGCATCTGTCTTTCCACACATGGGGGGAAGGGGGGGGATGTTTGCAAACTTTCACTCTGGAATGCTACTGCCTTCCAAGTGACTCCCTCTTTCCTATGTGTTCAAGGTACTCCCAGCACCTGTAACTGGGGCACAGGTTCAGAAGTCGAAAGCACACTAATTCCGAGGCGCTGTTAATTATTAGACCCAGTCTCAGACCAAGACCACCGACAGGTCCCAGGCCAGGCAACTGGAAAGCTTCCTACCTTGGAAGCCAGATTTCTCTCTCTGACATCCTCAGGTGGAATCCTGGTTCCTAGGTATTGCTCCTTAGGAATGATGCCTGTTTAGGAATTTTAGGCCATCCACCACCCCTCAGCCCCCTGAACCACACTTGCCAGGATTCAGCCAAATCCCACAAATCCCAGGGCGCAGAGAAACAAGTTTCCACAGCACCCTGAGCAATGGCTCTCTAACCCAGGCGATGAACCACAGTCCGCTGGTGGCTCTGCTGTCCTCATTACATGGGTGGCTTAGGAGGCCAGAAAAGGAGCTCAGGAGATCGCACCACAAACCCTGCCTCCTTTCGCCTCCCACTCTAGCCCCGCCAGGTGCTTATTCCCTTCTAATTGAAGGGAAGCTCTCAATCAGGTTTCCACTCTAAGTGCGGAACGAAATCCAGCTCAGGGCATCTTGGGAAATGTAGTCCCTACCACCTCCAGGGGGTGCCCCTGTCCGCTTATCAGACCCCTCAGGAGGGATTTCTTCCAGTGGATCAGCTGGAACCGTAGCTGCAGTCCGGTTGTGGAGGGGAGGGCGCGCCCCGCCAGGGATTCGAGGTGTTTTAGCGGGTCGGAGCGAGGGGATGGAACTACACTTCCCAAGCGGCCTTGCGCGGAGCTGGGAGCAGGCAGTCTGTCTTTGCGTGACCGCGGCAGGTTGGTCCTGGAGCAGATGAGCGCAGAATATTTAGGCGAAAGCGCAAGGAGGGGGGTTGCGCGGGGAAGGAGGAGTACCTCGGCCAAGAAAATTATGCATGCGTTAGGGAAGCTCTGAGAGAATGGCTGTGGAAGGTAAGGGACGCTTGGGCATTTTGAGCCCCGTCTTAACCCGCGCACCCCAATACACACACCCCCGGTGAATCTCGGGGAACCGTGGGGAGGAGAGGAACGAGGGTGGTGGCGACCCGGCCCTTTCCTCCTACACCTCTTGGCGCTCACCTGAGCCACGGAAGGCTAGTAGGCGCTTTATTCAGTTGCTTTGGAAAGACACGTAGGTGCGCAGGACTTGATGGCTGGAGACGAAGTGTCCCCAATGTGAAACGATGCGCTGCTGGAAATGGGGGGAAAGCCTGAGAGACCGGCAGGAGGTCTTAGCCCCCTGGCGCCCCTTTCGCTGTCCCCTCCCTCTGGGGCCGGCTAGCTGGGTGTTCAGCGGGGTGGCCACTGGGCAGGGGATGCTCGCTTGCCCCCCACACCTTGGAGAGGACCCTGGCAAGGTTGCGTCATCAAGAAGCATGCGCTGCGATTGGGTTGAGGAATCGAGGGCCCCTCGTCCTACGCATGGGGCCGGGGCGGCCGCCGATGTACCAAGGGAGTGGAGGTGCCCCTACACCTGTCTCTGTTGATACAACCCTCCCGGGGTTTCCAAGTTTACAGAAACGAAATGGAATCAGCCAGGGGTGAAAAGGAGAACCAACCTATTGGATTTGGGTGAATTTACCCCCAAAGACCACCTGCCTCTTTCCTGATATAATTCTGAAGATTTTGGCTTTGCTGTTTGCGCTCAGCAGTCCTGCCTCCTTTAAACTTCCTGGTTGAAAGCAGGGACAGGCGGTTTGTGAGGGATCCCGTTTTCATTTCAGATTCTCTTAGCTCAGAACACAGGCTTTCTTGTGGGGGGCATTTTCGGGGAGTGGGGGTGGGAGTGGGGTGGGGATATGTAGACCAGACATGGTTGTGATGTCAAGTTAGAGGTCAAACTGATAAAATAAAAGAAAGAAAAAAATCATGGGACAAAGGGAGCCTCCTTCACCTACAGAATTGTGGTTCCTGAGTGTGGCTCAGGTCAGAGGGGAAGGGGCTGGGGCGGGAGGTAGGAAAAAGAGGGCATGCTTGCTAGTTGCTTCAGGCTTCCTGCCAAGGGGAAATGAGCCTGTTCCTTGTAGACTGGAGGCAGGGAAGAACCAGAAAGGCTGGCTTCCCGCTCTGCTCCCCAGCCCAGGTGAGAGAAATGAAGCTAATTTGACTCTTGCTCTTTATAATTACTTCACCTGAAGTAGCAACAACCCAGCTCCTGGGCTTGGCTCCCATTAATCCAGGAAACTACTGCCTTTGGGCTGTGTCAGGTTCAGAGATCCCCAGCTGGCCAGCTCTGGGTATCTGTCTATCCATATCTAATATATTTACTTCTCTATTTGATTTTTTAATTATATATAACATGTATGCCTTTGAAAAGAACAAACAAATAGCCAACGTCTTTTCTAAGTTTTCTGTGCAAATGTGATAATAGGGTGAGGATCTGGATTTAAAATATAATTGATTTCAGAGAAGAAGGGAGAGGGAGAGAGAGATAGAAACATCAGTGATGAGAGATACTTATTGATCAGTTGCCTCCTGCATGACCCCCACTGGGGATCGAGCCCCCAACCTGGGCATGTGCCCTGACCAGGAATTGAACCATGACCTTCCCGGTTCATAGGTCGACACTTAGCCACTGAGTCATGCTGGCCAGGCAGGATCTGGCTTTTTGCATGTTAGAGTTGATGATAAGTGAGGCATAACTTCGATTAAACAAACTGACAAAAAAAAAATCCCAATAAGGTAAAGTTCACACTGAGCTTAGGGTCAAGGGTATATTGACCTATGGACACCCCTCTACCTACCTACCTCCTCAGGTGACATTATTACCTCTTCTGTTTCCCACTTTTGTGTATCTCCAATGAGGCACACTCCAACTGATTGCCAGTCCATAAGATACTTGAAAGCAATTTCCTGCTCCCTGGAAGAAATACAGAAGTAGTTGTATTTCTTGTCTGATGGGTTATTGTACCCACAAAAGCAAGGACTTTGGAAGAAATACATGGACTGCAGATGACTTATAAGGAAGATAAATCTAGTGACTTATTTGGTTAACCTGTCTGTCTAGTAAACAGGAGATCCTGAATCTGAGTCACAATGAGGTCTCCACTTGAAGAATGAAGTAGTTTAAACATTGGCTACAAATAGGATTCCTCTCTCTGGTTTTGCAAAGGCAGTTTTCTCTGTCCAGACGTGGCCCTTCCTGGCTACTTTCATATGGTCTTTCGAGGCTCCTCTGGGAACCTGTCCCAGCCCTCCTCTTCGTTTGCCTTCCAGCTCTCTGTCCTACCTATGGGAGGTGCCTTCTGCTGTAAGCATCTCTACCATACTTACTCTCTTACCATAGCCTAACTCTTACCATACGTAATCTCTCTCTCACTAGACTATGAGACTGTAACCTTTGGGGGTTGAAACCATGCTCTCTTTGACTTTATATTCCCAGCACAGTACCTGACCCGTAATAGGTTCTCAATAAACGCTCTTGGAATACATGGGAATTTAATGCTCAGAGCTTTTGTAAATGACTCCATAGAGCAGTGGTTCTCAACCTTTCTAATGCCGTGACCCTTTAATACAGTTCCTCAGGTTGTGGTGACCCCTAACCATAAAATTATTTTCGTTGCTACTTCATAACTGTCATTTTGCTATTGTTAATGAATCGTAATGTAAATATCTGTGTTTTCAGATGGTCTTAGGTGACCCACAGGTTGAAAACCGCTGCTGTAGAGTCTAAGACCGTCGGCAAACACAGATATTTACATAACGATACATAACAGTAGCAAAATGACAGTTACAAAGTAGCAACGAAAATAACTATGGTTGGGGGTCACCACAACATGAGGAACTGTATTAAAGGGTTGCGGCATTAGAAAGGTTCAGAACCACTGCCATGGAGCATGGGACTTGCTTTGGATTCCAGAGATTTGAAGATAGGGGGCACTTTTAAAGTCTTGTGTGTTGATACTCAGAAAAATCTTTTAGGCCAGAGGTTCTCATCTAAGGAGGCATTGGCCTCCTCAGAGGTGTGTGGAATATGTAGGAACTGCTGCTGGGGTTTGCTGTTGATATTTTGTGTTCATGAGCCAGGGATGTTAACACTCCCTCGGGGCAGGGTCATTGCATACAAAGCTCCCAGCCCAAAACCAACTAATGACCAGTGTCCACAAGCTCATTGAGAAACACTGACTCAGAGAATAGGAAATTTTGCCCGAGGAACTGGAATCGGAAATATAATGTATGTTAATTAACACCGGAACTTTAATTTTTGCATCTGGAAAAAAATAATGAGTACATTATTATGTACTTTCCAGAAAAGGCTTGTACAAGGGTGCCTGGAACATAGATTCTCAACAAATGTTATCTGAACTTCCTCCCATTCTTCATTTAAAAAACAACAACAACAAACCTATTTGGCACATGTGTTTTAATCCTAAATTCTCACTTATTTACTCCAGTCTTTCTAATTACAAATTAGAAGGCTCTTGGGGTGTGTAACCTGTTTTGTAAGTAAGCTTGAATTGTAAACGTGTTAATAACAAGTAGGGAGCACATTCATTTTGTTGAACCTTGAGTTTCAAAGGAAAAAAGAGGTGCCCTTTGTTTATTGTTTGATGGATATGCGGATTTGTGTTTTCTTCTTTGAATTTAATGACAACAGCCTACTTCTCTGTCCCCTGCTCTGGCCAACCAATGCCTTGTTGCACTTTTGGGCATCTGGGCACCTTGCAGTTGTGCTTTCCAGCCATAGAACATGTGATCGTCTGTATTCAGATTGGGATTATCCTGGCATCTAATGTCTCTTTTAAAAAAAAAAACATTGTATTGTATTAAATTACCCCAAAATAGCTGGAGAACTAGGGCCACCAGAAAGAAGGTACATGCAGAAGTCACAAGGCAATTCACTCTCCATGGATAGATGGTGTGTCCATTGAGGCATTGTTGAATAACAGAAGTATTATACAGGGAGAGAAAGGGAGTGGATTCATTAGGGACTGTGTTGTATTCATCTCATTACTCCAAGATTGGTGCCTGGCAGTTAGAGGGCCACGTTGGTTGTTTCATAAATTAAGTATAAATGCTCCTAAGCAAGAAAGGGATTTTCCAGATCCCTGTCCCCAATTTATCTCCTTGCTTCATCCACAGAGCTTCAAGTAAAGTGGAACAGATAAACCTGTACATAGTGTTTCTGTTCCAGATCTAATAGGATAGCCCCCTTACTGGCAGAAAGATGATTTTTAATATTCAGCATCCTCCACCTCACCCAAACTCTCTACTATGCAAAGATTGCAATCAGAAGACTGTGTGCTCCAAATGATATCTGTGTTAGGGAATTGGAATTTTCCATCATAAGTGAACAAATTGACTGATCAAATAGTCTCTTGAGTCATTCAGTGCTCAGGTTCTCCAGTTTTTCTCCTGTAAAAGAGTGAAAAAACTGCCCATTATCAAATATTATTAAGATATGTAATGACAGCAGCTGGGAATAAGAGCATATGAGAGAGACACTTGTAGCAAAGAGAAGCAGTTGGAAATGATGTTCTAGACTCTGCTTGAATTCAGAACTGGGTCACAGAGTGCGACAATAGGAGATAAAAATGTCATGTTTATTGCAAGGCTACATGGGTCATTATTTTTTCTGCCTTTGGGTTGAATGATAAAGTGGTACTAATATTGTACCCCAAGAGTGAAACTGCCCTCACAAAAATGCCTGACTGTGACACTGACAGCTGGACAGCAGAGAAAATGGGGCTCCCACAGCAGACGGGGGTACCTCAAGGGAAAGAGTGAGGCCGCAGCCACCTGTGCTTCGTTCCCTTTCACAGACTTGCATGGACATCATTGTCTTCTCCTCTTCTGAGCAAAGCCCACGAGGGAGTGGGGAAACCAAAAGAGTCATTCTCATGGCTCTCCTTTTGTAGGACACAAAAAGGAAGGAAGAAGATGGCTGTCTCAATCCTAACATATCTTTGTCTTTCTACCTGCTTTTCCTTGCTGGGAATTCTTTGTTGGCATCTCTTCTACTTGGTGGTGGTTTCTGAGGACGGTGCTGTGTCTTAGGCCTAACCTATGGTAGACCCTGCATGAAGTATGTTGAATGAATGAATGAGTGAATGAATGAATAGGATTATGGGTATGCCTGATTTTCAAAGAGGCCCCTTTCACCCCTATGGTAAACTCGCAACTGTGTTCATCTGCAGAGTAGATGTAAAAGCTGTGGGACTGTGGACAAGTTTCCCTAGAGTTACTTATCTGTGCATGGTGTGACTGTTCAACTGACTGCTACCCCATTTCACTTATCACCAAGGTCCTTTTTACCCTCTTCCTAATTTTTGTTTTGTTCCTTTGCCCATAAGATCTGACCTTTCCTCACCAGCAGCATCTATTGAACACTCTTTAGAACATGAGAAGGGTGGAGAGAAGCCCATCGCTGACCATTCCTATCTAGTGACTGAGCAGTGGGGCCTCCGACTTGCTGTGGTGGTGGTTTCTGCCACGCCCCTCTCTTCCTGGGGACCTTACAGCCAGTTCAGACAGGGCTTCAGGCGAACCCCACTGTTGCATTGCCCAGCCTAGCCCAGCCCAGCCCTGCCCTTACTAATTCCTTTCAGCCCACCCTTTCTTTCTCATCCTTCTTGCCTTACTCATACACCAGAAGGAACGAGGGCTGGTGCTAATAACGGGAGATTGTGTGGAACCTTTGAGGGTGTCGCTATGGTCTGGAATGCTGAGTCACAGTGGGTGCGGTGCAGTGCGGTGGGGGACTTGTTACGGGAAGGGCCCCAGGGATCTGAAGCTGGTACTTGAACTCTAGGGAGTGTCAGGTGTGCATTTAATGAACTAGGACAGTGGTCAGCAAACTCATTAGTCAACAGAGCGGCAAACCATGGCTCTTGAGTCGCATGTGGCTCATGAGCTGCAGGCAGTTTACCGACCACTGAACTAGGAGAAAGGGGGTGGGGGTGGATTGCAAACTCTTCCACTGACCTTTAGGCAGGTTTTGCATTTTCTGTTGATAAGCAGTAAGAGTACTGCCTGTGCGCAAGAAACTCTAGTAGATTGAGGGCAAATCTAATAAAGGAGCTTAGCCCACTCTGCCCCACCCCCACCCCCTTTTGGTGAAGGAGGCAGAAAAGCAGATTAGGCTGAATGATATAAGTGCTAAATAAAAGTCCAAGTGGCCTGACGTGGGAGGTCTGAGAACAAATGGAGCATTGAGTTCTGGGCTGGATGGGGAAGCCTCATCAAGGCGGTGGCGTTTGAGTGAGTTTTCAGTGGGAGATGGATAGGGAAATGGGAAAGGGCATCACAGAGGGATGTATGTAGAATATGTTCTACCTAATGGATTTCTGCCCCCAAGTCCTGGTGTTACGGTGGCTTAGCCCTTTATGGGTAGGACAGTGAATGAGAATGCTCCTAAGTCGTGTCTGGTACATTCCTTTTCCCATAGGCTTGATCATCTGCTGGGCCAAGCCTTCAGCACTCCGGGGCCCAGTTGGATCTTGCCTATAGTCCTCTGGAAAGCAGGGGAGCAAGTCAAGAAGCTTCTCTCCTGTAAATCAGGCCGATTCCTCTCCAGTTTTCTGAAGAGGAAATGCAGCAGCTCCACCAGCTCTGAGCTGGCTCAGGAGAGCACACTTGGCTATATTTAGTCTGATTTTACTAAAGTGTGGGTGCAAGTGGCTGCCTGTGCAGCTCCAGTCCCCAAGTGAAGAGCACGGAGGGGAGGCAGCTGTCGGGTGTCAGGGGTGGCCGCCTGACTGCCTCCAGCATCCTTTTCCAAGGGCACTGGGGTTGGGAGGAGCCAGCTGGCAAACTCAGTTCATTTGCTCCCCGCCTGCCCTTGCTGCTGTGGAAGGTGTTTGGTGATGTTCGGCCCAGAAAATCCCACATCTTCAGTGATTTGACAGATGTTACTGGACTGGCTATAGAGTATGAGCCTCAGAGCTGCGGCTGACTTGGAGAGCGGAGGCGCAGAATGGCTCAGGACAGCTCACGTTGCACTGTTGGGGGGTGCCTGCCACTCACAGTGCTGTCTTTAAGTGTACAGGCTGTGCAGCCAGGCTGGGTGTGAACCCCATCTCTACTAAGGACTTGCTGGGTGGGCCTAGGCCAGTGGTTGGCAAACTGTGGTTGTGTTGATTAATGAGTTTGCTGACCACTGGGATAGGGGCTTAATCACAAGGAACAACAACAGACTGTAATTATTGGAATCAAGAGTCTAGGTCAGTGGTCAACAAACTCATTAGTCAACAGAGCGGCAAACCACAGCTTACGAGCCGCAGTTTGCCAACCACTGGCCTAGGCCATTCACTCAACAGCTGGGAAATGCCTTTGCTCATCTATCAAATTGGAATGTTAATAATATTCATAGACATGTTGAGGTTTATATTAGTATCAATAAAGCTCTTAGGACCCCTTCTGGTAGTGGCTCAATAAACCCTTAGTAAATGTTAGACAAGATGATGGTGATGCTGCTGTCTCTCTTGTCTTTCTGCAATACTTAAGAGAGTATCTAAGTCATTTTTATGCCCCCCTTGGTGATGTAGCATCTGGTATAATAATCGAATATACTCAATGAAGAAGTGTAGGTTCTCAGAGTTGGGATAAAACCAACAAAATGTACTTGGTAAACTGTAAGGCATCCTTAGTTTAAATATGTTACTTGATTTATAAATTATCTAGTTCCTGTAGTTCTGAGGTAATAGAGGGAAATGAAAGTATTTATAACAATACAATAGGCTTCTTGCAATAGGCTTTCCTTCCCCTGGCTGCTGGCACTGGTTTTCCTCCAGCAACTGGGACCTAGGCCTTCGCTCTGGTCAGAGCCTTCCGTATTCTCCGCTCCTCCCAGAGCACCGCTCTTGTAGCTCCCTCCGCCCCCTGCCCTCCTCCTCATAGCAGGCGTCCCCTGGCCACTCTGTGCATATGTATGCAAATTAACCTGCCATCTTTGTTGAATTAATTTGCATACTCTTGGTTGGCTGGTGGTCTTCGTGGAGGTATGGTCAGTTTGCATATACTTCTTTTATTAGTGTAGATGAGTATATTCATGAAGGATTCATCATTTAAATAATTTTTTAAATATATTTTATTATTTTTTTTACAGAGAGGAGAGAGAGGGATAGAATTAGAAACATCCATGAGAGAGATGTGTCAATCAGCTGCCTCCTGCACACTCCCTACTGGGTATGTGCCCATAATCAAGATACATGCCCTTGACTGTAATCGAACCTGGAACCCTTGTCTGCAGGCCGATGCTCTATCTGCTGAGCCAAACCAGTTAGGGAAATAATTTTTACCATCCAAAAATTTTTACCTGCCACATAACACCCACAATTCTGTAGGCTGGGCTGTCTTTGATAGTCTGATAATCACCCAACCATACAATACAGTATGTATGTATATTGATTGTACAGAGAAAGTTTAGGTCTTTCAAAAGAGGAAAAATTCCATGGACTTTATGGAAGTGACTTTGGAAAACAGGTGGAATCATACAGCTGTGATTCAATATCTGGCTGAATTAGACTAGAAAACTATTGAAGAAGAGAAAATTGACATTAGATGCTGACTTGATAGGCACCAAAGAAAAAATATTAGAACCAACTAAGAATTAAAAGAATTCTTTGGTTAAAAGTGATACCCTGAAATATTTTTGGGATGGGGGAAATGATCTTTTTAAATTGGCTATGGAAAGTCAAGTGTAAATAACAAATGTCTTGTATTATTGACATAACTCTTATTGCAGAAGTTGTATAAATTTTAAAAATTGATTTTTATTGATTTCAGAGAGGAAGGGAGAGCAAAGTAGAAACATCAATGTTGAGAGAGAATCATTAATCAGTTGTCTCCTTCCCCTCCTCCCCCTATTACTGGGGGTCAAGCCCCCAAACCAGGGTTGTTCCCTGACCAGGAATCGAACCATAACATGGTTCATGGGTGGATGCTCAACCACTGAGCCATAATGGCAGGGCTGAAAAAAATGGATTTTTGTTAAGAATGAACACACAATTAACTAAAGTTGCTCACATAGGAGATAATGTAAATACAGTTTCTCTTCTCAAGATAAAATACCATTCAATCTATTTTACTATTTTGAAACTTTAATCTCTATTTCAAATATCCTCTCTATTCTGTATTAGTATTTAACATTTTCTTTAATTTGGTATAATTTACATGCTATAAAATGTACCATTGATGGTTGCATTTTGACAAACATATTCAATGTATGCAGTCTCATAACCACCACACACCAAGTTAAATTCCTATACCCCAAAAAGTTTCCTTGTGCCATTTCACTATACCTACACTCCCTGACAATCACTGCTTTGCATTCTGTCCCTATACTTTTGCCTGTTGTAGAATGTCACATAAATGATATCATATACTATGTTGCCCTCTGGCTTCTTTCACTTGAGTGTAATGCATATAAGATTCATCCACGTCCTTGCAGGTATGAGTAGTTGAGTCCTCTTAGTTACTCTGTTTTATTGCATTGAATGGATGTACCATAATTTATCCATTCATAAAGTACATTTGGATTGTTTCCAGTTCTCTGTAATTGTGAAAAAAACCACTATAAATAGTTGCATAAAGGTTTATTTATCTTGTATAAATAGCTAGGGTGGAGTTCTTGAGTCATATACTGTGTTTTTAACTTTCTAAGAAATGGCCAGCCAGTCTTCTAGAGTCACTGTGCCTCACTCGTATGTCCCTCAATATGGATTTTTTTCTCTGTATTAATAATCTGACCTCACAGAAAATGAGAGAATGGCATTGATGGGGACTGTGCAGGCAGTCAGGTGGGATTAGAAGGAAATTCCTTTGCAGAAGTGTGGGTTCCTTGAGCAGTGTAGCGATAGCAAACACACACACTGGTGTCAGGCCTTCACGCTGGGATAGAAGCCTGAAATACCACTAGTTTTGCCTCCAGAAGAAAGCTGTTACATTCCCTTCTCTACCTGAAAAATACCAGAATTTGTCATCAAGTTCTGGATATTACTTTTGTGTGTGTGTGGTAAGTGGTAGAAAAACATGTAAGAAAAGCAACCCAGATGAGAGAAGGGCTTACCTTTGCAGAAAATTAGGCAAGAACATGAAGGCAGGAAGAGGGAGACCATGTTTGAGAGGCCCCTAAAGGTGAGTTAGAGGGGGGAGTGGTGCGGACCTTAACCTGCCCTTGAAAGGAATTGGTCTGGCCTGCCCAGGGGATTTAGGGACTTCCTTTAGCAAAGCCTGGAAGGTTAGTTGATTCCATTTCTAGTGTGATTTAAATTTGGAGGATGGCAGGGGCCAGGTTTGTTTGGTGCCCTGTGAGATTCTGACTTAGAATTTGGTGTTTCATTAGCTGCCCTCGTAAACAGTGGGAGAAGTGCTTGGTTCATAGGCAAGACCCATTTTTTAGCCACAGATCCGGGTATAGGGCCTGACAACAGAATCTCCTATTGCTTCCAAATGCAAAGGACAGACTTGGTTGGAAATACAATTTGGGTGCAAACACACTAGGACAGTGGTTGGCAAACCGCGGCTTGCTAGCCGCATGCAGCTCGAGAGCCACGATTTGCCGCTCTGTTGACTAATGAGTTTGCCAACCACTGGGATTTCCAGGATTTTCCGTGGTCTGTGGAACCAGGGGATAGAACATTGGAATTTGAAATTGCTACAGAATTCCTAGATACATGGTTGCCTTCACTGTAAAATGTTGAGTTCAGGGTTGGTTGCCTTTTTTTTTTTTTTGAGGACGCACCTGTACAATATATGGAGGTGAAACTATCAACCAGGATTCGCTAGATGTACTTTACAGGTGACTTTGTGTGGAGTTTCTGATTGCCTCCTTGGTGGAGAGCAACCAGTAGCCAGTAGTGGAAGTGCAGCTCCTGGCTTGGCTGAGTCATCGCCCCGTCTCCTCTTCCCTCTCTGGGAGGAGCAGCAGATGTGTGTCAGGAATTTCAGATGCCCGGACTCTTGCTTCCTGTTTCTTTTCTGCTCTCTGGGAAGACTTAGCTTGTTAACATTGTGGTTGTTTAATAAACATTTCTGCCTGGGAAAGCTGTAGGGCTGACATTTGGTGTTAAAGTCTTATTCGGCTATGGCATTTACTTCCTGTAGCTTAGAAGTGGAATGGTCTTCATTTTCCACTTACATATAATTTATTGAGAAGCTGTGTGCCAGGCTCTCGCAGAGTTTGATTTATTGTCCAGCATTAGGGTGGGGCAGCTGCGGAAGAACAGGTGTGGAGAAGGACCTGCATAGATCTTATTTCCTTAAAGATGAGATTGCCCTGGGCCCTAGGTAACATCTGCATTCCCCCTCCCTTCCCTTGGTTGTTCTGTTGTTTTGTTTTCTTGTAAATCAGAAACATATGCCTTTAGTCACTTTTTTTTCTTCTGTTGCAGGGTTGCCACAAACCTTTCATATGTAAAAAACACAGTATCTGTGAGGCACAGTGAAACCAAGGACAAGAAACCGAGGTTTGCCTGTACCTCTCCTATCTACGACCTTAAATCATTCTTAATAAAATCTGAGGGAATCCCTGAAATAAGAGCAGGGCTCTTAATCTAAGATCACAAGAAGAAACTGAAGGTTTTGTGAGATCCTTGACTCCTTTACCACTGTATGCACAACTGTATGTGGGCATTCTGCGTGTTCTTTATGAGGGAAAGGCCTAGGCTTTCATTCTATTCTGATGGAGGCTCAGGATGAATTAGGTGAATTGCATGGGAGCATGCATTTGACTTTTTTATTTTTTATGTCCGAAACATCTCCACTGCCTGTAACCTCTCTGAAACACAAAAAGCCCTCAACTGTTGGTTGAAGAGACAAGAGAACTAACATTATTTTGTGCCTATGCTCAGCCAGCCTCTTGCTGTCCAATCTGTAAACATGAAGTTTTCATAAGGGGTCTCCTCCCCTCCCCCATTATTGAAAGACTTTAGGTCGAGGGAAGGTACGGCATTTCCCCAAGGGCACACAGCTAGTTTGTGGTGCAGCTGGGCCTTGTTGCCCACTCGGCCGTATTCCAGAGCCCTTGCTTTTTCACTGTTGTGTGTTGCTTTCTGGTTTTGGTTTTGTTCCAGTTTGGTCCTTTGGTTCTGGTTTGCTATTGCCTTTAGGAAACTTCGGTAACTTAAGAAAAAATAATTATAATAAAACATTGTTCTTCAATAGGAAAATTATTTTAGGGTTTTGGATCTAATCTCTCCTAAGGCGTTGATCTCAATATTGGCTCTCTACAGTTTTGCTTCTGTCTTTGTCGGGAGTCCCAGGTCTTCGGGTTTTGTTGCTGCTGTTGTGTCGTGCTATCTCCCACATTCATTGTTCATCGTGTGCATTTCTCTTCATATGGTAATACGTTTTCATTTGTGCACCTGTGATCAGATAACAGCTGTCAACAGCCTGGAGAGATGTAAAAGAATCTAAGGCTATGAACCGTCCCCTCAGGAGGCTTACTGTTGAGTCAGATTGCAGGCTCAGGTTGTAAATGTATCCCAGTAAAAAAAAAGGTATGGACTCCGACAGGGTAGGCTGAGTTAGAGGCTTCATCAGGGGAGTTGCCAGGTCCACAGAACTGGCCTCTCGCTGAGATAATGCCGGAAAGAAAAAGAACAGGGAGAAGCAGATGTGAGAAACACTTTCTAGGGGAGTAAAGTATAGGATTTGGGATTGTTTAAATTTTAGGCTATGGCAGACACAGAATTGCTCCCAACTCTGCAGCAGCTCTCCACTGCCAATAAAATCATGCCCAGGCTCTCTAGCATGGGTCTTAGGGGAACTGTGTCACAGTGGACTGTGTCAGCATCGTGGGATGCATATCCAGCCAGCAAGGCATTGCTGGGAAATGCCCTTGGGTCTGGCAAGTAGTAGAGGCATTCTGATGAGATGGGGAAACAAATCCATATTAGAGTAGTTCGAAGACTAAATGGGTAGCCAGGACACTACTCCTGAAGTTAATGTATAGAAATGGAAAGAAGAAACTAGATAAAAGTGGAAAGAGGGACAAATAGTTGGAGGAAGAGAGAGATCATGGTCAAAAGAGTTTTATACATGACGAGAAATTGGAAGAAGGAAGACAAAGGGCCTTGCCTAGATGGGAAACAAGTTCAAAGAAGCTCATATAGGAAATATATGAGAGTGTTTATAGACTGTGTGAGTTGACCCAGCAGAGAGGAAGATTTTAAAGACATAAAGGATAGAAGGAGTGACTGTTAGGATAGAACCATCAAGAGTTTAGATGTATTACCTCTTGGAGAAAGTACTATTCTTTTTGGAAGGGATGAGGGGTGCAGATAAGAAGGGTTGTTAAGCCGAAACTGATTTGGCTCAGTTAAGAGAGTTTGGCTCAGTTAGAGTGTCGGCTTGCAGGTTGAAGGTCCCAGGTTCGATTCCCATCCAGGACATGTACCTTGGTTGCGGGCGCATCCCCAGTAGGGGGCGTGCAGGAGGCGGCTAATCGATGTCTCTCTCATCAGTGTTTCTAACTCTATCCCTCTCCCTTCCTCTCTGTAAAAAAATCAATAATATATATATTTTTAAAAAAGAGTTGTTAACTGTAACATAACCACATAACTAAAAATAGCAATACCAGGACTGTGTGCTAGGTCCTGTTCTTACTGCTTATCTATTAGCTCATTCTTCTAAACATCAATCCTACCTGGTAGGCCCATTAGTATCCCTTATAAATAACAAAAGGGGCCACAGTAAGATTAATTAACTTGGTTGTGGTCACTCAGCTAGTAAGAGGCAGAGCTGGAATTGGATAAAAATAAAAGGCATCCCTCCAGTTTCCTAGTTAGGACACTTGGAGGAATACTGGAATAAGATATCAGCTTCAGAATTTTCTTTAAAAGTTAGACTATTAAAAAATAACTACTATTATACTGTTATATCAATTATATCTCAAATAATTTTTAAGGATAACCTATAAGAACATGTGGGTCCTTAACAATTTCTTGTGTTTTCATTTATTTTGTAATGACTGGGTCAAGATGAGACAGGGATGAAATAGGAAGACCTCCAATTTTTAAATGTTAGAGGGAAGGTATAATTTTCAGAACATGAGGACTTGGTAGGCACTTGCAAGTGGAGCAGGGATTGGGTGCATAGGCCAACCAGTAGGTACCATGAGGGAAACTGAACCTACAGCCTGGGTTTGGGGTTTTAGGAAACCAACAACAAATAGGGCTGATGTCAAAAAGGAAAGGTGAAACAGATGCTGAAAATAAACTTGGGCACCTTTACCATTTTGCCAAGGCAAGAGCATGCTACCCATTCTCTTCTCCTTTCTCCTGCTCCCATCTTGCTTTGGAAGACCTTAAGAATGAGATTTCCAGGATGCGGAGGCATTGTCCTGAGTCTCATAGTAAGGGAGAGTGATCTTCCCTGGCTGATGCAGGGTGTATTGCTTGCTAAATGCCTCTCTACCACCCCAGGAAGCTCCTGCCTCCCTCTGACCTGCTTTGTTTGGCCAGGGTTTCTTAATTGAAACTCAGTAGCTGGTAGCTTTGGCACCCGCATGTTTGCTGGGGCTCACCCCAAGGCCATCATCGCTGAAATCATACCGCGCTGGCTTTCCACAGCACTGTACTTTCCAAAGTACAGCTTCTCATTGGAGCCACAGCTGATCCAGCTGGAACAGGTACCCTTGTCCCCATTTCATAAATAAGGATGTGAAGGCTCTTTTGCCCGAGGTCACGTAACTCATTAGTGGCCAAGCTCAGATGGAGAACTTGGTGTCTTGAGTCTTTTTATTACAGTAGCTGTCATTGATGCTATGAATGGGAAGAATGACACAATGCCTTCGTGAAGGTGTTTGCAAATGAAATGTCCTAAATAGGATCAAGATTTTTTCTTACATATTGGATAAAAGCAGCCAGAGTGGGCCTGGGGTTATGTAGATTTCTGGAAGTGCCTAATCCTTGGCTCAAGTAACAAGAGATTAAGTTTCCTTTTCTTTTTCTCCTCCCAGTATTTTGATTCTCTATAACTCTAGCTCCCAAGTAGCTATATTAAAGTAATATTTAAAAACATATTTTTTTCTGGGTATGAAAATCTCTTATTAGTCACCATAGAAAGAAAAATGACAACACAAATAAGAAACTAATAACAATAGCTAACATTTATTAGGCATTGACTAATATTAGCATTGTATATGCCCTATTACAGGCATATACTGTACTGCTTAGTGATAGCAATGAGTGTTCTGATGGGTTGGGGTTCAGGCCATACTAATAATTGTTTGTTTCGAATAGCCTACCTGGTGAATGGTTATTAATATTATGCCCATTTTCTCCATGAAAAAAATTAAGGCTGAGAGAGATAAGTATCTTCAAGGTGATCAATGATTTTTGGGTAACTTTCCTGAGGCCACTCAATAAAACAAGTGAGGAGTGAAGCCTGTGTATGCATGTACAGTATGGTTAAAGTCATCACTGTAAGAGTGTCTAAATTCTTTGAATACTTACTATTTGCCAGGAAGTATGATAAGCACTTATAAACTTAAATTTTATATATATATATTTTTAAGTTATAATGAGCATACTTTTAAAATTAGTCATCTTTAAAATGCTGCTTAATAATCTTTTATTGTTCTTTGCTTAGTGTCCAATAAACTTATTACTAATTTTAACGAAAAACTTCTCAGTTAAATCTCCTCCCAGAAATTCGAACATTATACTGAATGGCCAGATAATTATGATCTCTGAATGCATAATAATCTGGCCACTCAGTGTATATCCTATATAATAAAAGGCTAATATGCAAATTGTCCCCTTGACCAGGAGTTCAACCAGCAGGCAGGCCGGCCAACCATCCATGTACCCTCCCTGTGGCCAGGCTGGCCAGACCCTCCCCATACATGAATTCATGCACTGGGCCTCTAATTTACACACACACACACATACACACACACACACACATACTAAAAGGGTAATATGCAAATTGACCTTAATGGCAGAATGACCAGCATGATTGCTGGAGCAGTCACTATGAGGCGCACTGACCACCTCTCAGTCCCTTCCCCCAGCTGTCAGGCACTGATCACCCTATGGCAAATGGGGAACCTGGGGTGGGTGGTGGCAGGAGTGGGGCCAACTGCAGGCAGCTGGGGAAGATGGCCCTGATCACAGGCAAGGCTTAGGGATGGTACCGTGAATGAATTTCGTGCGCTGGGCCTCTAGTATGAGCGCGCGCGCATACACACACACACACACACACACACACACGCACTGAGTGGTCAGATTCTTATGCATTCAGAGATTCAGAGATCATAATAATCTGGTCACTTAGTGTAGGTATTCTATGATTTTTCTCTTTATTGAAGAAAGTTTCCCAAAAGAATTTTGACTTGTTTCAAATGGTCTAGTTGTTCTCTAGACTTGCTTTAGAGCTGTTGTGTTAGGTTTTCTTTCAGTTGTTCTTGGGTGCCTTTCTTGGTGTCAGAGTGTCAGATTCCCTTTTCCAGGACTCTGAGTATTCTTCTCACTTTCTTTTCACCTTGGTTTTAATGGAGCTCATCTTCCAGTTATCTGCAGAGAAAAGGCACATGCATATCTATATCTGAAAAAGTATGTCTCCTACCCGTGTACTTAATTGATCATTTAAGTAGACTTTCAAACGTTGGAAATTATCTTCTGTCACAGTTTTGAAGTCTCTACTGAAATGGGAAAATTGAACTGAAACACGGTATTACTCTGGGCAAGATGATTTCTGGATGCTTGTCTGGTGGAGTCAGAAGAATGAGACCATGGATGAAAGGTGGTATAGTAAAAGGTGGAAATTTATTGAGAAAGAAGCAAGACTCCCACGTGAGAAAGGGGAAGAGTCCCACTAAGTCACTTTTTCCCACAGTTTATAAAGGCTGCAGGTTTTTGTGCCTTGATAGTGACCCTTCTAATTGGTCACTATCCCCTCTGATTTGGTCACTAAAGCAACTTCAGAGCTCAAACCTCAAGTGAGATATGTGAGGCTCCCTCCTCCTTCTCCCTACTGTTCTCCTATTCCCTTTGGACTGTCCTCTTCCCTCTCTGAATGAAGGGCTTCCTTCCCTTTATTCTGTAAATGTAGACCTTCTGCAGCTCCCAGCTCCCTTATTCTGTGGAAATGTACCCTTTGCAGCTTTATGGCCCTGTGCTTTTTCCATGGACCTCTTAATTCCTGATGTTTCTCAAACCTCTCTATTTCATCCCTAAAAACTCGTTTCACTATATGTTCAAGTTTCCAGACTTATTGTTGAGAAATTTGAATTTTTTCTGACTCTTTATCTTTTATATGAGATATACATTAAAAAAAAATTTAACCTTCTTCCTATCCCTAGTATTGAGAAATGTAATGAGACTATGCTTGGTGTGAGTCTATTTTCATCCATTGTATCGTGTATTTCATGGTCTTTCCAAATAAAAGTGGTCTTTCAATATGTACATTCATTTCTGAAAATTTTTATTGAATTATTTACTTGATTTTATCCAATTTGCTCTGTTCTTTATTTCAATATCTGCTATTTTTGAAATGATAAATTTTCCAGACTGGCTCTTATTTTTGAAGTCTATATTTTCTTATGTCTCATGCAGGGTTTTTTGTTTTTGTTTTTTTTTTCTAGTAGATTAATTTTGTCTTTCAAGCTTCTATGGCACTTTATAATTCCTATTATTTTTAATTTTTAAAGAGATTTTTTTTCTTTTTGAAGTTTTTATAGCATCTGATCTTACGTTGTGGATGTAATCTTTCCATATTTCATTGAGGATATTAATACTAACATTTTTATTTTCTTAAATAAAGTTTACTTTGCTCTCCATATTTTTTTTCCAAGTTACATTTTCCCCCCAATTTATTTATTTTGGGCTCCTTTCATGTTACATAACCTTAAATGTTTGTGTATAATAGGCTCTCTGCCCATATTTGAGTAACCTATTTAAAAAAAATGGAAATCTGTCTATGTTTGAAGGGCACCAGTTCATCATGGTTTTCATTATAAGATGAACTAAGTGGGTGCTTTTAGGACAATAAGAAAGATATTTTCCTGGCAGAATGTTTAGGTCTTTTTATGGGATTGACCAATTATTGAGAGAAGACCCAATATTTGAATTCCAACATCTGATTTCATAGTATGTTCCCTTAACCACTCATTTTATTAACTTCCAGATAAGGTTCTAGGTCTAGGTGTATTTTATTGTATTATTTCTAAGAAAGTTAGCAATCTCAATGTAGATATTCTAGAAATTCTCATTTCTGGAGATGATTCTTTTAACTAGATATTTCCCTTCAATACAGTTATAATCTTCTTCTCCTGCCTCCCCCCTCCTATGGATATATTTGAGCACCTAGAAGAACAGCTGGTGCTTGGGAAATAATTATTGAATGAATTCATATTTTGCTTAGTGCGTCAGGCTTTTGGAATAATATATAAGAGGGCATATAAAAAGCCCAAGTTCTCTAACTCCCAGTGTAGTGCTGAGTGTGTGTGCTCTGATTTGACAAAGGCAGCCATGCAAACCAGAATAGATTCAACACAGGAAGAGAGATTTCCTATTTATGGAACCTTTTAGGGCAAGAGTATATTTCTTTATACTGTATTTGGGATTGGAAGTTATTATTGAGGTGGCATTGACCATAAGTTGGCCGGAAAAGGACAATGTGAGAGGGCTGGCTGAGGTACAGAACTGGTCCTCTTAGGGACTTGCATGTACTTGCGTGTTCAGATGAGGCATTTTGGATCCTGATGTAAACATACATTCTGCTAACTGCTTCCTGGAGACTTCCCCGCCTGCTCCTTTCTGCCGGCAGTGTCTTCTCAAACTTAGAATCGAGAGCTGTCTCCAAGGGCCATGCACAGCTATCTCTTTCCATCCCAACTAGCTTTTCTCCTCTCTTCCTCTCTGCATCTACCCATTATTGGAGTGGAAATGGGGGTCAGAGCTTGAGAATGCTGAGCTGGCCTCTTTGGAAGTGCCAACTGTGGAACCAAAAGGACTCATTTGTTGGCATGGCCACTGTTCTGTGGTATTGCCTTTGTCCTCTATTTTGATATCTGGACTCCCAATTTCAGGGAGAGGTCAGTGGGGTCAAGATTTCCCGAAAGAAACAGGAAGAGAACAAGTCCCCAGCACAAGGAATTCTCTCCTGCTAATCATAAGATAATCATTTTCTTCAAGATAATTAATAGTCCAGAAAAATTTGAAATTATGATACTCATTTAGCCAACCATGGTGGGTTTATTTGTCAGGAATTGAAAAAAAAAGGGTGCAGTATTAGAAAATAAGATAATATAGTGAGGAGGGTATGGTGTCGGGAAATACTTGAAGAGTCATTCACTGGCATGAAGGAAAAAATAATTTATCCAGCCACAAAGCTACTTTCAGCTATTTATACTGAAAGCATACTTCATTGTAAATGTAAAAATCTTTAAAAATTTTACATAATTTTCTGATAATATTTACATCATGCATTCTGTTAACATCCTAAAGTAAGGTACATTTAGAAATTCAAGAGTTTTTAAAAATGCAGTATAGTAACATTTTTCTTTTAAATGAACCTTAAAACATAGTAATAATTACATGCTTGGTATGTATATCCTAAGGAAAGTAGAAAAGAAAAAAAATTTCTATGGATTCACCTTTGAAAGCCTTTTTCTCTTTGTATGGCTTTTGGTTTTGCATAACAGTCAAAAGGCATTTTGCTTGCCTGTTAGTGAGGTGTTTGTTTTTTTCTCTTTAATTGGCATTGCCTGTGGTTACATTCTGATAATGCATGTATGTGATTTATTCTTTTCATGAGACTGAGTAAGCCGTGATTTAGATTTAGTTCTTGGCTTGAATAAATTCTCTGTATGCTTTTAACATAAAACATTATTCAGATTAGAAAGTGAATAATCCTTAGAGCAAAGAAATAATGATGTATGTTTCATGGCCACTTAAAAATATCAGATCTAAAAAAAAAATCAGAAGCACAAAAATGGCTTGGAGAAATGTGTATAACACTGATAAGACTTTAAGGTCCCTGCGACGGAATATAGTCTCTCAGTGGTTCCAGGACACGTGACAGATGTCTAGTGATATTTATTAAAGACACAATAATTAGTATTACATGTAATATGGTAGTCTCAAGGCAGAGAGAGGAAAAATACTTCTATCTAGAAGTATAGAAGAAAGGGGTGCCATGCAATGGGGACACTACTGACCCCAGAGTGAGAAACTCAGATTTTGTTTGTGCTGCTAACTAGTCACCACCTCAGAGGCTTCTGCCTTCAACATCATGACCAATGACATGAGGTTGTTGAACTATGTAACTGTAATGAGTTCTTATCCTCTTCTGACATTCAGTTGACTCAATGAATTGTTGATTCTGGGACCAAATACTTGTGAGCAGAAAGATCCAAAAGCCTAGCAGTGATCTTGACTCTTTATTTCCTTCCTGCCTCCTTTCTAGTCAGTGACCAAGTCTGACCTACTTGACTGTCTAGATTAGGAACTGGCAACCAGCCACCTCTTTTCTTAAAGTTTTATTGGAGCACAGTTACGTTTATTAGTTTATTATCGCTTTTATGCTTCAGTGGAAGAGTTGGGAGGTTGTGATACCATAGGGTTTTCAAAACTTTGAATATTTATCATCCAGCCCTTTATAAAAAAAGATGTTCAAACTCTGACCTAAATTATTTGGAAACTTATCTTTTCTCATTCTCATTACCTTTGTTCTACCTTAGGCCTTTATCTCTTCTCCCTTGCATAACCCAAGAGCCTCTAAACTTAGTTTTTCTGACTCCAGTATTCTGTATAGGAACAGTTTAATTTTTTTTAAATATGCTTTTTTTTTTGAGAAACAGAGAGAGAGGGAGAGACAGAAACATCCTTGAGAGGGTAACATGGATCAGCTGCCTCCCGCACACCCCCTATTAGGGATGGAGTCCACAACCTGGACATATGTCCTGATGAGAAATTGAACTAGCAGTCTCTTGGTGCATGGGATGGTGCTCAACTAACTGAGCCACACCAACTGGGTGAAACAGTATCATTTTTTAAAAATGTTGAAACATCAATATGCTTGCTTAAAACCTTTCAGGGGCACCTGTTGAACTTGGGATAAGACCCACATTCCTTATCTAACACACATAGTTAGAAAACCACTGCACTTGACACACCTGAAGACCCTCCTGGTCATAAAAGACAGGCTTTTGTTTGACATGACATATGCTATATGAACTGCAAGTCTCAGAAAACTCAATCCCACTTACATGGACTTTACTACAAAGAGATTACATGCGAGCTCACCACGCTGAGTAACCCAGGTGTTGATCTAGCTCTTAGAAAGGTGTGATCCAGATTCCTAATTGTCACCTGGACCCCATTTCTTTCTTTTGGCTCTTCTGCTGCGTTAGCCTTATTCATACAGAGGCATTTGTCTACTTCATATCTTTCTGTGTACCCCACTGGCAGGAGATAGAACAAATCTTGTTTTCAGTAATTCTTGGAGTGAAGAAGGTTCTCTGATTGTACAGCATTGGTCATGTGACCAAGGGTAATGGAATGTGCTGATTGGCTTAAGGCCAACTCACACACTTAAGCCCTGGATTTGGGATGAGATTCCACCTGAGCAATTAGGACTGGGAATGGGGGCTAATATTGGGCTTTTGTGGGAAAAGGGTGAATGGAGGTGGCCAGGGACAAAATAGCCAAGATTCACTGAGCGTATCATGAGTGGGAGGCTTTGACAGTCAGGTGCAGTAGCAGTTGCCATCAGTACCTGGGGAGGCCAGCAGTTAGAGTATCACAAGGTTTTGGGATTTTGGTTGCCTCACTCAGTGGTTTTTAATTCCAGCTGATCGTTAGAAGTACCTTATGATCGGCTTCTTTGGGGACCAACTAACTTGGAATCTTTTCTGGTTTGCCAGGTCTGAGTGACTTGACAAATTCTCCAGGTGATTCTAATGTGCAGCCAAGATGAACTATTGATTGGGTTTAGGTCTTGACACTATTTACTAGTTCTGTAAAATTGGAATAGTCCTCTTCATCCAGCAGAATAATGGGAGAAATAAATGAAGTGATGTCTGTAAGGAATACAGCCTATTTGGTGCTCAAAGAAATGGTAGTTTCTTATTAGTGGTTCTTTATTGTACAGAGATATTATATTAGACTAGTAGCCTGGTGCATGAAATTGTGTATGGGGAGGTATTCCTCAGCCCAGCCTGCACCCTCTTCAATCTGGGACCCCCTGAAGGATATCTTACTGACGATTTACAGGGATTGGTCATAAACTGACAGTCAGACATCCCTCTCATAATCCAGGACTGCTGGCTCCAGCCGCTCACCTGCCTGCCTGCCTGCCTGATTGCCCATAACTGTGTGGACGAATGCAAGTGAACAGCCACTGGAGTCCAGACCAAATTAAAATTTAGGGAGCCTTTATTAGCTGGCCAGCGACTGCTCTGCCTTTCTTCACGCAGGGAGTCCAGACAGCAGCCCTGACCCTTTGTGCAGGATTGCTTTTAAGCACATTTACCACATTGTGTTTTTGCAGAGCAAGTAATTTAAGACAAAACAGTTTTTAATGTCAGGGTAATATTATTGATGACCATGTTATTTACAGGGTCATCCTGTTCTTCAGAAAGCTGATCGTGTTCTATCTTGCAAGGCTATTTTGTGAGTTGCAGCTGGGATTCAAAGCTAAGTCGACTAGGAGGAAGCATGCTCAAAAATTTATAACAAAAATTTATAACACTTTTCTAACACTAACCACTCTGCCTGCCAGCCTGCTTGCCCCTTACTGCCCCCTGCTGCTGGCCTGCTTGCCCCCAAATGCCCCCTCACCAGCCTGGTTACCCCCAATTGCCCCCCTGCTGTCCTAATCACCTCCAACTGACCCCACTGACAGCCTGCTTACCCACAACTGGTCCCCCTGCTGGTCTGCTTACCCCCAGTGGTCCCGTCTCCCACCAGCCTGATCTCACCCACAACTACCATCCCATTCTGGCCTGATCACCACCCCCCCACCATACACACACACACACACACTCCCCGGCAACCCAAGCTCCCAACCCCTCCTTTTTTTTTTTCCCCCAGCATCTCCTTAGTGGAGGCCAGGGCCGGCTGGAAGCAAGTTTTGGGGATTTATTTATCTTCTATAATTGAAGCTTTGTAGCCTTGAGCTGAGGCCAGGGTCAGCCAGGGCAAGTGGGAAGCTTGGCTTTCTCCATTGAAACCCAAGCCTCTTCTTGCTCCAGCTCTGAGGCCATTGCCAATTTGGTAAAGTTAATTTGCATACTCATTCCTGACTGGCTGGTGGATTGTGGGCATAGCAGAGGTATGGTTAATTTGCATGTTTCTCTTTTATTGTAGATTCCTTGGGCTGCCATCACAAAGTAACACAGACTGGATGACTTAAACAACATAACTTTATTTTCTCAGTGTTTTGAAGGCTAGAAGCCTAAGATTAAGGTGTTGACAGATTTGGTTTCTCCTAGGCTGGTAGATTATCTTTTTTCTGGGCATACACATACCAACTGTCTGTTCCTCTTTTCATAAGGACACCAATCATATTGAACTAGGGCCCAACCTTATGGCTTCATTTAACTTTATCTATTGAAAAGCCCTATCTCCAAATATAGTCATATTGTGGACTGAGACTTCAACATATGAATTTGCAGAGACACAATTTATTTATTTATTTATTTATATATTTTATTAATTTTTTACAGAGAGGAAGGGAGAGGGATAGAGAGTTAGAAACATCGATGAAAGAGAGACATCCATCAGCTGCCTCCTGCACACCCCACACTGGAGACGTGCCCGCAACCAAGGCACATGCCACAACCGAAATCGAACCTGGGACCTTTCAGTCCACAGGCCGACGCTCCATCCACTGAGCCAAACCGGTTTCGGCTGCGGAGACACAATTTAGTTCCTAATATATATGGATTCTTTGGTTCTCTGATGACAGTTAACATTCTTTTTTAAAATATATTTTTATTGATTTCAGAGAGGGGGAGAAAGAAACATCAATGATAAGGAAGAATTGTGGATTGGCTGCCTCCATGCCTCTGTACTAGGGAACAAGCCACACCAGCCAGGAGAAAATTAGGATTCTTTATCCAGAAAAATGTAGACACACACAAATTAAACTTTGTGTACACTGAAAAGACTTTGCAGATCCTTATTAAACAGGAGCATTGGAAACAGAAGAAAACATACCAGAGAGAAGGATATGTCTAAAAGAAGAGAGCATCCCGTTTTCCTTTGTTCATTCAGGTGTTGAAGAATTATTTCCCAAGTGCTGCTGCTAGTGTGCTAATTATAACAGTGAACAACTGTGCTTCAGTTATGACAATGAACAACTCAGGCAAGACTCCTCCCTCTCATGACTTATAGTTTTTGTCAGAGGAGATAGACAGTAAACACATATGCCATTCAAGTATGAGCGTATCAAGTACCATGAAGAGAATTAAAATGGAATGATGGGATGTTGTTTGCCTGGAAAGCTACTTAGATTATGTGGTCAGGAATGTCCCCACTGAGGAGATGTTTAAGTGAAGGCTTGAATAAGAAGGAGTCAGCCATGCAGATGGAGGCAGAGGGCTTATAGCTGATGAAATGCCTATTACTCTCTGGTTTATTTTAGAATCAGCTGGCAGAGCCACCTCCTCTCATATCAGCTGCTTCCCAGATTCAGTTCTGCTGCCTAAAGAGCAAGACTTTAGAGTCTGCTCTGAGCCAGGCATGGTGGATGGCTCCTCTAGCTGTGGGTCTTTCTCTTATCCTGTCTCTGAAGTGCTTGGACATGTATTCAGAGGAATAAGACCTATCGATTCCAACATCTGTTCCTCTCACTTTTCTTGTACATGACCAGAGTTTATTCACTTTTGTCTTTAGCCTGAATTAGAAGAAGCATTATGGGGGGAGAAGTCAGCATTGATGATGTGATAAAGCATAAACAATAATTGTATCCTAGTATGTGAACCTCTAAACTTTAGGATCATGGACACCAAACAGCATCTGAATAGAATGGAGAGGACTTTCCCTAGAAGCTTCATCCTAGAGGTCTCCTATGTCCTTAGGACAAAGAGCAAAATTCTGCCATAGCTTACAAGTTCCTGTGGGTCTGACACCTAGCACAGTGTCCAGTTCTCTCCACATCCCTGCCTGGAGAGGCTCATCTTGGTTCTAGACTTTGGGTTGGGGTATTTTTGCTTTGTGTATCTCATTCTGAGGTCCAGGTTGAAGGGACAGCAGCATTTCCCTGGTGAGTACAAGTGCATGAGAGACCAAACCAAACTGTATACACACATTTAACACTTCAGCTCACATCCTGTCCACTCATATCCACTGGCCAGATTAACTCACATTGCCAAGGCCAGAGTCATTGTATAGGGGCTCACACTGTGCTCCTAGGGGAAGCGAGTGACTAGTATTTTCCAACAGTCATTTGGTTCTATCTAAATTGCTTAGAATAGTGTCCATATAGATCTGCCCAAATTATAGACAACAATGTACTTTTAACAGTCTTACTATAGGGAAGGGAAAAAGAAGGGAGTGGTTTGTTAATAAGTGAATGACAGAGTTTGGGGAGGATTATTATAAAGGGCAACATTTGAGCTTGTTAATACACTTATGGAAGGAGCAAGAGGGCTGATTGAAGATGGAGGTCAAAGCTTGAGGATTCAGCTGAAATTTGGAAACTAGAGTGGTACCATCTCCCTCATGGCTGTTGCTATCAGTAGCAAAGGAGGTATTACAAACAGACTTTCTCTGATCTGAGCTTTATGTATTTGATTTTACCCCTTTCTCCCTAATCGTAAGGATAGATTTAGATGCTAACAGTTGGTGTTTATAGTGCTTTAATGGTTGTCATATTGAGAACTGACTAGAAGCATCTTTAGAAATAATTTATAACACCATAAAATGAATTGCCAATCTTTCAGTGTACTTTTTGGAGTTGTTTTTGTTTTTGTATACCAGCCAAGATGATCCAGAACAGTGAAGAAACCGTTAAAATATTTTAGAAGCATAATCTGATTTGAAAAGCTAAGTAGGAATATAAATTCTCTCTCTAATATGTGATCACACACACAGCCATTTGCTGTAGTTGTTTCTTTAGTTGGCTCTTAGGACCGTGTGTGTGTGTGTGTGTGTGTGTGTGTGTGTGTGTGTGTGTGATTTAGATGTTCACAGGGTACCTGCACATCCATCATCCCTCAGCTGTAGGACTTACAGGTGAGATCAAAAGGGCTATGGAACATGAATTAGCTTGTCATTATTTGGCTCCTGTTATGGGCCCAGTGTTTAAAGGGACATAAGGAGTGATGTTGATAATTAACTACAATAATAAGATTTTTAAAAATATATATATATTTTATTGGTTTTTTTACAAAGAGGAAAGGAGAGGGATAGAGAGTTAGAAACATCGATGAGAGAGAGACATTGATCAGCTGCCTCCTGCACACCCCCTACTAGGGATGTGCCTGCAACCAAGGTACATGCCCTTGACCGGAATCGAACTTGGGACCTTTCAATCCGCAGGCTGATGCTCTGTCCACTGAGCCAAACTGGTTTTGGCTACAATAATATGATTTTATTTGGTGCCTAATTTTGTGGTGACTTAATGAACTGATAATGTGCTGCCATATTTAGTGCAGATAAGTGCTTTGGGAGTTCAGATTAAGGAAGCTAGGTATATATTGTAATAAAGGAGAAGGTTTTTAATGAGATTTAAATTGAATCTTGAAGGATGCTCACATATCACCAGATGGTTATTGTCATTATGTGTTTATCCATGTTACTGAGTCAAAACACTGGCTAAGTTTCCCCATGCTTGAAACATTTATTGACTTTCCAATTGTTTAATGAAAAAAAAATCCAAATTTCTTATCCTAGCCCCCAAGTCCCCCACATTCACTGTAATCTGCTCCTAGATTATCTTCCTGTCTCATTCCTTTCATTTTTTTCTTGTGCTTTAAATTCTAAATGATTTGCTCTTCCTTGTATGTGCTCTAAACTTTCCTAATCTGTACCTTCTTTTAAATTTGTCCTTTTGCTTAGACACTTACCCCTGAAGTATAAGTGCAAACCTGGTCTGACTTCTTCAAAACCTATTTGAAATGCCAGGTTTCTATCTTGCCTGATGTATATATAGGGGTGTGTGTGTGTGTGTGTGTGTGTGTGTGTGTGTGTGTGGCTTGGAAGTAATCATTTACTCGTTCAGTTTTTGGATCCTCTCATCATTACTTGCTCTGTAGCTCTTATTTCCCCCCTTTCTTACCCTCATATTATCTGCGGATAATTATTGGCTTGCTTATTTTGGGTCCGTAGCATAGAAGTTCTGCTCGAACCTTGAGCTTTTATAGGCAAGTAATTTTTTTAAACTGGGGACACTTCAGTTTCTATAACTTTTATTTTGCTAACATTAAAACTCATGTGCATAGATACATAACCTCACCATATCTTATGTAATTTGATAAAAGATAGGCAATTAACATAAAAAAATCCAGGAATGACAAAATCAAAAAAACATATGGCCAATGGGAAATGCACAAGGCTGTTTTTTCCATCTTGCTGAGGACCACTGCAATTTTCATCACATGTCTCAGTTCTGGGCAGATATTTGGGAGCCACTATTTTGGTGGACGGCAGGCTTTGCCAGAGCTGACTTGTCTCTGACTCTCACTTGATCTCGAGCTCCCTCAGAGATAGATAACCTGGGGGTCTCCCAAAGCTTATAGCAGAAAACAAACTGATTTGTGGCACAGAAGCAACCACGTTGAGAGATAGATTATTCTAAGATCTAAAAGTTGTCTAAAATAACTAAACAGGAAAATTCTTGCTGAAATGTGTATGAAAATCAGACCTAGACACATTCCAAGAGCTTTTTATTTCCAAAGAGCAAACATGTTAGAAAATCTGTAATTATAATATTGCATTTAATTTTTCTTCTTTTACCTAAAAAGTAGATAATGGTTATTTAGATCACTAAAACCAATTAAGTGAATATAGAAAAGAAAATAATTTCTGATGTCAAATTATTACTTTCTCTTCTTTTTTCAAGTAACATTTATTGGGAAGAAAGACTGATTTTTCAAATTGGTGCCATCCAGTAGATCTTTCGGGGATGATGGAAATGTCTCCAATCATCTGCATTGACAGTGGGGTAGTCATGGCCACATGTGGTTGTTGAGCCATTGAAATGTGGCTGGTGGACTAAGGAACTAAATTTCCAATTGTATTTTTAAATAGCCAGGTGTGTGTTTTTTGGCTCCTGCATTGGACAATGTGGCTTCAAAAATGTGACCAAGGTGCACTCAGGAGTATTGACCTGCAATCTGGGATGTCAACTTGGATGGCATCTTATCAGTTTTCTTAGTAAATTTGGAAATTTTAGAAGGACCACTTTTTTTCTCATTAAGAAATCTTTAGCAAGTTATATACTAATCAATGGCTCCATTGAACTTTGAGCTATTTTTTGTCCATAAATTAAGTTATATTTCCTCCATTACATTATAGCTCTTCTTTTAGATGTGACCTTTGGTTTATATGCTTACATATTAATTTGTGAAGATCAAGTGAAGCAAGGAATGGGGTGTGTTAAACTTGAATGTTCCTTTAGTCTGAGGAGCATTTACTGTGAATAGAAAGTGAGCAAATGAAATTGCCCACTAAGATGACCTTGCTTTGTGCACGCTTGTGCACAAACACACACACACACAGAAAGGGAACACTAACATTCATCAAGTCAAACCAGAACTATCAAGACTTTCTCATGTTTCTGTGATTTGACAGATAACTTAATGTTTTTGGCTGAAATAGTATTCTTTTTCCCTCAGTTGCCAGGATACCCCTTTCAAGAGAATTTTAAGCTTCTCATTTTTTCTCTGATGCCTTTATCTGACCCTTTGTCCCCTCCCCTTTTCCTAACCAGCCTGACCAGTCACTTCTTGCTTTTTTTTTAGTGGAGCTCAATGTGCCTGTGCATTTCAAGGGTCCAGGTGTTTGCCTTTGAATAAATCAGTGTCATTAAGATGATATTAACAAGAACCAAGAAAGAAATGCCTCTAGCTATGGGTGCCATTTGTTAAGCACTGAATCAGTGCCAGGCATTGATAAAGCATTTTAAATATATTTTCATTGGTTTCTTCTGAAGCTTTATTTTAAAAAGTGATGGTTATTCCAGCTTTATAGGTAAGACAACCCTAACCTAAAGCTAAGTAACTTTCCCGATGCCACTCAGCTAGGTGGGGGTAGAGCCAGATTTGTTAACTCCAAAGCCCATGATTTAGAGGGGGAAATTGTATTCCCTAGTGTAGCTTGTTTTAGTGGCAACAACATGGAATGTGAGGTGAAACAGCTCTTGTTTTCATATCCTCATTATGATGGCCTTTACAAGTTGCTTAGCATCTCTAAGTCTTTCCCTCCTTCTAATATCTAATACCATAGTAATAGCGGATGAAGAGACCTCCCCATGTGTTAGTTTTGTACTTCCTCCTCCCCCACTGAAATACCAGGTTGTAATATGTCAAGTCTTTCTAAACAGTTAGGTTGGTTTCATTTTCTGGTTTCACAAAAAACGAAAATGCAGTCGGTAACGAGTATGTTACAAGGGGCAGGCACTTACTATTATCTTTCCTTTTAACCTCATTCCTCAGTTCTCACTAAGGTTATTTGTATAACTGTAAAGCTATTCTTTTCTTCTCTTGCTTTATTTATTTTTACCCATTTATACTGAATTTCACCTTAATTTGCCCTCCTCACTGGGATTGACACTTGGCCCTTTTCAAGGCTGTACTTGTCCTTAAAAACTACTACATGGCTACTCTTCCCGTAGCGGCCTGAGGTGATCTCTCAAAATGGGTCGCTTGTCACTTGACCCAGAAAAACCCACAGAATTATGCAAATCAAGAGGTTCACATCTTCTTGTTCACTTTAAGAACACTTGTGAAACTGTCCAGGCCATCCGGGGTGTGCATATCCCAAAAGCCACCAAGCTTCTGAAGGATGTCACTTCACAGAAGCAGTGAGTGCCATTCCGTCATTACAATCATAAGTCAGCAGGTGTGCCAAGGCTAAAGAGTGGGGCTAGACCGAGGGTCAGTTGCTCAAAACGAGTGCTGAATTTTTGCTGCACCAGCTCAAAAATGCAGAGTAGTGCTGAAGTTAAGGGTTTAGACATAGATTCTCTGGTTATTGAGTAGAGCACACGGGTAGATTAACCCAAACGTGAACTGTCCTTGACGAATGGAGATGATCTTACTGAAAAAGAGCAGATCGTTCCTAAGTCACAGAGGAGGTTGCTCTGAAAAAGGATATCCCAAAAGAAAGTGAAGAAACAGAAACTTATGGCCCAGGAGTACCAGTAAATCCAGCATAAAATAAATGCCAATAAAATAAATTACATGGCTACAATTTTGTTTAAAAATTTTTTTAAATTGCCCTAGCTGGTTTGACTCAGTGGAGAGAGCATTGATTGGCCCATGGGCTGAAGGACCTCAGGTTCAATTCTGACCAAGGGCACATACCTCATTTGCAGGCTCATTCCCTGACCCTGGTTGGGGTGCATGCAAAAGGCATCCAATTAATGTGTCTCTCTCACATCATTGTTTCTCTCTCTCTCTCTCTCTCTCTCTCTCTCTCTCTCTCTCTCTCCCTCTCCCTCTCCCTCTCCCTCTCCCTCTCTTTCTCTCTCTCTTTCATTACCTTCCACTCTCTAAAAGTCAATGGAAGACTATCTCGGGTGAGGATTAACATAAAAATTTTAAATTGATGCCAATTATTCCTCCATTATGACGGAAGAGGGCAATAGGATAAAATGGAAGATTGATGTTCATTAAACAGGTGCTATTAGGTAATTTTATGTGCTATCTTACTTTATCAACACAATAAAAAATGTGAAGATTAATAATGTGTTATTAGTATTTCCATTTTATGGAAAAAAGGTGATAGCATTGCCCATGTATAAGTACACTCAGCAGGAAAGTGATAGGGCTTGGACTTGAATTGCAGTGTCGTTGTCTCTTGCATGGGGGAGAGGGAAGTGGATAAAAACACATCATTTAAAAATCACTCATAAACTCTTTCTAAAAGTAAAGCATATCTGGTATCTCTATTTAATTATTTTTGTTTCATTTTAAAATTATTTTCTACACAATGGAAAGAATGTATTTCAAGTGTTCAGTTTATTGAGGCTTGATACTTGACAGTATTGTATAACCAAAGCAAGATGTGGAGTATTTCCATTTCTAAGAAAGTTTCTTTTACCCTTTCCTTTATCTCTTCCATTCTGTTGTTGAGCCATCCACAGAGCTTTTTATTTCACTTATTATATTTTTCAGTTACTGTATTTTTTTTTAGTTCTAACATTTCCATTTGGTTCTTCTATTTCTTTGGTGAGACTTTGTATTTCTTGGCTGAAGTTTTCTTTTTTTTTAAAAAACTCATATCAGTTGTAACTGCTGTTTTACTATGACTGCTACAAATCCTTTGCAGATAAGTCTGTCTCCTCTGTCATCTTGGTGTTGCCATTTATTGATTGCCTTTTCTCATTCCATTTGAGATCCTCCGGTTCTTCATTATGAGTGATTTTTAAATTAAAATTTAGATATTTTTATTTCATGTCACAAATTTCTGGATCTTTAAACTTCACTTTTCACTGGCTTAGCTTTCTTTAACACCACTCTTGCTCAATGGAGTTAGAAATCCAGGTGTCGCGTTCTGCCTCAGTTGGTACCTGGGAGGAGGGGGTCTCTTACTTAGCACTTGGTGATGGAGAAAGTTATCAGGTTCCTCTGGCACCACCTCAGGAAGGAGGAAGCCCTGTCTCCATGAATTACCTCAGCTGACACGGCAGGGGTGAACAGGTGGCCTTATTAACCAGAGGACAGAGATAAAAATCTCCTTATGTGGCCTTCTATGACAGTCAACCCCTAAGGAGTCTGAAGGTCTTTATAGCTTGGAGAGGGTAGAAGTCTAGGCTTTCTACTCATCCTTCACTCAGTGGTTGGGTCATACTCTTTTCTGTGATGTTTGGGCAGAACAGTTTTTGCCTAAACTTTATCTTGCCAGGCTGCCCCTATGGGCTGCCCCTATCATGGTCCTTTCGCTAGGGAAGGCAGGCTTTTGTTGGCTTATTTCTGTTCTGTGCCCTGTGGCATTTCTAGGTTGTGGGCTATTTCAGCTCCAAGCCTAGAATAGAAGAGGCAAAAAAGAAAGTTCAAGGAATTTACCATCATATCATTCCTTGACTCCCAAGCTCCCTAGATGTCTTCCTTCTTCTACCTTTCAAAGTCATTTTTGTATAATGTCCAGCATTTTTATTTGTCCTCAGTAGGATAAATTAAGAAGAGTATGTCTATTAATTTCTCAGAAGCATCAAAGAGGTACTACACTATATTAAAGAAATAAAGGCTATACAAAAACTTAGAGTAGATCAACTATAGTAAAGGAAAATGTTGTTCTATAAAGTCTCCAATTCATATACATAGATATAGATGTTTGGAGGCACTGGTTCACAGTGGAATGTGGTTCATATAGTATTATAGTTAAAAATGTCTTAAAGTCACCTGTGTAGTTAGTTCACTTACCTGACACCTGAATCCCATCTAAAATTTCATAGAAACTCTAAATATATCCACTTTCGTATTCTCTTCATGAATGTGTGTGTGCCTTAGGGAGAGCCTTTCCCCCACTCCCCTGAGGTTGAATGAAATAGGAAAGTTCAGCATTATTTTATGCTATACTTAGATTATCTAGTCCAGATACCATGGGCAGGAAGGGTATCAGCTGTAGTGATTATT
Organism: Lasiurus cinereus; assembly: GCA_011751065.1. Taxonomy (NCBI): domain Eukaryota; kingdom Metazoa; phylum Chordata; class Mammalia; order Chiroptera; family Vespertilionidae; genus Lasiurus; species Lasiurus cinereus. Next base: position 2,701,326 of record JAAGEH010000297.1, read on the forward strand.
TTTAAGCAGTCTTTGGGGAATGAGGAGCTCTGGTAGAAAACTGTGACAAAGATAAAATTGTCTCTGTAAACACCAGGCCAGAGTGAGTGTGCTTCACGTGGCACAGAAATGCAGTGTTCTGACACACTTGCATGTGGTCTGAACATCTGGCCGGGACAGAGTCATTCAGTGCCCACACAATGGTCGTCAGGGATGCCATCTGGCAAACTGGTGAGGATGATAGCGTGTACTATTTTGGAGTCCAGCTCTTCACATTCATGTATTTTTTTTCATTGGCATTCAAATCCAATTGAATAGAGTAAGTCACTGCCATTAATTAAACCCATATTTGGAGAATGTCTGTTAAGGGTATAATTTTATATGAGAGATGTATGCAACATGGAATAAGAATTTTATCTCTAGCTAGAAGCAAGACATACCATGAAACTGTAAACAGTGTACCTCCATTCTAATGCTAATAATGGGATTGGAATGTATGTGTTCCTAATGGCATTCTTTCATTTAGTAATATTTATTGGGTGCCTAATATGTACAACTGTTTAGTTGTTGCGGGCACATAGCTGCACAGGACCATCTGCTCAGCAGAAAGCAGACAGGTAAATCAGTTTCAGGATAAGTTTATGGTTCTGTGATTTAACATGTTTTTGGTGAATTACACAATTAGGTTGGGAGCAACTTTAAGTTGCCCTTTTGAAAAAAGAGATGTGCATTTCTCATAAGAAGGAAATGGCAGTGAGTAGGACTGAGCAGGGTCTTTCCAACATACTTGAGCCCATTCTGTAAGCAGTGACTGAGCACCTGCTGGAGGTTAGTCACTTGGCTAGAGGCTGTGTTTGTAAAGCTTAGTCATAAGTAGTCACTTGCTTCAGAGGATTCCCAGCCATAGGCTAGGCAGATATTTTTGTAAGTATTTGCAATGCATCATACACACACACACACACACACAGAGAGAGAGAGAGAGAGAGAGA
>JAAGEH010000297.1:2702393-2862146 GCA_011751065.1 Lasiurus cinereus
TTATTGATTTTTCACAGAGAGGAAGGGAGAGGGGTAGAGAGCCAGAAACATCGTTGAGAGAGAGACATCGATCAGTTGCCTTCTGCACGCTCCACACTGGAGGCATGCCCGCAACCAAGGTACATGCCCTTGACTGGAATCGAACCTGGGACCTTTCAGTCTGCAGGCCAACCCTCTATCCACTGAGCCAAACCGGTTTTGGCCAGAACGTATCTTATAGTAAGAAAAAGAGATAATTGTCAACATTGCTTAAAGGGATATAATGAGTGCAAAATCAGTTAAAGCTCCCTAGTGGAAATGAGAGAGCTTTTGCTATTTCCTGAAAAGTTATCCACAAAAAACAGGGAAATGTATATTCTGTACAAAGATGAGTTCTGGCAAAGCAGAGAAGCACAGAACATCTCGGGAGCTGCGAGCAGTTTCTGTGTGTTGGTCAAAGCCCTCAGTGCAGGGGCCCACGCAGCCTCCAGGCCGGTAGGAGTATTTGCAGAAAAGCTCAGGATAAAGGGGCCTTCAACTTGAATGAAGCTCCATCCATCCCTTGTTGCACTCCAGGGAGGGTGGAGTGTGTGGGGGTGGGAATCAAAAGTCACGGGAAGCTGGGTGACTTCTTGGCAAATAAGAGACTAATTTTCCTGCAAATGGTTGCAGCAACACCAGCACATCTTATTTCCCTTCTCACATCATCTTGAAGAGGCTAAATGAGGCCTGGAACTTCGGATAGTCTGTTCCTGTGACCTAAGTAGGCACGTGAGAATGGGATTCCTGTGAGGGCAGGTTCAGGTCCAAGAGGACCAGGCTCACTTCCAGCAGTTGAAGTGCTCTCTGCCCAGGAGACTGGAACTTGTTGTGAGAACATACCCTTCCCGGGGATAATCTAAATGACCCTGTTGAGCTGTCATTATTATCATTTTCAAAAAAAGTTCTAACTGAAAATCACAGTGAGATTATCAATAAACTCTCAAAATTTTGAACAAAGAAAATATCTTTAGAACTTCTCTTTCTCCTTATGGAGGCTGTAGAGGGATGAAATGAGTGGGTGTAGGGTTTTTATTTATTTTATTTTACTGTAGACTGTACATAACATAAAATTTACTATTTAACCATGTTTAAATGGCATTTCACAGGTTGGAAGCTGGGGGGCTAAAGGGGATGGAGGGTTCTGGAGGCAGGCAGGCGCACGGAGTGGCTGGACCCACCTAGGGGTGGGCCCAGCTGTGCCATGTGCATGCCACTCTGGCGGGGCTGAGGGGACTGGGTGCTGCCATCTTGTAGCTGTAAGCAATGCCATCTTTGAGGGCATGGCAGTCAATTAGCATATTCCCTTCTTATTGGCTGTAGGTGTTGCTTTTGTGAAGGTGTGATAGTCAATTAGCATATCACCTCTTTATTAGATAGGATAATGTCTATGAACATGGGTGTGCAAGTATCTGTTTGAGTCCCTCCTTTCAATTCTTTGGTTGAGTGGCTGGGTCAAATAGTAAATTGTGGGTTTAGCTTTTTTTTTTAATGTTTTAAATTATTTTTAGAGAAGAAGGAAGAGGGATAGAAAGATAGAAATATTGATGAGAGAGGAACACCATTAATAGGCTACTTCCTGCACTGTGGATTGAGCCCACAACCCGGGGCATGTGCCCTGAACAGGGAATTGAACTCTGACCTCTTGGTTCCTGGATCAACGTTCCACCACTAAGCCACAATGGCCAGGCTAGGTTTAACTTTTCGAGGAGTCACCAGACGCTTTTCCCGCAGTAGATGCACCATTTTTATGTTCCCACCGGCAATGTACAAGGTTGGAATTTCTGAGGAAGTGGCTTTTCACACACGAAAAAGAGATGGTGCCTTCAAAATGGCAGCTCAAAACAATGCTAAGACATGTGCATTTGCAGTGAAACATTTCCCTGTTAAATGTAAAAGCAATATTTAAGAAGTCTGTTTTGGTTTTCAGCTCCTCATTTTGAATTGCTCAGTATCAGCAGCATCGACATTTGAATGACAGCACTTTAGGTAGAGACTACAAGCAGCTTGGAGTGTCTATTCGTTAAAGATAAAGGCATGAGACTGGTCGGGAAGATCAAGGGAACCGGAGGAGGGTATCTCAGCCAACCTGTGAGCTGCTGAGCCTCTTAAATTGAGTAAATAACTTCATTGAAAACAGGAGAGGCATTGATGAAGACGGAAAAGAGAAAACGAACTAGGGCACCTTTTACATGATGTGCAAAAAAATGGCAGTCACAGCTTGCAAGAGGGCATTTGAAAGTTGCTTGATATATAAATATTAGGGACATGAAATTTCAGAGAAAACAAAGCAAAGGCTGTCAGAAATGGTTTTAAATAAACAAACCCAAGCATAGAAACCTAAATCAACTCCTGGGTTTGCAGGTAAGACAGGAACAGCTATGGAGGATTAAAATATTTGTGTGAGGAAGGCGACTACGTGTGTAGAAAGTCAAAATGCCGCATTCCGCCTCATGTTTATAGATACCTTACATTTTTGAATGCTAGGTATTTACTAGCAGGGAATGGTTTCCCTCAGATTTAAAGGCATGGTTGTGAAGGGAAAAAAAGAGGAGACGGCTGGTTCATTCAGCAGCTGAACAAATGTTTCTTAGATGTCTATTATGTGCCAGGTTCTGGACTGAGGGGTGGCCATCACAGAGGTGAATGAGACATGGAGCCTCTGTGGAGGAGCTTGCAGTTGTGGTGTGCGGGGCAGACAGATCAATTAGGTAGACATCCGCAATACAGCCAGGAGGTCAAGCTCCAGGATACTGTGTGCATGGAGGGAGCATAGCTTGGGGCTTCTCACTCTGAGAGTCAGTGACCCCTAGAAGAAGCGGTCTGACCTGACACATGGGCTGAGGAGGAGCTAGCCTCCCAAAGAAGGAAGTAGGATTCAGGGGGAATAGAACTCTTTCTAGAAGGAAGGACCAGCCTGAGCAAAGGTGAAGGATGTATTAGAGACTGACTTGGTGGGGAGGTGACGGGGAAGGGAGGACAGGAAGTCCTAGAAGCTGTCAGCAACTCAGTGGTATTGCTAAGCCATGAATCCCAAGATAGGAAGAAGTCAGGGGTCATGCCAGAGTGAAAGATTTATTTTCCTTTTCCTCATTAATGCTTAAATCCATCCCACATTAATCCCCCATCTCCCCACATGAGCACACTTCTTTTTAGTAATCACAGTTTTAGTATAGGTGATAGAGTGTTCAGTATAAGTAGGTTGTTCTTTGGAGTTGGGGAAGCTCGTGTCCTTGTAGACCTTGTCCTCTTTCAACCACAGCCTGAATTAGGCATTGTGTTGTGTCTCCAGGATCCATTAGGTTCCTGTCTTGTGGAGTAGCAGCCGTGAAATTTTAGGAATTGCCTTTAGCTGAAGGTTGGCAAGAATGGAGAGATTTAAACATGTACATCAGAGTCCTCAATAACCCTGTTGAACTGTGAATAGCTAACTCTGAGCTTTTGTCATTGCTGAACTTTCTGTCCTAAAAGCTAATAAATTGTCTTATTATTTAATTCATTTTGGGTTTGTTCATCTAAAACTTGAAATTATATGCATCCTAAATGATACTTGATCGTTGTAACCTTCAGCCGACACCTATATGACTTTTTGTGAAAGTCTTGGAGCCTCATTTTTATCTGTGAAATGAATATAATTATGTTTCACAGTGTTTCCTAAAGGTTATTTGAGATCCAGCACAAAGCCCAAGGGTGGAGCCATGGACTAATATATGTTGAGTGCCCACTATGTACCACATAATAGTCTAGTCTTTAGTTTTAGGCACATTAAGGACTAAAAGAGTAATATATGGATAACTCATATTAAGTGGTATAAAGTCACATGCATATGGACCATTATACAATCAGTTTAAATACTTCTTATTCCAGGCACATGATCTAGATGGGGTGGGGGCAAGGATGGGCTGAGAAAGGGGATTATGGGGAGGCATATCCAAAGAAGTAGTATTTAAGCCAAAATCTGAAGGATGAGTAGGAGTCAGTTGAAGAAGGGGGAGGATCATTTCAGGCAAAGAAACTTGGACAAAATCCAGGAGATGTGAAAGAACTTGGTGTGTTTAAGGAATGTGTGGTCAGAGTGGAGTGAACCAGGAATAACATGGTGGGAGATGAAGGTGGAAAGGGAAAAAGAGGAGAGGTAATTCAGGGCCTTGTTGGCCATGTTAAAGATTTCTAATGTTCTAAGTACAAAAGAAAGCCATTAGGAAGATTGAAGCAGGAGAGTCTCATAATCTGGCCTGTGCACTTTTTCAATGAGATGTCAGGGTTTGAGTGGGCAAGAGCATTTGGGCTAGAGAAGTAGATGAGTTTGAGCAGCATTTGGGTTAGCGCTTACAGGATCTGCTGATAAATGGAAGGGATGTGAATCATGGGGAGAGTGAGGTCAGGAATGACTCTTAAATTTCTGTGTGAGTAACTGGAGATGACTGGAAAACATTTATTGTTTTCATAGGAAAATCCAGGTTCAGGTGTGAACATGTTAATTGTAAGATATCTGTGATACATTGAAATTAGGAAGCTGAGTAACAGTTTTACTTTTGCCTGAACGTCATAAGAGGACTTTCTAGGCTGGAGTTGATCATTGAAGTCACTGATAGGTTGATTTTATCAAAAGTGAGGGGAATAGGTTATGGAGGGGGAGTGGAAGGTGGAAAGAGGATACCTTAGCTCACTTTGGGAAAATTCTCTGACCTCTCAGGTGAAAAGTATTTAGAAGCCTGGTAAAGAGAAAAGGAAGCCCTGACCTGGATGGGGAGCTGAGTAACTGAAGAATTTTTAGAATCACAGAAGTTGGTTGAAAGGGGATAATGATGAGAAAGGGCAAAACTGAAGATATTGGTTAAAAGGAATTTATCAGTGAAGTAGAACCCTAAAGGGAGTGGAGGAAAAGGGGCGGTGATTTAAGGTCATGGCTTTAAATCCTTTGACACCCAGGGAAGGATATAAGGATGGGAATTTAACTAATTTTGAAGGTTGGGGACACAGGAAGGTGAGATAACTTCCTACTAGAAACCTCAAAATATACATAAGCTGTGTGCCTATACACACACATCCCACCTCCCAGGTCATGCACGGGTGTCATTTGTTAGAATGTATGTCTCCCATAACATTTTCTGTTATTTCTTTGATAATAGTGCGTGCATAGGAGATGCTCAGTAAGAATTTATTGACTAAGTATGCCCAGGAAATGGGCTTTACATTTGATTTGTGGGGATATTGATGTCAGAGAATGTGGAAAGGTACATAAAATCAGAAGCCATTAGACTTGACTCCCTTGCTCTTTCTACTCTGCTTTTTTTTTTGTCTTCCATGTAGCAATTATCACTCTGTTTTATTTATGTATTTATTATTATTGAATTTATTGGGATGACATCGGTTAATAAAGTTGTATAGGTTTCAGATGTGCAATTCTATACTACATCATCTGTATATTGTAATTGTGTGCTCACCACCCTATGTCAAGTCTCTTTTCATCACCATTTACCCCCTCTTTATCCTTTGCTACCTTCTTTCCCTTTGGCAATCACCGTACTTTGTCTATATCTGTGAGTCTTGTTTTTTTTCTTTGGTTAATCCCTTCACACTTCTCACCCAATCTCTAACTCTCTCCCCTCTGATAGCTGTCAGTCTGATCTCTGTATCCATGAGCCTGTCTTCACTTTGTTAGGTCATTTCGTTCATCAGATTCCACATATGAGTGAGATCACATGATAGTTGCTTTTCTCTGACTGGCCTACTTCACTTAGCATAGTACTCTCCAGGTCCATTCATGATGTCGAGAAAAGTAAGATTTCCTTCTTTTTTACAGATGAGTAGTATTCTATTGTGTAAATGAACCACAGTTTTTTATCCACTCATTTATGGATGGACACTTGGGTTGCTTCCAAATCTTGGCTATTGCAAATAATGCTGTAATAAACATAGGATTGCATGTAGTCTTTCAAATTAATGTGTCGGGTTTTAAAATCACTAGGTCATTGTCTTTCATCTGCTTTTTCACTTAGATTGTGAGTTCTTTGAAGGTAACATCCATATATCCTGCATTCATGTTTTCAGAATCATGGGATGACATATAGTAACTACTGTTAATAAATATTTGTTGAGTTAATGCATGAGAGTGGTGGACTTGAGTGGATGCTTGAAAGAGAGAAGATTCAGAAGGGGGCAGAATGAGTACTTTTTCAGACAGAGGAAGAGCTATCAGCTAACCTACAAGGGTTGAAAAATTCACATGTGGGATTCACTAATTAAGTTGTCTGATTTGGTATTCTGGTGTGTGATATGATGATCAGTAACTTGCTGAAGGTCCAACAACTTGGAACTGATGGTTTCTGGATTTGCACTTTTGTCTTTCTGACTTTAGGGTTTCCCACCTAACAACACTCCTTCCTCACCAAATTCCTTCCCACAGTTACCAGATCACTACTCAACTCTCTGAAGCCTTGTCTTCATCCCACTTAGGCCAGATGAAATATTGTCTGCTCTGGACACATTCTTCATATGATTTGTTTTCTGAGTTATATTTTTGCCTCTCACCTAGCTCTCCATTGCGGTTTGAATCCACGAGGTATTGATCATCCTGCTCATGCTGAAGGCATTAAACTGCAAATTGAAGGTGAAGGTGTTGAGTCTCAACTCATTAAAAACAAACATTTCCAGAAGGTGCTTGACCAAAAAGGAACCCCCAAGCGACTGCAGGCAGAAGCTGAGACGGCTAAGGTAAGCAATAACCTGATACATTAAGGAGACTCTGAAACTGCAGCATTCCTGTTCTGTGGGCAAGCCACAGAGAAGAACTGGTGGTGCTCTCACTATTCACCGTTGTCCCTTCAGTTTAACAAACACTGCTTCTGGATTATAGTAATCATAAATGAAAATATTGACTGCCTCCCCATTGGGGTGCAGTCAAAATACATTTGTGGTCAATCTCATAGCATGAGATTCTGAGTATGGTAGAGAATGGGCTATAGTGAAGACCACCTTGGACTTAAAGCTGAAAGATTTATTTGCCAGGCTCAGATTTGTAATTTCATGATGTTGGACAAGTCGTGTGAATTTCCAAGCCTCAAAGTCTTTATAGAGAGTATATCATAAAAGCTGCCTCCCTCATCCAGTTGAGCAGATGAAATAATACAGTGCATCTGGAAGTATTTTGTAAAAGGCGTAGTTGGCTGCATGAGTATTGAGGCATTTTTTTGCTGACAAGCACTGTTAATAATAATAACTGACATTGGAAAATAATTTTTACTTGATAGGGGTGAGTAATGGTGGGGTTCTTGATCCAGCATCTAGAAGGATTGCCGGTGTGTGTTTCTCAGCATCTGCAAGAGGTTCGGGAATCTGGAGAAGGCACTGTATGTAAATTGATTAAAGAGTCCAGAGACAAAACATAATTTTGGAAGGCATGTTGGGGAGCCAGAGAAGACTTAGCTAAAGGAACTAAGTTCTCTCTTGTCTCAGGACCCCTTGCTTTTTATTAACACAAATAGTCCTATGGAAAGATGTACATCAAAGGCAAGGGCTTAGTACACAGAATCCATTGTCAGATTGGGGAGAAACTCCCTACGGCTGTTCAGGTGTTTGAGGAAATTCTCCCAGCCATTTCCAGATGATTCAGCCCTGCAGACATGCTGGAATTGGCTTCTGGCAAGTAAGGGAGACCTATGTGGATTTATCTGAGTCAGTTTGTACTTCTGTAACAAAACGTTTTGAGTGGGTGGCTTTTAAACAGTTAAAATTTATTTCTCACCATTTTGGGGGCTGGAAATTTTAAGATCAAGGTGTCACCTGTTTCAATATCTGATGAGGGCCCACTTCCTAGTTAATAGATAGCTGTAATCTAATTGTGTCCTCACATGGTGGAAAGGGACATGGAGCTGCCTGGGGTCTCTTTTGTAAAGCCACAAATCCCACTCATGGGAGCCTCACCCTTGTTACCTAAGCACCTACAAAAGGCCTCACCTCCTAATACCATCACATTGGCAGTTAGGTTTCACCGTGGATTTTAGGGGAATGTAGACATTCAGTATATAGCAATCTTTATGTGGGAAAATGAGTGTGGTAATATTTAAAGTGGGGAGGGGACGAGAAGGGCAGGTTACTGCACAGCACGTATAGCACGTTCCTGTTGATGTAAAAATGCCTTTCACTGCATAAGGACATCACTGAGTCTGAAAGAGCTTACTCCACAATTTGAGCAGCAGTTATATATATAGTTGAGATTATGGAGAAAACTTTTTTTTGTTGTTTGAGGTATTTTTCCCCCTTAAATATGAATTTTTTTTAAGAAAATATATTTTATTGATTTTTTACAGAGAGGAAGGGAGAGGGATAGAGAGTTAGAAACATTAATGAGAGAGAAACATTGATCAGCTGCCTCCTGCACACCTCCTACTGGGGAATTCCCACAACCAAGGTACATGCTCTTGATCAGAATTGAACTTGGGACCTTTCAGTCCACAGGCCGACGTTCTATCCACTGAGCCAAACCTGTTAGGGCTAAAAATGCATTCTTTTAAGAATAGTATTTATTTTAAGCCTTTTACAGATTCCCCTATTAACTTTAGTAGCTCAACAATGGCTTTTCCTGTTTGGTGGGTCATATTCAGCCTTTTACAGTGCTATATTTCCTCCCATGGCTTCACCTTCTTGCCAGTACATTATTGGCCAAGGTAGAAAGTTATCCTGGGGACTTCGAATGGTGATGAAAGCTATTTGATTAGGTGTCTTTTGGTATTTGTGCTGCTGAAGCAAGCACTGATGAGGCATTTTATGTCTGTCTCTTCCTGAATCTTTTTGGATGGAACATCTTTGACCAGGTGTACATTATATTTCAATTTGACATTCTGTCTCTTGGCTACTGACTGACTATACAAATCAGGTTCCCTCCTATGCATTTTTCCATTTGCAGGCTTCACACTGGGAACTTGGTTCCCACTCCCTACCATGCCTGCGGGCTCTGACACTGAGTCTAGCCATGTTGGGCTTTGAAACCAATCAAACTTTTGCATGTCAACTATTCAAACTGGCACAATGAGTTTTGTGCCTTCTCACTGCTGTGCTTTCCTGGTGTCTAGCGATTTCTCTTCCTTGATTTTAAGTGTGGCATTTTATACATTAAAAATTATTTTTTTAGTATCTTTAAGTTTCCAGAGCTTCAGGGTGGGTTTATAGCTTGATCTTAATCTAGCATCTTGTTCCTGAAACGTGTATTACTTTCAACACTTAAAAATGTAAAAATAATACGATAAGTAATAAGTAATAATACAAGAATAAACTCTCTGTTTTGTGTACTCACAATTCTACACCTTCTTTTGCCCACCTTGTATATCTATTCTGGGAAGAATCGCCCTTTTTGTCTCTCTCTTAGAATGTGGCTTTGGCTCCAATTCCTCAAAAGGCTAGACTCCTAATTCTGGAAGGTGGTTGTCTGTGCCACCAGCTGCCTTCAGCTCTCATAGACAAAGGCAAAGTAATGGAGAACCAAGCTCATTTTTAAGCCTTTCAGTCTAGTTGGGAAAAAAAAAAAGTTGATCCAATTGAAATGCTGATATGCAATTTTACCAATATAAGTCCTGAATGGCTAGAAGCACTTGGGAATCCAGAGAGCATGTACACTATTACACAAGTTCTAGATGCAAAACTGTGTTAACTTAGCTTTACAAGTGGATACAAGGCAAGAGAGATAGGAGATATAGCGGGTTTATCTAATTGGGAGGCACAGAAATTAGGAATGTACAGCTTCCCCCCCACCCCTCACCCACCCAGAGGCATGTACAACTACCCCAGATAAGAGCCAAAGTAGGAATGAGTCTCCTTGACACAGAGAAGGCACAGCCTCTGTTTCCTATCAATCTCTATTTATCTTTCCAGTTATGAAGGCCTGAAGGCACCTCACAGCTCCCAAAAGACCAGATGTAGTTCCAAAGAAATAGCCCTGTGATAGACTGAGGCCCTTTTGGATAGGCCCAGGCCTGAGGTTAATGAACCCTTTCCTTAAAGAGGAAGTAGGGATGAGGCTTGCAGTAGAGGTTGTGAAATATGGATACAATTCAAATACACAGCAACAAGAATGGAAGGTGCCCTTAGCAATGAAGTCTAAGTACCTTGAGCCGGAGTGTGGCAGCAGACATCCTCAGTTGTACTCAGCAGTCAAGGTTCCTGTTGTAGAAACAGGATGGAACAGTATGTTGGAGCCAAATTGTATGGGATATGAATGCTAAAATGAAGAACATGGATTTATTTTCTACCAAAACAGGGCACTGTCCAATATGGTAGCTACTAGCCACATGTGGCTATTTAATTGTATTAAAATAGAATAAAATGAAAAAATTAATTTCTTTGGTCATCCTAGCCCAATTTCAAGTGGTCACTTGCCATGTGTGTCTAGGGGCTGCTGTTTTGGATAACATTGATAGGGAACATCACAGAAAGTTCTGGACTGCACCATTCTGATCTGTGGGAAGCCATTGATGGTCTCTGGTACAGGAGTAAGATGAAAAAAGGAAAATGGTGTGATGTTAACATTCTCCCTGATCCTTATCCTTGGTTCTTGGAGGACATGTGCTTCAGGCATAAGAAAAATGTCAAAGTAAGAGTCTACTTTGAAAGTGATATTTATAAATGCTCTGAAGGCTGGAATTTGAGTTTCTGTGGCAACTTGGGTGGCTATGGAGTAAAGATCAGCCTATCAACAGGAAGTAACCTGGTGGTTCCCCAGCTTGGAATCCTGTGCTATGTCCTTATACATGGCCTATAGACAATCTTGGGAAGTTAGAAAAACTAGACTTCTAGATTTGATTTCCTTTGTTCTCACAAGGAAACTTACCCTTTCTATGTGTAAAATACAAGTTGGTATTTTTTTTCCTTGAGAACAATTTGCTAGAGCCTGTAAAGTGGTGAGTCAGAGTAACAGTCAAGAATCTCCCTAGCTTTTTGAGGGTGGCGTTTGCATGTCCCTTGTATTTGTTTATAAAATTTGTATTCCATTTTTATTGCTGAGAAAATAAAGAATTTAAATGCCTTGCTTACTTTCTCACTAACTAGAAGAAGATGAATTTCACATCAGAATCTAAGTCTCATGACTCCAAATCTAGGCATTTCTTATTCCCTTAACATTAAATGTACAAGTGATTTATTTATTTGAAAAGAAAATGTAAGCTGTTCTCCTGAGAATCTGGCCTACTAGGCAAAGAACAGGTTAGAACACTGTGTGTCGCCTTTCTAACTCGAAGAGAAACACGGAAAATCGTGATTGCTATATTATATAATGGAGAAGCCATGCCAGCATCTGAAACAGTGAATAATGGCCCACGTTTGGCTTTGGGATGCATCATGCAAATCTTTGGCAGCAGATGGCCTTTTCTCATTAGGCTAATATTAGATTTAGTTTGTATTCATTTGGCACAGAGTTAAAGGAGCCGGCCTGGAACCTGGTGCTGGAGGCAGGAGGAGGAGAAAGCCTGGTGCTTTGGATAAGCCACAGGCCGATAAATGAGCGTTGACTGGAGGGCAGCTTGTAACAATGAGCAGGAAGCATTACTCTGGGATTTGAACAGAAAGCTAAAACAAATTTTGACTTGAGTTAAAAGATGAAGGGTGGGTTGTACTTAACCTTGATCAAGTTACATTGCTCAGCTGTATCTGAGAAGGTCTGTGGCAATTTGGGGATAAAATGATCTAATTCTTGGCTATCTGTGTTACTTGGCTCGGGGCACAAGTGTCTCTCCAAACGAAGCTGCCAACCCAATATAATGTCGCTAATGATATGAAAGGACATAATGCACGGGTAACATTATGAGCACACATTTGTTAGAAATTGTCAGAAGGGTCAGGACAAGTAAGGCCAGACCGAATGACATCATGCTATGTGAATGCCAACGCCCTAGTACACATTCACTGGGCATTTGGGAAGATCTCAGCAAAAATTACAGCAAACCCATGTTTGAAAAGGTAAGCATTTATTACTACAGAGTTGAGTTCTGAAAAGGGTTGCAATAAGTAGGGTATATTTGAGTCATAGTTTTGTGGTACAGAGAAAGGAACTTTATCATTCTTCTGACCTAATTTATTTTATAGATAAGGGCACTGAGACTAAGATGAGATGAAATGGCTCTTCCAAGATCTTGAGACGTAGAACTTAGTTCTTCTAATTTATGGCTAGTGCTTTCCACTTGATTATGCAGTCAAATTGATACAGAACAACAAGTGTTTGAAGCCATTTGGTTAATTTGCTTTTTCTGGTGAATTAAGACTGAGGGGTATTTACTTAAGGATGCAAAATGGAAAGTGGGACCTAGCTGATTTGGCTCAGTGGATAGAGCATTGGCTTGTGGACCAAAGGGTCCGGGTTCAATTCCAGTCAAGGGCCTGTGCTTTGGTTGCAGGCTCCTCCCCACCCAGGCCCTAGTCATGGTACATGCTGAGGCAACCAATCGATGTTTCTCTTACATCGATGTGTTTCTTTCTGTCTTTCCCTCTCTTCTGGGCTCTTTAAATGATCAATGGAAAAATATCCTCAAGTGAGGATTAACAAAAACAAACAACAATAAAAAATGGAAAGTGGTTGGTGTTCAAGGAAATGGAACCCCTAACAGTGGGTGCATCAGAGCACAGGTATAATTCCATTGACAGTTTTGACACCTCAAACACAGGCCTCTGGAGAAAAAGGCATTTGAGTTCTAGCCATGGCTTATCTGGCAGCACTCTGCCCAAATGCTTCCCCAGCCCAAAACCTTCCAACCATGTGGCAGTGATTGAGACATTGCAGGATTGCATGCATTTCTATAAAGACATAGACAGCTTATACCTAAGAGACAAACATGACAGCCGTGACCTTAGTCCTTGGGATGAAAAGATTCCCAGTCCGTGATGAGTGATTCGAGGTATCTATAAGTCCTGGTCAACCCAGCCAAGTGAAGAACTCAAGGAACAGATAAAGCCAAAACCATGAGGCAGAGTAAGGGCATAGCCAAGGGTGGTGGAAGAAAGTGACTTTGGCCTTTGCCTACACCAAGCATGTCCAACTCAAGGCCCATCCCACAATGAATATTTTTGCTGCCCAGCCAAACTATGGGCAGCAAATTGTTTTTTTTTGTGGCCCACATAACAGTATGTAAGAAATGTTTTAATAAAAATTTCGTAATTTAATTTTTATAATATCCTGTTATACATAATTATTAATAATGAACTACAGTGTTCGCTAATGACTGATTACTATAATTATATTGCATTCATTTTCCTTACACGCCTTAAGTGCAGGCGCACTATTTTGCTCCACTAATACTATACTAGCAGCAAATATTTTAGCAGCCGATTGCCACATCATTAGTCTTGTACTGACTTGTTTGGTATGCACAATAGGAAATATTTTGCTTTCAAAGAACAAGAAAAATAGGTTTATTTGCGTTATGTTTATTTGTGTGGTAAGTTAATGTTCAAAAATATTAATTTTTATTAAAATCTTCGATTAGCCAAAACCGGTTTGGCTCAGTGGAGAGAGCGTCAGCCTGTGGACTGAAAGGTCCCAGGTTCGATTCCGGTCAAGGGCATGTATCCTGGTTGAGGGCATATCCCCTGTAGGGGGTGTGCAGGAGGCGGCTGATCGGTGTCTCTCTCTCATTGATGTTTTTGGCTCTCCATCCCTCTCCCTTCCTCTCTGTAAAAAATCAATAAAATATATTAAAAAAAATAATAAAAGTGTTGTTTTAAAAAAATAAAAATAATCAAACATTTTATTTATTTTTTATTTTATAGTTAATGATTACTCATTTATTTCAAACATTTGTATTCAGCATGTCTTTATTGAAATAAACCTATGTTTCTATGAAAATTGAAGGTTGTTTTTTTTTGTGGCCCACATAAACTTAAAACTTGTTTATTTGGCCTGTGTCAGCCTTTGGGTTTGACATGCTTGGCCTACACTCATAGCTAGAGGGCTGATGACAGTTCCTGGTGAGGTCATTGTAGCTAAATAAATAGTCATTATCTCAAAACATGCAGTTTCCACACATGCTAAAAGATCTTCTTTATAAAATGAACATTGTTTAGTAAGGTTTTCAAGTCTTTGCCTTGCTTTTCCCCAAGTCCTACATGGTAGTTGCTATTGAACTGTGACTACTTAGACCCAGGTGTCTCCTTAGAACAGATTTGCAAAGACTTCCTGTAAAGAGGCAGATGGTAAATGGCTCTGCATGTGGGTGTCACTATCCCCACATGACTTTGAGAAAGTAGATGCATTTCGTTGTGACAGTAAGTAGTGTGTCTGTGACTTAGATGCATGTCTGCGTATCTTCACTACTCTGTATCACCTCTGCAGTGTCTCAACTGATGGGAAGTCTAGACAGCTTGACTTTAGATGCTGCACAGCCAGTGTTAGGGAGAATTGTCGGGGGAGGGCTGGGAGGTGGAAGGGGTACTTCAAATCATTATAAAGTAACATCCTACCTTCTCTTCTTTTCTGTGAATGCACACATATCCATAGCTGATGTTCTATTTGGATATAAGTTGCCAGGAGTTTATGACTACAGAGTAAAAAAAAAAATGGTCATGAGTAATAAATCATTTAAAATTGCCCTAGCACAGTGGTTGGCAAATTACAGCTAGTGAGCCACATGCGGCTCTTTGGCCCCTTGAGTGTGGCTCTTCCACAAATACCACAGCCTGGGTGAGTCTATTTTGAAGAAGTGGTATTAGAAGAAGTTTAAGTTTTAAAAATTTGGCTCTCAAAAGGAATTTCAATTGTTGTACTGTTGACATTTGTCTCTGTTGACTAATGAGTTTGCCGACCACTGTCTTAGTATCACTCATATATCAAGAAAGAAAAAATTTTTGTAATATTGAGTTGGAAAAGGAGTATTCCATCATGAAAAAAATATGTAAATGGTAATTCTTTTGTTCTTGTTGGATTATTCATCAGCCCGTCATGTTGGTTCTTTCTACCCCTGCTATGTATTTTGTAATCTATGTAAGTTTCACATTCATGGACATCACATGGGTCCACCTCACCATCTCTTCTCCCATAGACTTACCAGTAAGTAGACTCTTACCTGACTTCCACCTCAGTCTTCCCCTCCTGTGATCCATTCAACACACAATAATCTTGAATCAGAGGATGCTATTAATTTGCTTAGTGTCCTTGATGGTTTTTCATGGCCCTAAAAGTAAACTCCAGACCTGTTATCACAATTATGAACCCTTGATATTTGGGCCCTGCTTACCTTCCCAGCCTTACCTCATACCAGGCTCTCCATTCATTGTCTGAGTTCCAGACATACTTGTCTTTCTGTTTCTTGAATACACCAAGGTCATTCTCTCTTGAGAGTATTGACAGATTCCCATGATCTCACCCCGTCTCCTTGAAGTCAAAAACTTGAGGGAAATGGAAAACAACAGCTTCTCCTTAAATGATGAGGATCAAACCACCATGTACCAATCAAACATTATTTCCAGGGCTGTATGAATTAGAAATAGTTTTCAAATGTCAATTTCACAAATATTCTCAGATATATGCTGTCATAGCTTAGGCTGCTGTACAACATACCATAGACTACATAAACAACAGAAGTAAAGTTCCCAGAGTTCTAGGAGGCTGAAAAGTCCAAGATCAAGGTACCAGCCCATTTGGTTCCAGGTGATGGCCCTCTTCCTACAGATGGTCACCTTTGGCTCTGTCCTCATATAGTGGTGAGAGATTGAGCTCCGGTCTCTCTTCCTCATCTAAAAAGGGCATTAATCACATCATGGAGACCCCATCCTTGTGTGTTCCTTTAATCTTATTTATCTTCCAAAGGCCCCATCTACAAATACTATCACATAGGGGATTAGGGTTTCAAAATATGAATCTTTGGGCCATAAACAGTCCGTAACATATACTGAATACATGTTTTGACCAAATACCAAAGCATTAAATCACTGTTAGGCTGAAGTTTCATATTATCATCATATACTGAAAGTCTAACCTACAAGAATATACCTGTAATATTAATAAGGATGCATACTTATTAAAAATTAAAATACTACCTATCATATTTTTAATGGCATTACAGTGCAGTGCTAATAATCTCTCAGAGCTGTCAGTTCCTATGAGGCCCAGTTCATGAAATTTGTGCATTGTGGGTGAAGGGAGGGAGGGGTGTCCCTCAGCCCAGCCTGCACCCTCTCCAATAAAGGACCCCTCTAGGGGATGTCTGACTGCCCATTTAGTCCCTACTGGGATTAGGCCTAAATGGGCGGTCGGACATCCCTCTCACAATCCAGGTATGTTGGCTCCCAACTGGTCACTTGCCTGCCTTCCTGATTGCCCCTAATTGCTTCTGCCTACTGGCCTGATCACCCCTTAACCACTCCCCTACAAACCTGATTAATGCCTAACTGCTCCCCTGCCAGCCTATTGCCCCTAATTGCCCTCCCCTGAAGGCCTGGTCCCTCTCAACTGCCCTTCCCTGCTGGCCATCCTGTGGTGGCCATCTTGTGTTCACCTGGGGTCAGGATCTTTGACCACATGGGAGCAGTCATCTTGTGTGTTGGAGTGATAGTCGATCTGCATATTACTCTTTTATTAGATAGAATAGAGGCCTGGTGCATGGGTGGGGGCCAGCTGGTTTGCCCTGAAGGGTGTCTCAGATCAGGAAGGGGGTTTCCTTCGGGTGGGGGGTGGCCTGGGTGAGGGGTCTGTGGTGGTTTGCAAGCTGGCCATGCCCCCAGCCACTCAAGTGGAGGCCCTGGTATGTGGGATTTATTTATCTTCTACAGTTGAAACTTTGTAGCCTGGAGTGGAGCCAAGCCTCCTGCTCTCTCAGTGGCTGCAGCCATTTCTGTTGGGATTTATTTAACTTCTATAATTGAAACTTTGTAGCCTTAAGTGGAGGCCAAGGCAGGCCAGGGCTGCAGAAACCTTGGATTTTCCATCACCAGGAGCAATCCTAGCCTCCTGCTCTCTCCAGCTCCGTGGCTTCCGACATTTTTGTTGGAATTTATTTAGCTTCTATAATTGAAACTTTATAGCATTGAGTGGAGACCTAGGCCAGCCAGGGTGTGCAGAAAGCTGGGCTTCCTCCATCAGTGGGAAAACCCAAGCCTCTCACCTGCTTGCTCTGTGATTACAGCCATCTTGGTTGTGGTTAATTTGCATACCTGCTCCTGATTGGCTGGTGGGCATGGCTTGTGGTATAGCAGAGGTGCAGTCAATTTGCATATTACTCTTTATTAAATAGGATGTTTACCATCTTAAAAATATGCTCTCTGTCAACTGAGGTTAGTGAAGGAGCAACAGGGTGTGAAATATCACCACACCCTGCCCCCCCATCCCCAAGTCATGAAGCCTTCTTCCTCTCTAATAATAACTAAAATAAAGACTACAACTCTTGAACTTGCCATCTTGGTTCCAAAGTCATGATCCAATTCTATTGAAGCAATCACATAAATTAAAGCTTTGGGCTGTACTGAAACAAGATGCTTTTTAACAATACTCAAAATCAAGCTAAATTTTCCTGCTCTCTGGTGATTTCCTTTTTTGTTTTAAAGCAATGCTTTCACAATATTAAACGGAAAACATGATTCTCACTTCAGCAGCCAGAATGACCTTGTTAATGTGTGAGTCAGATCATGTTGTGCCTCTGCTCATACTGCTCTAATCACTCCCTATTTTCTTCAAATGAAAAGCCAAGTCCTTCCAATGCCCTACCAGGATCTGCTCTCCTGGCGAGTCACACATGTCCTCTGCTATAGTCTTCTATGCTCAGGCTGCTCCTGGATTAAAACTAGGTATCTTCCCACCTCAGAGCCTTTGCACTGGCTGTTCCTTCTGCCTACAATTCCTTTTCCTCAGGATGCACAAGGGACACTCCATCTTCTTCAAATCTTTCCCCAGTGAGGCTTTCATGAGCTATTCTATTTAAACTAGTGGCCCAGTGCACAAAATTCATGTACAGGGGGGAGGGCTGGGGGTGGTTCCTCAGCCCAGTCTGCACCCTCTCCAGTCTGGGACCCCTCAAAGGATGTCCTACTGCCAGGTTTACAGGAATCAGGCCTAAACTGGCAGTCTGACATCCCTCTCACAATCCGGGACTGCTGACTCCAACCACTCACCTGCCTGCTTGCCTGATTTCCCCTAACCACTCTGCCTGCCTGCCTACTCACCCCCAACTGCCCCAGCCGCCAGCCTGCTTGCCCCCAAATGCTTCCCTGCCAGCCAGATCACCCCCAACTGGCCCCATACCAGCCTGCTCACTCCAATTGACCCCCATGCTGGCCTGCTAACCTCCAACTTCCCTCCTCACTGGCCTGCTCACCCCCAGCTACCCCCCACCTGCTGGCTTGCTCATTCTAAACTGTCCCCCTTTACTGTCCTGATCACCTCCAACTGACCCCCACTGATGGCCTGCTCATCCCCAACTGGCCCCCCTGCTGGTCTGCTTATCCCCAACAGCCCCTGCCATCCCATCCTGGCCCAATCACACCCCGGTGACCTAAGATTCCTCCCCTCCCCTCCCCTCCGCTCCCCTCCCCTTCCCTAGCAGAGACCGGCTGGAAGCAAGTATCTAGGATTTATTTATCTTCTATAATTGAAACTTTTGTAGGCTTGAGCGGAGGCCAGGGCAGGCCAGGGTGGGAAGCTTGGCTTCCTCCATTGCCTGGGCAACCCTAGCCTCCTGCTTGCTCCAGCTGCATGGCCAGCTGCCATTTTGGTTGGGTTACTTTGCATACTCCTGATTGGCTGGTGGGCATGGCTTGTGGGTATAGCGGAGTGATGGTTAATTTGCGTGTTTCTCTTTGATTAGTGTAGATAATGGCATCTTCCCCTATGCTCCTGGATCATTTCTGTTATTCTCCTTCCCATCCCCAAAAACCACTGACCACTTTCTAATGGTATATTATTTCCTTGTAATGTTAATTATTGTGTATTCCCTCATCCACTAGATTGTAAACCCTGCAAGGACAGGAACCTGCTTTGTTCAATGACGCATCCTGAAGACTCAAACCATGCCTTGTACCTTATAAAGGCTCAACTCTGTGTTTAAATGAAGTCTTGTAATAATCAGTATGCATTTAATCTTCACCTAGCCAGTGGATTTAGTATAAAGCAAACCAGGGTAATTTCACTCTCTAAGTTACAGTTGTCTACTTTTCTTGGAGAGGAAATTTTTATATAGTGACAGTAAACCCAAAGGACATCCCTATTTGTGTTACTCATAGTTCTACAATGATCAGGTCAGTAAATAACCTATGTGCTCAAATAATCATTAATTGCACACAACTTCAGAGTTGCCAAAAATAAAGTTGAAATGGCATTTGACTCCTTGGACTGCCAGAAACCAAGGTTGAAGCCAAATCTTAACAGCCGATTTTTGGCCCAGTGCCACAACCAAAGCTGAGCTTCAGTGCCTCCTCATTCTTTATGTGATTACTCTGTTT
Organism: Lasiurus cinereus; assembly: GCA_011751065.1. Taxonomy (NCBI): domain Eukaryota; kingdom Metazoa; phylum Chordata; class Mammalia; order Chiroptera; family Vespertilionidae; genus Lasiurus; species Lasiurus cinereus. Next base: position 2,721,822 of record JAAGEH010000297.1, read on the forward strand.
AATTTTAAATGTTCACGTGTCTAACTTGCACATTGTTTAATCTGCTTTTGGGGGGAAATCTGATACCAGCCTTTTTCCATCTTATACTAAATAGAAAAAGAATGGTTAACCCTACACATGCCCACATAATAGAAACCTCTTGGGTCAGTTACAGGCCAGCATTATAACAAAGGGAAGAAAAGGGAAGCATCAAAACTTGGACTTGTAATCAAGCAGAATGTTTTGATAGAGGATATGTGATTTCACTGTTTTGCTTTATCTTCAAAATACATAGTATTTTACCACTATATCCTCTGGTGATAATTTCTTGACTTCTCTCTGCCTCAGTGTCTCTCTATCCAGTAGGGAATAATCACAGTATCTACTTCATTGGGTGATGTTAGGATCATTGGAGAGCATGCTAATATATATGACATGCTTAAAACAGTTCTTGGCATATAGTAGACACAATATAAGTTAGCTACTATGGTTATTCTTAATATCATAATTATCCTCAAAACATTTTGGCAAGATAGATAAAGGACTATTATCTCCCTTCTTATTTCCCTCTTCCTTTTCCTCCCTCCCCCCCAAAAAAAAAAAACCAAACAAACAAACAATAAAAGAACATATTTTGAACTAGAGAGCCATTGCAGGAAGATTCCTGCAAGAATAGGGCTTCCTGAGGCCTATTCCTACAAGAGTAGGACTTCTGTGGCCTGAGCAGAGCAGAGAAGGGAGCAAAACTCAATGAGGCAGGCTTCGCTTCCTTCTCCATTGCCTTGCTCCCTCCTCCATGCTTCGCTCCCTTCTGCAGGGCTTGTCTTCCTTCTATGCTGTCTTTAGTCTTTGTTCCATGCCTGTGTATGCAAATTAACTTCCAGCTTTGTTGGGTTAATTTGCATACTTGCTCCTGATTGGCTGGTGGGCATAGCAGAGGGACAGTCAATTTGCATGCCTCTCTTAGATTGAAAAAAATACAGTCATGCCAATAGCTGGGAACAAGAACATTTCATGGACTTTGTCAGCTTGAGCCAGGACCCTGCAGTATGGAAGATTACATCCTGTTTAGGAAGAACAGAAAGAAGATCAATGTGGCACATTTAGACATGGCTCAGGATGCTAATGCAGAGCTATGTGATTTTTTTTTTCTAAATTCTATACTTAGCACAATGGAAAACCAATGAAGGGTATTAGATCGGGGAGGGACTTATAATGACAAGAGTCCAGCTACTCCTCAGAGAGTTGGTAAGAAGCTAGCAAGAGTTAATTCCAGTAACTTGAAGTTTCTGGAATTGAAACTTCATGGTAGCTTGGACTAGCCATGGAACAGTTAATAGAAATGGATAGAAGTGGCCATATTTGAAGTTTATTATGAAGTCCTCGTAGATGCTATGAGGTGTAACCCATGAAGCAAATGGAGGAATCAAGGTATGACTCCTCAGTTTCCAGTTTAAGCAGTTAACTGAATGTTAGTGAAATGTGGGGTGGAGGGACTTGAGGGTGTTAATAGGGGAAGTTTGGGGCAGAATCAGAAGTTTCATGTTAATTTTATGGTTTTTGAGTTCCCTCCTGGAGAAGATGTCAAATAGGCCATAAACTTGTGATTTACGTTTCCAAGGGAGGTTTCAGCTATAGATACAGATTAGAGATCCCACTTGTCACTCTGCAGGCGGGGGGCGGGGCAAGGGGGGGAGGTAAAGAGACAAGGAGTGTAGAAATCAAGGAATGTTCATTGGTTCTTACCTCTAGGAAATAGTAGCCATTTGGTTTCCCTGCCTTTGTTGCTGCTACTTCTTGATTCTTGTTACCCATGCCTTGTCATCATTGGACTCTGATAAGCCTGAGAAATAGACATCAGACTGATGGGTATTGACACAGCATGAAAGCAATTAGATAGAAAGAGCTCATCCTCATTTTTTTCTTTCCAGCCTAATTTTTGGCATCCATTATTCCATCATGCTCACCCACTGTGAACTGTTTTACACATGAAAAGAGGCCAGTGCATTTGCATTTCATGGATAGTCCGAAAAAGGGAAGAGAAAGGTTATTGGGAAGAGCAGCTGGTACCATCTTTAGGATTTAAGACTTACTGACTTTTTATAGGGATGTGAGGCTGTATTCACTGTCATGGCAGATGTCACTTGTGTTCACTCCTTTCCTGCTGGGCTCGTGGAGGAATGTACTTCCGATTTCCCAGAGTGACTATTGTAGACAATGGCCTGTGACAGAGAGTCCCTGCGCTGATTGGCTAGGAACCCTGGTGCCCACTTCCAACTCCTTCTGGAGAGAGTGTTGGCTACAGGTTCAGGTGGCAGTGCAGAAAGTCAAAGGGACTTCGATCCCCAAGTCATGAGGGGGAGGACAACTGCCCAAGAGCTAAGCACAGACTTTGTATAAGTAAGAAATAAACTTTTGTTATTTTTTTGCTCATTTTAGTTCTCTGTTTTAAAGACTTTGAGGGATGTTTGTTCGTAAAAACCTAGTCTAATCCAGGCGGCATCTTGAAATGATACAATAATGCTTGCTCAAACCTCAAGCTGCCCACAGGCAGGCATATTGCTGAACATCAGGCCAGGTGCAACCTCTGACAAAAAATTGGTTGGCTAAACTATCACTCTCAAGTCAGTATTGATTGTGACTCTCTTTTGAATAGGTGTAGACTATCCTTTTCTCTGAATTACTGAACTGCCAAACTGAAAATCACTATTTGAAGATTTGAAGAAGCTCTCTCGTGGGTTTTGTGATTGTTATCCATGGCAAGGCATTCTGGGGCACGCCTCTCCCTTGTGCCTCATTTTGTGTTTATCTGTAATTGACAGCACTTACTGCCATTTCCATCTCACTTCGATGCAGTGATTTTCTTCCATGTGACTCGAGCTTTTTTCTAAAGTGTAGCATACAAACTCAGCACATGTAACTAGTCTAATTGTTGGGCTTAAAAGTTATTAGAGGTAAATGTTGTTTTCCCAGCGTCATTTGTGTGTGTTGGTGCACATGCGCACGTTTGTGTCTGTGTGTCTCTCTGTGTGTGTATATGTATGTGTGTGTGGTTAATCCATTAAGCAATTATTTAGTTCTGCAGAAGCGGACCTGTTTTGCTCTCCTGAATGCAAATCTGGGCTACACATCTTACCAAGTACACACTGACTTTCTGAGACACCAGTGCTTCTCCTTGAATGACCCCTTTCCCTCTAGGGCAGTGGTTGGCAAACCGTGGCTCACGAGCCACCTGCGGCTCTTTGGCCCCTTGAGTGTGGCTCTTCCACAAAATACCACGTGTGGGCGCGCACGTACAGTGTGATTGAAACTTCATGGCTCATGTGCAAAAGTCGTTTTTGGCCTGGGTGAGTATTTTGAAGAAGTGGCGTTAGAAGAAGTTTAAGTTTAAAAAATTTGGCTCTCAAGAGAAATTTCAATCGTTGTGCTGTTGATATTTGGCTCTGTTGACTAATGAGTTTGCCGACCACTGGGCTAGGGCTTCCTTGGCTAATATTTATCAACAACATCTGGGCTTGAGCACAATGAAGTTACAGCAGTGCTTATCAGTGCACATCTGCAGGTCATGGAAGTTGCTAGCCAGCTCCTCCATCTTCTTGAGGATGGCCCTATGGAGCCTTGAGATTGGCAGCTATTTCTCAGGAAGCAGAAGGCTTGTGTGCCGTGATGAAAACTCATGGAGAATGTAAAGAAAGAGAAAGGAGCTATTACAATTGGCATGGACATTAGGAATCATCTGTTTCAACTTTCTCATTTTACTGGTGAGAAAACTGAGGGACAAAGATGTGAAATAACTTGTAGACACCTGTAAGAAAGAACTTATAAAGATACAGACAGCACTCTGGCTTTTGTTACTCCATCCTGGCTTTTCTTTCATGATATTTTATTAATGTTTAATCCAGGATGTTTATGGGGAAAATCTTTCTTTGTGCATAGATTCTTTCATTTTTTCTTTTTTAATCCTCACTTGAGGACATGGTTTAGAGAAGTGTGTGTGTGTGTGTGTGTGTGTGTGTGTGTGTGTGTGTAGAGAGAGAGAGAGAGAGAGAGAGAGAGAGAGAGAGAGAGAGAGAAAGTAATTCCCTGAATGAGAATCCAGTCCAGAACCCAGCTATGTGTACTGACCAGGAATCCAACTGGCAACCTTTTAGTACACAGGGCGATGCTCAACCAACTGAGCTCGCTGGCCAGGTGTTCATAGATTATTTCTTAAATTTTCTTTCAGGGAAGAAAAATATGCAAAAAGTCATGTTGTGCTTGGTTAGTCATTTTCAGGGTTTGTGCACCTTCATCCTGGAGAAAATCTCTTTAGAGCCAGTGTTAGTTAGGGCAGGGCAGGGCAGGCTATGCTTTAGCCTTATGCTCTGGGCAGCATAGGGATAGACACTGCTGAGCATGGAATGGAAGGGGATGGCAATGCCAGCTGCTGCTAACAGTGACTTTCAGTTTCATGCATGCATTTCCACTCACTCTTTTAAAAATATATATGTAATATTTGGTACATATACAATAGCACATAAAATGTGTGTATGGCTAACAGTAAAGTTAACACTGGTGAAGCCATAACCAAACTTAATGAAAGTCTGCTTCCTTTTAAACTCATCCTCTCTTGTGTTTTCTGGAAGTGGCTCCCTTAATTATATCCTTTATTTTATTTTATTGCATTGCATTGCATTGCATTTTCTCATCCTATAAAATGTGACTGACCAGATATAAGTGTCTTCTTTATTTAAGACAATGAAATTACAACACTATTTTTTTTTAAACTGTATTCCTCAACTACAGTGATTTTCCAAACTGGCATCAGCCCGAGTTTAGTCTTTTTTACCATTTCACTCCTTGGCAGTGCGGAGGCAGACATCTTCATTTCTGCTGCCTGGTGGACAGTCCACGGGGGAGCCACTGCAGGCACGTCAAAGGCCTCAACCACAGGAGCATTACCAGGAAAAGGTTGCCTCCCTCCTTGAGCACCGAATAAGCCTTTGACCAAGAAATCAAGGAGGAAAAACCTAGTGTCTATTGTATCAGGTGGCAGCCAAGTCCAGTTCTCATATAGGAAATAATTGTCAAGGAAGGCATTTCCTTTTAAGAAATCCTGCACACCTACATTATTTGATTACCATTCACTTTTCCAAGTCGTTTTCTTTTATACTCAGCGACTGAGTATCAATTTCTCTATTTTTTAGACTGAATAAGAATTTATTCTTAAATTTTATAGGTTTCTGAATAAAATGTATTAATCAGATAGTTCTGTGAACCATAAGCTTTAAGATACTATTTTATTTTATTTTATTTTTTTACTTCAAGCCAGGTTCAGGGCTATAATTTAACATTTGGCTTCTTTTATTAAAGAAGGCAGTTTTAAGATAATGATCATAACCACTGAGTTAAAGTGTGAGATGTTTATAAATGGTTTTAATTCCTACTTTAAGTGAACCTGACAAAGGAACAATATAGGTATAATTTTAAATATGGGTATGTTCTAACTAAGTAGATGAATAAAAATATTTATTTGCTATGCATTATAAAATTTTTTCTTTAATATTGGGCCTCAAATCTCACTATTTGTTATTTCATTAGATGTGGTTTTATTTTTGTTACTATTTTTGATAAATCTTTATTGTTCAGATTATTACAATTGTGCCTCTTCTCCTCCCCCCGCCCCCCCCCCCCACAGGGGGGCCCGCCACCTGGTTCCCATCCCACCTTCTGCCCTTACCCCCCCACACACTATCCTCATCCATAGGTGTACGGTTTTTGTCCAGTCTCTTCCCGCACCCTCCCACACCCCTTTCCTCCTGAGTATTGTTAGTCCACTCCCTTTATTATATTCACCAGTTTATTCTGTTCATCAGATTTTTTATTCATTAGATTTTTAGATTTGCTTGTTGATAGATATATAGTTGTTGTTCATAATTTTTATCTTTACCTTTTTCTTCTTTTTCCTCTTCTTAAAGAATACCTTTCAGCATTTCATATAATACTGGTTTGGCAGTGATGAACTCTAGTTTTTTCTTATCTGTAAAGCTCTTTATCTGCCATTCAATTCTGAATGATAGCTTTGCTGGGTAGAGTAATCTTGGTTGTAGGTTCTTGCTATTCATCACTTTGAATATTTCTTGCCACTCCCATCTGGCCTGCATAGTTTCTGTTGAGAAATCAGCTGACAATCGAGTGGGTGCTCCCTTGTAGGTAGTTAACTGTTTTTCTCTTGCTGCTTTTAATATTCTCTTTGTCTTTTGCTCTTGGCATTTTAATGTGTCTTAGTATGGTCTTCTTTGGATTCCTTTTGTTTGGGGTTCTATGTGCTTCCTAGATTTATAAGTATTTCTTTCACCAGGTAAGGGAAATTTTCTGCCATTATTTCTTCAAATAGGTTTTCTGTATCTTGCTCTCTCTCTCTTCTTCTGGCACCCGGATAACTCGGATGTTGGTACATTTGAAGTTGTCCCAGAGGTTCCTTACACTGACTTCATATTTTTGGATTCTTTTTTCTTTTTGCCTTTCCAGTTGGGTGTTCTTTGCTTCTTTGTATTTCAAACCTTTAACTTGATTCTTATGATCCTCTAGTCTGCTGTTGGATCTCTGTATATCATTCTTTATTTCAGTCAGTGTATGCCTAATTTCTAATTGATCTTTTTTCATATCCTCGAGGGTCTTGCCATATTTATTGACCTTTTCTGGGAAATTCTTGAAAAAAACTTATAATTGTGGTTTTGAACTCTATATCCAGTCATTTGCTTTCCTCCATTTCTTTCATTTGTGACCTATTTCTTTGTCTCTGCATTTTGGCTGCTTCCCTGAGTTGTTAGAGTGGCTTTGTGTGCTAGGTATCCTATAGGGCCCAGTGGCTCAGCCTCCCTAATTACTGAGGTTAACACTCTTAGTGTACCCCTTTGTGGCCTGTGTGCACAGTCTTGTTGTAGTTAAGCCTTGATTGTTGTAGGTATCACTGGAGGGAATTGACCTCCAGGCTAACTGGCTGTGAGGATCAGCTGTGTCTACGATGGGTGAACTTCTGTGCTAGAGACCCCCTTATGAGACAAGACTTGCTTCAGTTGGGCTTCGGTGCTACCGAGTCTGCCCCTTGAGTATGTCCCTTATGGATTTGAGGAATTGTAATCTGGATGGTCCCACTCTGATCCCTCGGTACACTGGCTCTTGGATCTTCAAGGAGGTGCTAATTTAGCCTCTGCCTGAGGCCACCCAGCAGAAGCTATCGAAAGATCTGCAGATTCCTCTTCTATGTTTGGGTTTTGGAGGTACCCAGATGCAGCCCAGCTTTGAAGCAGTGCAAGCTGCTGTGAAGCCTTGGGCCTTCTTTTGGATGTTCTGGGTCTCACTGACTCAGCTATAGATAAGTTTAAAATTCAAAGGACCAGGCCATTCATATGCAAAAGCCTCTATGCTCAGCTTAGATGGGGCAGATTCTCATGGCAAAGCAAACAGCTCTGGCTTTGTGGGGTGGGCTCACAGGGCATGGCAAACAGTAATGGCTTCCCATCAGCCCTGCCCTGAGAGGCCCATGGTTCTAAATGTGCAGCAGTAATCACTGTAAGCACCTCTGAGAGAAAGCTGCCCTCGAATTTCACCCACTGCCAGACAGTCCAGTTTCTCCCCCTCTGAGTCTGGGTCCCTAGAGTCTTGCTCGGAACTAGAGTTCAGTGCATTCAGGAGCTTTTGTCTCCTTCCCCCTTGAGAAAGCCAATCGTGCCCTCAGTTGCCAGTCCCCTCTACAGATGTGCCCGCTCACATCTCAGTACTTCTGCCTCCTGAAATTCCTCTGAGTCTCAGTGTGCTTTTCTCTTTCCTTCTAGTTGTAGAATTTCCACTCAGCCAGCCTTCCTGTGGTTCTGGATGATGTCCATTTTGTCTTTTAGCTGTAGTTTTGAAATTGTTGTGCAATGCAGCAGTTTAGGTGTTTACCTATGCTGCCATCTTAGTTTCTCTCCTCATTGAATGTGTTTTTATAGTTACTTTTACTCCAGTTGCTTCTGTTTTTGTTTTTTTCCCTGAGTACATACAGGTTTTGTGGGGTCTGACACTTAGATAGTTTTGGAACTTCTGCTATAATATTTTCAATAAAAAATTAATATAACATGAATACTATTTTAGAATAATAAATCAGAAACTTTGAAAATCTAAAAGAGCTGACAAAAATATCACCAAATCCAGGAAAATAAGTTTTCATTAACTGATTGATATGCCTCTAATACATTTTTCCCTTTATGTTTTAACTTCTTGTTCATTGATTGCCTCTCCCTAAAACATTGATTTTCTGACATTTTCTAGAGCCATAATAGAAAGATAATCCAATGTTCCTCTGTATGTTTGGCTAAAATTTATTAATATTATCAATATTAGGAATAACATCACATGACCTCTAACACATATTTACTGATTATAGTATTTGCTATAGTTCTGAGTCCTAAAACAGGAATTACAACCAATTCTATTTCCCCTGGCTCCTATAACAGGAACAGATAAGGTGTGTTTGTAATTGTCTGTGCCATACTGTCAAGTCTGTTCTATAGTTCTCCTTTGACTTGATGTCTCTGAGAACTAGATTCTCAGCTTTCAGTTTTTCCGTTTCTAAATATTGGGACAATTTCTCCTTGCTTCATTACATTTCAAAGCCTGCTTCCTCACCATACCTGTACCTCTGGTGTCAAATGCTGCTGCTCCTGACTCTGACTGAGTCCATGCAGGCGGGAGGGTTGTAGGAATATTCTTGGAAGGCATATACTGAAACATCTAGTAATGACTATGAATAGAAATAAATAAACCATAAGATGCCATATAGACTACATAAATACAGCTTATTAAACCCAAACTAAGTGTGAATCCATTTCAATTTCTCCTTAGCTGGATCTCCACAATATCTGTTGGATATATCAACACTACCCAACATGAGGAAGATGTAGCAAGAGACCATTATCTTAATTGACTATGAATGCAGTACTTTATGTTTGCAAATTTTACAAATTTTAACAACATATCTGATCATGTGATGCCATTGGCAAGACCCTTTCCTGGCCCTGAGCCAATGAGAGGTTCTTAAGCTTCCCCAGCTTGAGTTACCATATAGTTGCCCTTATTTAACCTTGAATGTATATATTTCAAGAAAGCATTTGCATTCTGAACCTCAGCTAATTTAATTCACAGTTTATGGTATGGTATTAGCTTATTTTATCACTTGGAGGTTTTATTATTAAACCTGTGGTTTAACATAAAAATGCATTGTTGATTGGAGTCATTCCTCCCAACGAAGAGCACATAATCAATTAAAAATTGAATTTTAAAAAACTTCAATTTACTCGACAGGTATTAATTAATAGTAAAAGGCGTAGTTTGTGTTATCATTCAGTTAGCATAGCACACTAGACTTGCTATGGGTGTTACTTCTACACAAAGAAGGAGAGAGGAGAGAATTTTTAATTACAGCCAACACTTATATAGCAGTTTTCATGTGGCAGGTACTGTTCCAAATGCATTCCCTATGTCACCACCTCTCATTCTGGTAGGTAAATTGAAAGCCCTCCTGTTACAAGAAATGACCAATGAAATATAACATAAAATCTAATACTTGCTAGCCAGAGCTCATAAGGAAGTGAGGGAAATCACCAACTTCTAGAAAGACAAAGAGGACTGAACATGAGGAGGTGAGAGGATGGGGGAGGGCACTATGATGCCCTGGGTAGGAGGTTGACACTTGGGTTTTAATATTTGGGATGTGATTTCTTCTTTTCTTTTTTTCTAAGCCAGGTAGTAGAAAGAACATCCCTTCATGACTGGAGAACACACTGGAATTTGCCAAATACGAGGGATTGGTCATTGTGGCCAAAAGATCTTTTAAAAATTAAAATTACTTTGCTAAATCATGGGTTGACCAGGATCCAGTCACACCCATGACCAATTTCAAGTTGCAGCTTGAAAGGGCCTGTGTTGGGTGGGTTACCTATAGAATAAAAGACACTTCCTTATGGTTTGTTTCTCTGTTCAGGATATGCAATGGATAAACACGTAACAGAGCCAGGAGGTGGTCTGCTCTCCATTGGCACTATGTGTTATTTAGTGGAAATGGGGAATTTACAACGTGCCGATGTGCAGAGTACAAGAGAATTCATTTAAATTTTATGACATTAATAATTTTGAATATTGACTTGGCTGTCAACATGGGATACAGAATTCATTCCCTTATTTGATTCATTAGCAGAAGTTTTATATCCAGTGTCCTTGTGATGGTGTGGGAGAAGCCAGGCTCATTGCTGTATGTGAGTAATACAAAGTGAGACAGGAGAAGAAACCCAGCTGGCATCCCTGGGGGTGGGGGGAATGAAGGAGAGGAATGCAGTTGTTTTAGGGAAATAGATTTGCTGTATTGTTTTCCTGGCACCCACTCAAAAAAAGAAAAAGAGACCATAAACAAACTGTGAATCTTCAGTAAGAGTGCTTCATTTTTTCCGTTAGTGATTTAAACAAAACAAAGAATGGAAATGAAGTGTAAAGATAAACAACATCAGGAAAGGGATTCTCCAGTATGTGTCCCGAGAAAGTCATAATGGAAACTTATTTATAATTAATTTGTGGAGCTACTCTGTGTGTTGCTTATTTTGTTTGATTCTCACATTTTCTGTGTTAACAAACAACAGATGAATGTTAGCTTTTTTTTTTTCATAGTTGTTGAATTATTGATTGCCCCTGCCTAAATCCCTGACTGGTCATCTTTAGGTCTGAGCCTCCCCCTTCCTGCAAATGCACAAACATGTAAAAATATGGTCTATTAGTGTTGTGTAGAGAAACAGAACCAATAAGAGATATAGATAGATAGAGATAGAGATAGAGATATATCTCAGTGGTTGGCACATTTGAAATCCATAGGGCAGGTGATTAGCAGATGGAAACTTAAGCAGGGTTTTTATATGTTGCAGTTTTGAGACAAAATTCCTTTGGAAAAATCTCAATCTTTGCTCTTTAGCCTTCAACTGATTGGAGGAGGCCCACTTATACTACGGAAAGTGTATTAGGGTTCTCCAAAGACACAGAGTAGTCTGTGCAGGTTTATTATAAGAAATTGGCTTACCAGATTATGAAGCCTGGAAATGCCAAAATATGCAGCTAGCCAGCGGGAAACCCATGAGAGCCAATGGTGTTGTTCCAGTCCACACTTCGCAGGCTCAACACCCTGGCAGAGTAGGTGTTTCAGTTTGAATCCAAAAGCTGGGAAAGACTGATGTGCTGGCTCAAAGCAGTCAGATGGGAAGGTTCCCTCATACTCATGAGAGGGCCAGCTTTTTTGTTCTGTTTAGAACTTCAACTAATTGAATGAGGCCCACCCATGTTAGGGAGGGCAATGTGCTTGACTCAGTCTACTGATTCATATATTAATCTCCATGGAAACCACTCTCCCAGAGGCACACACAGAATAATGTTTGACTAAATATCTCGGCACCCAGGTGACATAAAATTGATCATGGCGAAAGGTAATCTACAATAACATCAACTGATGTTAAAAAAGACACATTTGCAGTAGCATATACTTGTCCAAACTACTGGGCCTAGTCATGTTGATGCATAAAATTAACCATCACATGTGGTGTATTCATTTTTCTTTTATTACAAAGTACTGTAGCCACATTGTAAGTTAAACCAGGAAGGAGAAAAGCAATGTATATCCATTACAGTAACAGGCAAGTTTTATTTTCTAGCTGGTCTATTTCATAAAAGGGTATTTTTTTTTAATCTTGAAAGTATTTTCAATAATGTGTCAGATGTTTGGGATTTATCTGTTTCTCCTATTTGTCACCGTTGTCAAAACAAAACATTAAAATGGGAGTTGATGCCCTCGATGTTTCTCCAATCTCTGCCATGCAGTCACTTCACATTAGTTGAGAAAGAAATAGAACCCTCCTGAACCTCAGTGTTCTTATCTATTTATAAATAGTTTGGGCCCTAGCTGGTTTGGCTCAGTGGATGGAGTGTCGGCCTGTAGACTGAAGGGTTCTGGGTTCGATTCCAGTCAAGGGCACATTCCTGGGTTGTGGACTTGGTCCCCAGTGCGGGGGGGCATGCAGAAGGCAGCCGATCAATGATTCTCTCTCATCATTGATGTTTCTCTCTCTCTCCTTCTCTTTTCCTCTCTGAAATTAATTTAAAAAGTTTATAAAAATTATATTTATGAATAGTTTGGGCTTGGCAATATCCAATGACCTATTCAGCTTGCATGTTTTGTTAAGCCAGAATTTGTAAAGTGAGGTTCGTGTACCAGTTTCAGACTATATGCAGGAAGGTTAGAGGTGGTACATATATGGACAGGGTTGAGTTTAATAATTTAATGTTCTAATGTATACTTGGAAAATATAATTAACACACAAAATCATGTCTACTCAATTATTGTGGCTTATGGCAACATGAAAACTAACAAAGGGATTCATTTTAAAGAAAAATATTAAGAAAACACATGTCTTAGACTGATCTGGATAAACGTTATGAAATGAATGAAGCTTAGGACATAGGCACTATTAATCCATGATTCTAACGTGATGTTCTCTCACGCCACTTTTTCAGAGAACCACAAAGACTTCAGTTCTCTTAGCAAAGAGCTGTCTAAAGTGTTGTTCATTGAGCATTCTGCTCAACCTGTATCGAGTACAACCTGTGCCTGATGCAAGGATCCTGGGGTAAATGGGATGGGACTTTGGCCTTGGGTAGTTTACAGTCTAGTGGGGCATTAGAAGTATGAATGATGAATTCTAATCCAGTGTTATATCTGCAGTAACTGAACTATATACTAGGGATCAGGTTTGGGATAACAGAAAGTAGAAACTGGGTCTGTCTTGGGGATACCAGGAGAAGCCTCACTGAAGTCATTCTTGACTTGGCCAACAAATTGGGGATGGGCATGCTAGGTACGGTGACTAGGATATCCAGAAGTTTTTGGTAGACTCTTGGGTGTTTCTTCATACGTATGTATGTATAAAGAGTCTGCTGGAAGTATCCCTTTTCATAGGAATTGCCTATGCATAGAAGATGATCATTTCCAGGTCTCTTCCCCAGTTCCAAGTGGCAAGCTTGAGCTAATCCTTCCACATTCATGGATTAGATTCTGGGATCTCTGCCAATTCTGTGCTTACCTATCAGCTGGTTTGGGGTTTTTTATTTCTTTATTCCTGAATGAGACTCAAGCAAATGTCTGCATATCCTATAAACATTTCTTTGCAAAAAAGAAAAATGATTTTCAATGATCTTGGGCAAGAGAAAACTTTGTATCCCTAATTAAATGCCTGAGTTTGGTTTTGCATTTGCTGGGAGCCTACTATAAAGCAAACCAACGTGGCCTTCTGTTCTATTCCAGGCGCCAAGAGCTTGCCGGGCTGGGTTCCCACTGCGTCTGTGTAATGCATTCCTTCTGTCCCACCCCCTGTTGCAGATCTGCCGAGGTGAGGCTGACATCATCACCTTGGCTAATAAAGCCATTCCCAATGTGTTACCAGTTGAGCTGCCTAAATGGAGGGATGGAGTAGGGGTGCAGAGGGGCTTGCCAATTAGTTCAACATTTCAATATTTGCTGTCCTTAAAAAAGATTCTTTAGAAATAGGAGCGATTACATACTTAAATTTGAAATATTTTGCAGGACTAATTTCTCGCTCCATTGCCATCAGCCTTGCAAGCAAATCAGGTCATCGGTTCCCTTGACAGTCCTCCTGACTTAAGTTTGCTTCCCCTCCTGATGGGCCTCATCTGGACACCTTGGGAGCTGGTGGGATGAATGGACAAAGTGGGTGTGGGCTCCGGGAAGAGCTATGTGCCACCGTATTATTCTGGTTGAGAGCAGGAGAGTATAGGCCTCTTCTTCCCTATCAGAGTTGGGGTTTACAGAAACCCTGCTTTGGTAGCAAAATGCTACTCATCATTGTTAAAGTCTCCTCTGAAATGTCCATTAGTTTAGGAGCTTTCCATAACCACCTAAGGTGTAGTTGAGCCCATGTCACATCCTCTGACAGCACTCTTTGCCTCTCGTCTCATCACACTTGGTAGCAGTGACGTTCAGCTCTCTTGCTGCGCTGCAGACTGTATGAAAGCAAGGATAGTGTGTTAAGAGCTTCTTTTGTGCCAAGCCTGGTTCTGAATGTTTTCTGTGTATCCCATGCAGAGTATAGAGTAGAGGTTGATTTCTGGCCCTGCATCCAGACTGTTCATGGGAGTTCTGGGGATGAAGAACAACAGTACTTGGGCTGAGATTGAACATAAAGGGGCCTGGCTTTAGGATCAGGAGCCCTCTTCACTTGGCCTCTTACTTGCCGTAAAACTCAGGGACCTTAACCTCAGTTTCTAGTCGTATAACCACAGATAAACCTTGTTTTTTTATGCAGAGGGGACCACCAAAGTTTTTCAGGAGACTGATGGAGTAAAAATTGAATTTTGTCAACAAACATTTAGCTACAATGGCTTGGAATGGGAAGATGCTGGAGAAAAAGTGATGAAAGATAAAGTCTATTCTAGAAATTATTGAATGCCTAAGATTTTGAATGCTAAAGAAGGAATGGAAAGGGATGAATGGATGCTAAATTATATCATGGTGAAAGACTCTTTATTGTTGAGGGATGTGGAGTCAAGATCCCTGAGGTTTCTACTGTGAACTGAAGCAGGAGTATGGGGAAGGGAAGCTGGCTGAAGGAAAAAATGAGCTTTTTTTGGATTACCTTAAGGGTTGAGATGAAGGTGGCTGGCTGTTCTACAGCTGAAAATTAGAGATGCATACTGAGAAACTAGACGATGAATCAGCGATAGAGATACAGTAGGATTTGGAAGTTGTACACATGAGGTGTAGTCGGAGTTAATGAGTGGAGAATGTAATCTTAGGACTAAATGTATAGACTCAGGATTGCCCAAATAAAGGCAGGCAACAAGTACCAAATCCACAGGGTTCTAGAAATGGAATAGCTCATTCAAGGTTCTCTGTCATCTTACTGTTTTTGTTTTATTTTGCTGGGATAATCCTTTTTCCTTTATTTTTAGGCTTTTTAACTCTTCTTTTTATTTTTTCTCCTCCTCCTTTCATCGGCCCTCCCATTAAAATTTTTTCTTACATTTTATTTATTTGCAGCTTTATTGATACATGTAGTTGACATATAACATTGTAAGTTTAACATGTACTGTGTGATGGTTTGATATACATTGAGAAATGATTACCACACTCAAGTTAATTAATACATATATCACCTCACCTAGTTACCCTATGTGTGTATGTGTGTGTGTTGAAAACATTTAAGATCTATTCTCTTAGCAACCTTCAAGTGTGTGTACCGTACAGTATTCCTCCAGCTCTATTGAGATATAATTGACATATAACATTGTACTGTATATGTTTAAGTTGTACAATGTGTTGATTTAATACATTTATATATTACAAAATAATTATGACCTTAGGATTAACACCTCAATCACAGCACATAATTACCATTTCCTTTTTCTGGTGAGAACACTTAAGATTTACTCTCTTGGCAACAATACAGTGTTGTTAACTGTAATTACCATGCTGTGTGTTCCATCTCCCAAACTCACTCATCTTGGAACTATAGTCACCATGCTTCATGTTAGATTGCCTTCTTTTTCTCCTTTGTTTTATTTCCTTTCTCTCCTTCGCTTCTTTTATTCCTTTTTTTTTCTGTTTCTCTTTTGCTTTCTTTCCCCTAGTCTTGTGCAAAAATGCCTGGTCACTTAGGTGTAGGCTAGGAACAATCATGGATACAAGGGTGAAGAGTATAGGCAGAAAGGAAAATATGGACAACCTTGGAAGTCCATGATTCTGTTTTATATATTACACACAAGACTTCTTTGTCCAAGGACAAATTATTGCTCAGAGTAAAAATAAAAGGCATTATTTGAAATGGTATTTATAGGCAAAATCATTACCTAAATGTTTATAAGCTCAGAAATTAACTTTCACTATGATCTAGTTAAGTGAAAATGACTGACATAAAATTTGCCTTTTGTTGTTGTTTTTTTTTTAATATATTTTTTATTGATTTTTTACAGAGAAGAAGGGAGAGGGATAGAGAGTTAGAAACATCAATCAGCTGCCTCCTGCACACCACTATTGGGGATGTGCCCGCAACCAAGGTACATGCCCTTGACCGAAATCAAACCTGGGACCCTTGAATCTGCAGGCCGACGCTCTATCCACTGAGTCAAACCGGTTTCGGCAAATTTGCCGTTTTTGTTCTCTGATTTCTTAATTCTGGAAGACTGGGAACAACTCCCTTGTATTTGCATCTAGTGATGTTGCAAGTTGAAATCAGAATGCTGCCTCCTTCTCCAAATGCCCTTGGGAACATGTTCCCTTAGAAACCAGACTTTTAAAAATTTATCTAAGATTGTGTTCTTTTATTAGTACAATATTTTAAGTAATAATTTATATTTGTAGCAAACATTGTTATCTCAGTTATATCTTAAACATTCATGAAGTGATTTAATTTTAAAAATAAATGCTGTTGAAAAATTAGTATTTTCCCACTGCAAATGAGATGATCTAATCATATGTACACCTCTCCAAGAAAGAGGCTATCTTTTGGGGATAGCATCTTCTTATCTTCCTATTGCCAGGAAATACCTAACATTTACTCTTCATGCAGCCAGGGTAGTCTGTTTCTCACTGGCTTAACAGTTCTTTCATCCATGCAAGCAGTAAAATTGACTGCCCCTTTTCAAAGGACATATGCCCTCCTTCTAGCATTGCCTGCTCATTCTAATGCTTTTGAATTTATTGCCAGTGAGATATTTGAAAGCACTCATTTTCAAGAGTCAAAATACTCAAAATCATTAATAATGTCATCCTCACTTGCATTCCCACATATACTCAAAATCATTAACATATCAGTTTAATTAGTACATTTGTGTACTTTGCGTCTGGCAGTTTGTTGCTGAAATAAGTGTGTGTTTGCATGTCTCTAGTCATGGGTAAATTATAAAACAATATAGAACAATTTACCATATGACATTTGTCTATAATGAATTTACAGTTTGGTTGCAGGGTGAGTAATAACTTGAACAGCAAATTATCCACAGGCAAAATCCTACCTTTTCTCATTACCTATTTTGTAAATAAAGTTTTATCAGAACACAGACACATATGTTCATTTACATGTTATTTATGATTGCTTGCACACTGCAATGACAGCTTTGAGTAGTTTTGATGGAGATTGTGTGGCCCATAAACCTGAAAATACTTACCTGATTCTTTACAGATGAAATTCCCTTAACCCCAAGCTTAAAAGCACTGAAGTATGAGTCAGCTGATACCTTAAGACTTGCCAAATCTTATGAGTAGATATTTTCAGATTGGCTACAAATTTAAATATAGTAGCCCTCCTTATTTGTGGTTTTGCTTCTTGTGGTTAACTTTGGTCAAATACGGAAATATTTAATAGTTCCAAAACTTATTAAATGGAAAATTTTAGAAATAAGCAATCCATAAGTTGTAAATTGTATGCCATTCTGAGTACTGTGATGAAATCTTGCATCATCCCATGCAGGACATGAATCATGCCTTTGTCCAGTCTCTCCACACTGTATATGCTTCCTACCTATTAGTCAATTTAGTAGCCTTTTGGGTTATCAGATGGGCTGTCATGGTTTAACAGGACTTGTGTTCAAATAACCCTTATTTTACTTAATTCCCCTAAATGATGATGATGCTGACAATATGTATGTACTATAGGGGAAAATATATAGTATTCATAGGGTTTGATACTATCTGAGTGGTGATGCTGACAATATGTATGTACTATAGGGGAAAATATATAGTATTCATAGGGTTTGATACTATCTGAGGCTTCTTTCATCCACTGGATAATGGGAGGACTACTCTAAAACACTATATATCTTCTTGGAGGACAAGCCAGAGAGACCAAGACTGAAATTTTTGCTCTCTCTCTGCTGATTATATGAGTTTGGACAGGGACTTAAAGTCCTAGTTTCCTTATCAGAAAAATGGGCTTAATAGCTATCTATTTCCCTGGGTCATAAAGGTTTAATGAAATAATACTAAGTCGTAGTTTTTCTGGGTTGGCTTCATTCTCTGGGAAAGACAGTTTCTTTTAGCTCTAGGCTTACAGGATTCTGCTAGTTGAGGTTTGAGGACACTTGTACTGTCATTTCAACTTCTGATTGGCCCACTGCAGCCACATGCCCACCTTTAGACCCAACACTGGCCTACCAGGAACCTATGGCCTGAGGGAGAGGCATTTCTCATGAGAAAGGGATGCAACCAAAAAATAACATGTTAAGAACATTGTTTTTACCTTTGCTTGACCTTATTATTTGACTTTACCTAACTTTTGCTGGAGATACATTGGACACTTACTATATGGCCAATTTCAATGATGCAAAGTTAAGGAGCAGAATGCAAGAGATGCATTAGCCATAGCTGCTGCTTATTGAGCTCCTATGATTTGTTTAGAATTCTGTGGAAGACACAGTCTCTGTAATTCTTAATCTTCTGTCTACTTGGATGGTTTTCACATAGCTAACCCCTTTGTACACACCCATGGTTATGACTGTGGACAGTTTCTCTTTCATGAAAAAATATGTGGAAATGCAAGTGAGGATGACATTATTACAGATGACCTTGTTTCTTTTTTGGAGGGGTTGGGAGAGCTGCACAATCATAAAGCACTAGCCAACTTTAGTACTTAATTGTAATTTAAAAATTAATGATATACCTCATAATTGACCACAATACACTGGGAACCATTGTCATGTAGTTGAGAACCATTACCCTAGGAACTTGGAGTCACCTTAGGGTGATTGAAGAGGCCTATAAAATGAGTTGTGATACAAGGAGATGGATTGTATGCCTAATAAATGGAACAGCATCTGAAATAGCTGAGAGTATAAAAATCCCACAGATAAGGGATTCTTGTATTCATGCATCTGTATAAGTTATAGGTCTCTGGTTTAAAAAACAAATAAAAACTTCTGCCATTAGCTTAACCAAAAAATGAGAATTTATTGTAACACAGTGTATCTTCTAGTCTCTAGTTATCTAAAGTGATATCTGGCACATCTTAGTGCTCAGTAAATATTTGTTTACGAATGAATGATCCCAACCATAAAGTCATTAGAAACCCAGATAGTAATCTGTCTGCAATTCTTATCTCTGCTAGTGGAGAGGGAATCTATCTGATTGGCCCTGTGTGTATTAGGGGTCCACCCTTGCTCAATCACTTGTGACAGCATGGTGGCCAGCAGCATAATGCCCAGGATCCCGTGGCTTTGGGTTGGGCATTATGGGGAGCATTTCCAGACACAAAGAAATCCATTAGCAACTGGGAATGGGCTCCATTAGATTGATGAAACAGAAAATATTAAAGCCAATTCTCTGTGTATCTTGCTATAGAACAGGATTCACTTGGGATTGGTGGCCATACCTGAAGTCAGAGTAGTTTGGCTTCCTGGTCTTGGATAGAATGTCAACCTACTCTTCCATGGTTATTATCACTTACGTTCACATCAGCCAAGAGAGCATAGGATGGTCTTTTGAGACAGTGTCAATGTGAGCAATCTTCATTTTTCAGTTGAATTTTTGAGGTGACATTGGTTCAGAAAACCATACAGGTTTTAAGTATACAACTCAACAAAACATCATCTGCACAATGCATTGTGCACTCATTGCCCCAAGCAGTCTCTTTTTGTACCCATTTACCCCCCTTTTGCCCACTTCCACCTACCCCAACCTCCTTTCTCTGGTTATCATCATACTCTTGTCTGGGTCTA
Organism: Lasiurus cinereus; assembly: GCA_011751065.1. Classification (NCBI taxonomy): domain Eukaryota; kingdom Metazoa; phylum Chordata; class Mammalia; order Chiroptera; family Vespertilionidae; genus Lasiurus; species Lasiurus cinereus. The sequence goes on from JAAGEH010000297.1 coordinate 2,741,577, forward strand.
TGTGCTATGTAGGTATGTATGGTTTTTTACTAATCCCATCAACTTATTTCATCCAGCCCCCAATGCCCCTCCCCTCTGACAGCTGTCAATCTGTTCCATGTATTCATGCAGCACCCTTATTTTCATGATAGCTAGTTGGTGCTGAATGATAATGAGATTCTATTCCTGGACTTCGTGATTTCATCTCTGAGCAAATGCAAAGCAGATCTTGGCAGGTGTCTCTAAACATGATCAGCAATGCCAAGGCACCTCTCACTGCTAAAGCAGCACAGCAGACATGAGCAACATTTTTAGGCTTGTTTGTGCTGAGTGTTAAGTTATAAGGTCTTAATGTGGAAAGTATCATGAATAGTTCTTGGGCTCTGGCTTGGTTTGGTAGAAAGGGCCAAACAGGTAACATTCCAGGTAAGAGGTAAGTCACATGCTACTACCTCTGAAATATCAAGCAAGTTTCTTAACATTTCTGAGTTTTACTTTTGTCATTAGCAAAATTGAAATCGTGGCTTTTCAGGAGAAAGAAAGAAAACAGAAATAGATACTCTTTGTACCATACACAAATATAAGTTCCAGATGAGTTAAAACGCTAGTGTGAATAAACAAAGTTTCAAAGGTTTTAGAAGGCAATATAGGGGAAATGCTTTCTTAAGCATCCAAAAATTTAGGGTTTCTAAATACAAAGCCATTGTAATGCAGTTAAATGTAGTTGGCAGCATGGGAGAAAAATATTTGAGACATATATAGTAGACCTTGAGTTAATATCTATAACAGACTCAGTAAAACTCATATCCACAGCAAATCAGTAAGACAAGTAGATAAATAGGCTAAAGGAATAAATAGACAATTCAGAGACGAAAAATTTACATCACAATAAATGTATAGAAAGACTCAACCCCATTAATAAAAGAGATTCATTTTTCAAAGAATGGCATTCCTTTGGCAAAAATGAAAAAGCAAGTTATGTGGGATAAGGAGACTTTCATATAGTATTAATAGGAGGCATTTTTAAATAAAGCTTTTTTTTAAGTCATATTGGCAGTAATTCCAAGATGCAAAATGTATATACCCTTTAACCCAGCAATTAAACTTCTAAGAATCCATCAAGAATTCAATTGTGCACAATAATATATGTAAAAGGATTTTTGCTTCAGAATATTTTGTTGTAGAGAAAAATTAGCAACAACCTTTATCAAGAAGAGAGTAGTTAAATGATGCTGCATCCATTAGAGTGAAAAACTGGAAACAAACAAATGACCATCAAAAAGGGCTAGCTGGTCAGCAGTCATGGTATATTCATTCTGTGGAATGTTTTGAGATATTTAAATGAATGAGGTAGACCCACAAATAATATTATGGAATCATGAATTACAGAATTAAGTATAATATAATTCAATTTATGTGAAACATACTTATATATATATGTACATAAATATACATGTATGGGAAAGGGACAGGAAGGATCACACCACATTAGACAGTAGTAGCGAATGTCTAAATGTGTGGGTGAATGATGGTAATCATACTTTCTATATTATTGCATTATTTAGCTATTTAGTTAAAGATCTTAATTTTTCTTCTGAAACAAAGTAATAAATTATTTTTAAAACTGATGATGTAAAGATAACATATTAAATGCAAAACACTTAGGACAATATTTGGCAGGTAATAGATTCTTGATACATATTAGTGTTTTCTTTTAATCCTTTGCTAGAGCAGACGAGAATGGTATGAATTAAAAAATATTCCAGCCAAAACCAGTTTGGCTCAGTGGATAGAGCGTCGGTCTATGGACTGAAAGGTCCCAGGTTCGATTCCAGTCAAGGGCATGTACCTTGGTTGCGGGCACATCCCCAGTAAGGGACGTGCAAGAGGCAGCTGATGGATATCTCTCTCTCATTGATGTTTCTAACTCTCTATCCCTCTCTCTTCCTCTCTGTAAAAAATCAATAAAATATATTTTAAAAAAATATTCCAGTTAGTGCCTACAATATGTCCTGGAGAGAGCTTATCTCTAAGAACATTCCAATCTGCTTGTGAACATATGACAGATTCACAGGTATTTCCAACAGTTATTTGGATAAGTTCATGCAATCCAGTAATGGTTATGCCCATTACCTATGCGCTGCCACACACTTCTGCCACGACTACATTACTTCATGTTGGACATGTATAGTTAAATTGTTGATGCTCCTTAGTTAGCTACATTTCTGATCATTTTTTATTCCTCTCTTCCCAAGGAAAACAAGTCCACCCTTTCATGCACATCCTTTCTTCCTTTCTGCATAGCTATCTGTTAAAGATGTCTTATTTATCTGGGTCTTCATGGCTAGACTCGAGAGTTCAAAGGAGTCAAAGACAATACATGTTTGTTCATGGGCTAGACACCAATGCCAGGCCCAGGACTGTGAAATGAATGGTTGGTGATAGCATAGTATGAACGTTCACATGTTGAAGGTGCGCAGAAGTATAGGAGTACTTCAGGAGAACATGAAACAGAGAATGGTGCTAATAGGTTTGGGGGAAGGGAGCAGAGGGGAGAGGTTGGATGAAGTAAGATAATAATAGCATTGCCCTAACCAGTTTGGCTCAGTGGATAGAGCGTCGGCCTGTGGACTGAAGGGTCCTAGGTTCGATTCTGGACAAGGGCATGTACCTTGGTTGCGGGCACATCCCCAGTAGAGGGCGTGCAGGAGGCAGCTGATCGATGTTTCTCTCTCATCGGATGTTTCTAACTCTCTCTCCCTCTTCCTTCCTCTCTGTAACAAATCAATAAAATATATTAAAAAAAAAAAGATAATAGCATTGCTGTAGTAAAGAAGACAGCAAATGATTAGTAGACTGTATGTCACAAGGCCAGTGTGAAATGAATGAAAAGTTGAGAGAAATGATGTTAGGGAGAAGGCAGGAGCCAGATGAAAATGACTTTGTAAACTCTACCTTGGAATTTGCCTGGAAAATGGTGATACAGAATCAGGTCTCTGCCACCTTCCTTCCTAATTCCAGCCTAATTGTTTTCCATCTCTCCTGAGTGGAGTAGGTATGAGTTAGGCAGGAGCACCTGGGGATTTTCTGGAATCCAGAACCAAAGGGCCATGCCAGGGGCCAAGTCAAGTGTGGGATGTGGTGGCAGAGCGCCCCCGGGGACTATCTGGAGCAAGCTTGGTCTGCAGAGTGCTGTGGACCTTGGGATTAAGGGTAGTACCAGCTCCATAGTGGCTCTGAGAAGATCCTGGCCCTGAAAGAGATATGACCAGGAATGAGATTATCTAGGCTGAGTCTTTTATTTCCATGCGAGCAGGAGAGTATCAACTTTATCAGCTGAGGGATCTAAGATGGAAACAATTCCTTGCCATGGTATATTAGTCCTGGTAGGCTTGATTTAATCTGTGGAAACAAAAATTCCCCAAATCTCGGTGGCAGAAATACAGCAAGCCTTTCTTTCTTTCTTTTTCATATTACATGTCAATCACCCATGATCTGAGGTTTTTGCATGAGGGACCCAGGATGATTGAGGCTCTGTCATCTGGAAACTCAATAGTCACTGTAGCAGGAAGGAGGGAAAATGAGTATTTGCACGCTGACCTTTAAATGTTTTCATCCAGAAGTGATGCATGCCATTTTTTCTCATATTCATCGGACAGAACAGTTCACATGGGTACATGTAGCTTTGGAAGTTGAGAGGAGTGGAATTCTTTCTCTGCCAGAGTTAGAGGGAACTGTATAAAGGTGAACAGTGGAAATGTCTACCACATCTGGGACTGGCAACTGCCAACCTGGCCATTGCTAGCTCATAGGTACATTGTGCCTTCTGCCTTTTAGCGGATTATTGCTTAAAGGGCCTCAGCTGCTAGACTTGATCTAAGGGTGAACAGAGTCCTGAATGGGCAAAGAAAAATAACCTAAAAGAGTCCCAGAAACCAGGGAGAGGAAAGATAGGCAAAACACCCAGAATAGATAGCAACTCCTCCAAGGGTTGGCAAATGACAACCCGTGGACCAAACTCAGACCAACCATTTGCTACTGAATGGCTTTCAAGGTAAGAATCATCTTACAGTTTAAATGATGGCACAAAATTGAAAGAAAAAATATCACATCAAATGCTATACAATGTGTTATGCCTTCCTCTAAATCTTTGCATTTATCTTCTCCATAAATCTTTACAACTCTGTTGTACAGATGTGCTAAGAGTCCTTTTGTAGATGAGGCGCCTGGAGCTTCTAGATGGGTTAAGTAGTTAGATAGAGCTAATGGGTCATTCAGCTGGTATTTGAACCCAGAAAATCTTACCTCAGACCCTATACTCTTAATCTGCCTCCCTCAGTGAAAAGTTCAGTATAGTATTTAAGGAACAAAAGAAAAGAAGATGCAGGTAATGCATTCTGCTGAGTACCCAAGAGAGAACATCACTATTTCAGAGACGTAAAGAAAGGCTTTCTGAGAGGAGGGGCCACTCTACCATGATGGTAGGTAGGAGCTTTGAACTAACTTTGAACCTCAATTAAGCAAAATTTACCCATAAAAAAATTCACTCTTTTCATTAATAGACCTTAGGCTTGTATTACAAAAACTATACTTGCCTAGCTGGTATAGCTCAGTGGTTGAGTGTCAACACTATGAACCAGGAGGTCATGGTTCGATTCCTGATTTGGATACATATCCAGATTTCAGGCTCAATCCCCAGTGTGGGGAGTGCAGGAGGCAGCCAATCAATGATTATCTCTCATTATTGATGTTTCTATCTCCCTCTTCCTCTCCCTTCCTTTCTGAAATCAATAAAAATATTTTTAAAAAACTATACTCAATTCTTGCTCTTATATATTTTTAATTTAGCCAACAAAGAATTGGTGAGAATTGATTTTTCTCTCCTGCAATACATGTAACTACATAATACCCTCAGTCTTGCCTCTTGGCCCACAAAGCCTGGCTTGTTTACCATCTGATCCTTCACAGAAATAGTTGCTGACCCTGACTTAATGCTGTGGAGGTTCAGGAGGAGATCATCAGTAACATTAATGAAAACAACCACATAAACATGAAGAAGGTTCAGTAACAACACAAAAAAAAGCCTTTGTATTAATTTTTTTTAAAAATGAGTTTTTCTTAAATTTTTAATATGAAATATTCACACATGCACAAAATAGTTTTTAAATGATAAAATGGACTACCAGTTACCTAATACTTGGTTTCAACAAATAGATAGTTTTATGTATTGGTCCAACTATTCTCCGCCCCACCCCCTACAGACACACACAATGTTGGGCTGTTTTAAAATAAGCAGGAATACTATAATTTCATTGAAAAATATACTAGTGTGTAATTATAATAGATGAGAACTTCTGTTTTTAAAAAAAGTATAGCCACAATACCGTTATTATACCTAACACAGGAACAACTCTAAGTCCACATTCAGTTTTTCCTAATTCTCTCAAGAAAGACAGAACTTAGACATCAACCAGGTTACAAATGGAGGAGGCAGTGAAGGGTAACTTGACTAAGGAGAGAAAAGAGAACATCAGAGTAAAATAGGGGAAGATACAAAGACTGGAATTGTGTATCAGTTGCTTATTATTATGAACATGACAAATTCCCTTCCAATTTTATACAGATTCAGTTAAAACTCAGCAACATCGAAGTACTTAGAGATGATACATGGTTTAAATTACAGTAATGTGCACATAGATACCAAGAAAAAAAGAGATTAGAATTTTAACAGCAAACATGGGAATTTAAGGTGAAAAGCACTGAACATGATAAGGAAGGACATTACTTATAATAGGCACAATATAAAATAAGATACATTTGTTATAAGGATAAATGCACAAATGAGACTGAAAAAAATATGAAGCAAAATTTATTAAAACTTGATATTAATAAAGTTTTAGTGTGTGATCTCACTACACATCTTTCAGAATTACCCCGTGTCAGACAAACTATGTATTTTAATAAACAAAAGTGAATATATTTAACTTTCAATTCTATAAAGGGGAAAAGTATATGTATTTTTGCATAGCTGTGTAATAATTCCAAATATTATGTTCTTAGGCCTAAATTTTAATAGGCCATGTTCTTGAATCATAATCTAATAGCTACAAATAATTCGAAAAAGGGAATCAGTACAAAAGTGATGACTATAGGCTAATTACGTGTTACTAAAATTCTTCTAAATTACCCTTGGGTAAGAATAGAAGTGAAAACTTGAATTATAAACTACCTAAAAGGCAATTAAATTTTTTTTTCTACCGAAATCTGTGGGACATATTAAAAGCTGAACTTGAGAGAATTCCATTGCCTTAAACATCAATATTTTAAAAGTATAATAAAGGGACATGAAATCTATCTTTAAATTTTTAAGAAAAAGAACATAAAAATAATACATGTAGAAAATGAGAAGTATTAAAGATAAGGGCTGAAATTGTACAGTTAGAAAATTGACGACATGTGGAAAAGCTAAATGTGTCCAAAATCTGGTTCTTTGAAAAGACCAATAAAATTGATAACTTCTTTTTTATTGTAGTTGAGAGAGACACCAAAAAATATACATAATTAGGAGCAAGGAATGTGGCAAAATCACAGATAGAGATTGGGAAAACATTCACCCTTGTGACAATAAATTTGAAAGCCCAAACGAAATGATTTGGATGCAAATTATGCCATTTCTGGTGCTGGCCAAGACCCAGAGCCCACCAAGCCCATTTCTTCCACTGATGACAACTCTAAGACCTGGACAGAATACCCAAAGCATTGACTCGAGGCCTCTGAAAAGGAGACTATGCAGACAGACTGGAAGAGAAGTCAGAACTTCACAAACTAGTGCAGTAGTGAGGTTCTTGGTATTTTCCTCCTTCAGCCCTGGCTGGCACTGAGGGCAGCCCCATTCACTGAACTGTGCCAGTGTCCTTGGCCAGGAAGGGCACCTCCTGCAAACTGGCGAGTGTAAAAGGAATCTCCCTTTTCCCTTCATTTTGTTTTGTTCTCCTCTCAGCTTCATTCCAAGAGTGGCCTCAGCAGAGGTTCAGGGATCTAAAATCTTGAGGGAAAATGCCCTGTAGCCAGAAGAATCGAGAAAAGGGATTACTGTGGTCCAATGAGTAATGGGCAAAGGGTAAAGCCCATTATTTTTCTCTTGTCTCTCACCACTTTGCCTGAGGGCAGCCCCAGTTGCACAGAAGGGTGGACTAGACCGTGGGGTGTCTAAAACTCATAGAGCCCCACCTTTTTGGCCAAAGGAAAAGGAAAAGCAGGCCCCCATCATGGTAAGAGCTGTATGCCAAAAAGAATGACTCTTACTTTATATAAATTAAGTTTAAATGTACATATTTTTTTTCAGGAAGAAGGAAAATTGTATAAGATGTAGATAATACTAGAAAGATAGTTAAAGGTCTACCATTTTAGAAATCACAAGAACCAGACCATTATACACCTAAGATCTCTACCGATTAGCAAGCAGTTAATCTTAGTGTTACTGCACTATTCCAGACTATAAAGGAAGACAGTATAACAATTATAGCAAAGATGATAAAAATAGTATAAAGAACAGAAACTACAGACCGACATAATATGGCTATAACTACCAAATAATATGATTGTGTCAGTGAATAATATGCTGTGACCAAGTAGGCTTTTTCCAGAAATGGGAAAATATTCACTGTCAGGAAATCTATCCATGTAATTCATTTCTATAACAAAATAAAGGAAAATAATGATACTGTATTAAAATGCTTCTAAAGGCATTTCCTAAATTCCAGCAGGTATTCCTAATTAAAGAAACAAGCTAAAGGTTAAGTAGAAATAGGTGGTAATTTCAGAATATAATAAAGGCTATTTACCCCAAAACAGTGGCTAATATTGTCTTAAATGGCAAAACACTGAAATCATTTCAGTTAAACTGAACCAGATAAGGAAGAATACTATCACCATTATTATTCAGCATTGTTTTGGAGATTTTAATATTGTAAGGAAAGAAAATATAAAAATTGGTATCAGTAGTAGAAAAAAAATCAATTATATCATCTTTTGCTTATGATTAAATTGTATGCCTAGAACATACATGATTGATGGATTGATAAAACACTAGAATTAACCAAGACTTTAATTCACAGCAAATATGGAAAAATCAAGTATTTGTGTACATTAACAAAAATTACTGAGAAATGGAAATGAGGAAACATTTTGCATTCATAGTTGGTATCTGTAGTTTACCTATATGACGCTGGAACCAGTGCAGGATATGAAGCCTGGGAGAAATAGGATCAGGTTTGCATTTTGAAAATAATGTTCCGGTGACTCTGAAGAGATTAGTTTGAAGCAAGGAGACCAATTATAAGACTCCTGCAGAGATGATGAGGCCTCAAGCAAAAATGGCCATGAGAAAGAAGAGATGGGGAAGACGCTGAGATAGCAAGTATCAGGAACCCAGAAGGATTTGCGATCAACTGATTGGAAGAAAGGAAGAGAGAAGAGATACGGAAGACTCCCTAGATTCTGGCCAGGAGCCTGGGGTCTGTTTGTTGGGTAGGAATGCTGGAGGATGGGCAGGCTTTTTGTTCTATGCCTGTGGGATGCAGAAGTATTCAGCAGGCAGTGATTGTCTGAGTCAGAGCTGAGAGTGAAGGATGCCTGATATGTCTAGTGCAAGTACTGGACCAGCATACCTTCCATAGGAAACTGACTCTCAAGTGTTGGGTGAGCACAGGTGCTGCTTCTAGCCCTTCAGATAGGATACATCTCCTTTCTCCACTTTTCTCCAGACCTCATGAGGCTGCCCTGTATGGACAGTAGCCGGGCTCTCCTGCTCTCCGGTTTCTGATTGTCGATGTTCTTGGTTTGAATGCTCAAGCTTCTGCCAGGCTGTCTTCTCTAGCAGCTATAGCAACTGTGCAACCTTCTGTCAACTTCTTCCTCACCGGCCCCTTTCAGCCTAGAGGTCTGAACAGCTCTCTGTGGGTATTCTACTCTACCTTATCCCAGCCTGCACCTTTATAAGTGGTCCCTTCATTAAACTCTCCCCTAACTACCCTACCCCATTGGGTATGCCATTTTCTGTGTGCTACACCTGGCCAGTGAATTGGCAGCATCAAAATCCCTTGAGGTGTCTATTAAAATATGGCTCTTAGGGCTTCATCCCAAAGTTAGCAAAACAATTTCTAGGGGTGAAACCAAAGACTCTGCAATTTCTCAAGCATCTCAAGTGATTCTGATCTGTAGCCAGATTGGGGAACCTTCCCTGGTCTTCTTGGCAGCCCTTCTGAGGCACGATGATATCATGAACCAGATGGTTGAGGTTAAGCAGCTCAGTCCCGGGCTCTGCCACTGTCATCGTGTGACCATGGCCGTAATTATTTTACTCATCTGAACTTTGGGTTCCACAAATGTAAAGGGACTTCTTAATTCCTACCTCATGTTGTTTTTCAGATGCTTAAGTGAGATATTCCATGTAAAGCAGCAGGATTTTAATATGCTTTCAGTAAGTGTTATTTATGATCTGTTGATCGTATCCGTTTAATCTCTATAATCTTACTCAGATTTTGCCAACTCTAGGTCATATAAGACTGGATCCCTATATTCCATTTTGTGAAGGACATAGTGAAGTAAAATAATTATAATAAAATGCTATTAGATGCTCCAATATTTACAAACTTGTCTTTTAGGAAGTTTCACTGATGCCAGCCAAGCTATGGCCCAGAGCAGAGGTTTGTCAACTCTGTTCTCAAGGAGACAGGATTATGGATTTAAGCACCTGACTTCATCTGTGGAGCTGTTTTCTGTTGAACTACTTTGGGAGTAAAGAAGAGGTTGGGAGAAGCAGACAGGTTTCAAAGACATTTGTGAAACATCACAGGCATTTCAAGCTGTCCACCCAGTGGACAGGGAGACAGGACAAGTGTTCTCGTGACAAGGAATGGCATATGAAGTGTATGGATGTGAGCATGAGGGATCCTTGGGAAAGGTACAGCTTAGTACGATGGGGACATGTGAGAGGCCACTGATGAACTGTGCTGTTCTTCTTTCATTCAACTAATAGTTATAGAACTTCTATAGATCAGGCACTGGCCTGGGGGCTAGCAACACAGACATGGGTCAAAAAATCATCATCTGTCCTGATGGAGCCTACATTCTAGTAAGAGTTTTGATTGATGCACAAACGAGTAAATGCATAATGTGAAGTGGTGAGTATTGTCATAGAAAAAGGTAAGGGGAGAAAGTGGTCTGGGGTAGGATGGGTAAAAAGGGTATAGTATAGGGTGACCGAGGAAGGGGGGCAGTATAGGGTGGCCAGGGAAGGCCTCTCTAATAAGAGGGAATACGGGACCTACCACGTGGATGTCTGGCAAAAGCATTCCAACACACCAGACAAAGACCTTGACACAGAGTGTACGTGACATGCTGGAGAAACAGCAAGCAGCCCGTGTGGCCTGCACAGAAGGAAATGAGAAGAGACAAGATCAGAGAACCGGATGGTGGTTGTGGCCCATGTAAAGCCTGGGAGGCGATTGTGAGCATTTTGCTTTGACTCAGAGGGAATTAGTAAAGGGAGCTTGGGTTTTGATATTATCAGACATCGGTTACTGACAGCTGTGTTGAGAACAGACTATAGGGGAGCAAGAGGGAAGAGGGCCATACTACTTAGGGGTTATTGTCTTCATCCAGGGGGCAGAGAGAGGTGGGGCAGTGGGGGAGCCGTGGTGATGGCGATGGCAAGGATGGGTCAGAGATGTGATGTGTTTTGAAGGGAGAGCCAAAACCTTTTGAAGATGGATCACACATAGGTGTGTGCACGAGAGATAAGAAACAGTTAAGATTGTCTTATGGTTTTTGGCGTGAGCAATTGGAAGGTCACTATAGTTATTAACTGAATTGGAGAACTACAGGAAGAATCGGTTTATGGTGAGAGAATGGGGATTGGGGATTCTCTATTAGACGTTTCCAGTGGGAGGTGTTGAGCAGACAGCTCGGTAGTTGAAGTTCCAGGGAGAAGTCCAGGCTGTGGGTATGCACTGGGAGGCATTCATGTAGGAACGATATTTAAAGCCTTGAGACTGGATGAGTTCCCTTAGGGAAGATATGCAGGATTAAAGTGGGGCGTCTGGTAGTGAGACATTGGGGAGACTAAAAAGCAGAAAGATTTAGAGAGGGACCACCCAGTGTGGTGGGAAGGAAAGAAGGTGGATGCTAAAACAAAGTGTTCCTACAGGAGGGATGGGAGAAGCCAATGTCCCTGAGGTGAGGGTTAGGACTGAGAATGGACTAGAGGGTGTGGCAATGTGGAGTCCGTCACTGGTGACCCTGAAGAGCTGTCTCAGGGGAGTGGCGAGGAAGGAGCCTAATAGGAGTGAGTTCAGGAGAGGGTGAACCCTGAGGATTTGAAGAACAAGAGCAAGGGCAACTCTTTGGAGGCTGTTTACTCTAAAGGAGGGAAAGAGAAATGGATTGGAAGCTGGAGGAGGACGTGGGGTGAAGATAGAAAAATCCACTTCTATGGGGATAGGATGACCCAGTAAAAGGGATGTGTGTGCCAGTGTGATGTCCAGAAGTAGGCATGAGGGTATGAGGTCTAGTGTAGAAATGGATGGTTTGGTGTCACTAGGAACATCCTGAGCTATCAGACAGAAAAGAGCAAATGGGCCCAGAGACAAGATGGCAGGACTGAGTGGGAAGCTCTGTCCTACTGGCTCTTTTCTCAGAAATAAGAATTGGAGTTTCTGCTCACCAGTAAGCCCAGAGGGTGTCTGCAGGAGGAGAGTGGGCACATGGTTAGATTAGGGACCTGTAGCACTGATGTCCAGGAACCCTGAGATCCCCTTGAGTTACTGACCTTGAATTTCAAGGGACACCAGTTACAAGGCTTGTGTATTATTCTCTAGTCTGATTCAGTGGGGCAGCTGGAGGTGTTGAGTAGATAAAGTTGAGTTTCTAAGGTGGGGTTTTGCCAGGCAGGTATATGGACCAAATCATGAAAAGGGGGCAAAATGTGCCCAGTGAGAAGTTGAGCTCTGTTCTCGGAGCACTGGGAGCCGTCTGTGATGACACACGTGTGTTTTACAATGCGCATCTGATAGACACGGAAGCGGGAACCCACACAGTGTGGCAGCAGTTGGCTGCTTCCTCATGGCTTCTGTGTCAGCCCCTCTGACATTGGTGTCTGCTTTCAACTTGGTAGACTCTGCAAATCCCTGACCTGGCATTAGACATTAGACTTGTATCTTTTTGTCCACAGGCAAATAACTTCTGTTTCCACAGGAGGTTGCGGGAGCACCCCTCCCCAACACACACACACACACACACACACACACACACACACACACCCCTCCCTTGCAGTTTTCAATGAACCATGTGCCAAGTCAGCAAGTCAGCCAACTCTGTAAGGTTTGCAGTTCCCAGAGCTAATTTTAAAAGTTTTTTTATATTGCAGCACACATGTGTTGTGCCACCCTTTTGGCTCAACTGGGCCAACTATTTTCAGGTACAAAATATATTTTATGAGTTAGATATCTATCTAAAGAGTACATTTTGTAAAGCTGATAAAATTGCATTTTCAGCCAGAGAAATCTCAAATATCAGAATGACCTCCAAGGACCAAAGCACCCAGGAACATTGTGTATTTTATTAAGTATAGAGATCTAAACAAAATCCATCATGTGGGAATGTATAAAATGTGTTTACACCAGAATAATCTATCCCGGGATGACCTTCTCAGGGCTACTTGCCTATGCCCTCAGAGGCAACAGACTATCCTAGGGTTTTTAAAATTCATGTAAATAAAGAAAAAAACTTTAAAAACAATTTCATTAAGCTAGCATTTTCATTCTTTTTCATCTCACAGTACACATAAGCCAATTACTAAAATTCTGTAGCACACCAAAGTATATCTTTTTTGCTGATCTGACAAAAAAAATAGGTATAATTTTGATTCATTCACACCCGATGGCTATTTTTGTGTTGGCTATTGTTATCTTTGTATTTGTAACAATCTGAGGGAAGAGAGATGAGTGCCCCTGATGAAATGGTCAGGTATGACATGTTTTAAAAATTCTGTGGAACACCAGTTGAAAATTGTTGCATTAAGCTGTGCAGATTTTGTTCAAATTCATTTCGTGTCTATTCATACATTTGTTTCTCAATGTAACAAATTAGGAAAGCGCTGCTGACAAAGTTTACATTGAAAGTGGATGTTAAATTCCTTAATCTGGAATTGTCACAAATAGAGTAAAAGTTTAATAGCAACTTTAAAAACGTGTCTCTTTAGCCCAGCCAGCTGTGGTTCAGATCTATGAACCAAGAGGTCAGAGGTCAATTCCCGGTCAGGACACATGCCCAGGTTACAGCCTCAATCCCCAGTGTGGGGCATACAGGAGGTAGCCAATTGGTGATTCTCATCATTGATGTTTCTATCTCCCTCTTCCTTCCTCTTTTAAAATTAATAAAAAATAATTCTTTGTTTTTTTTTCTTTGATGGAAATTTCATTAAAACTTATGTTTGCTAACTGAAGATGATAATTTATTACTGAACTTTGTATCGGTGATTTCTTTCAGGGTGGGCATTCATTTGGAACTTGGTTTGGTACATGAGTATTTGAGTTGCTCTAAACCTAGAACAAATGTATTTAAATCTCCCAAAGACTGCTGAAAAAATTTCTTTTGCCCCCCTCTCCCCTCACCTTGGTAGGAGTGACCTCTATAATGTGAATTGTAAACATGGCAGAGTCATGGGAAGGCACCTTCTTAACCCTGAGAGCTCACAATGTGGGGAATAAAGGGAAAATTGTGATATGTGGATTACCATATAGATGATAGGTCTTAGTTAGTTAACCAGTACTTCCTTGGAACAATGCATTTTCTCTTGACAAATATGTATAGTAAGTCTCTTTCAGGAAGGAGCAGTCTGCCCAGCCAGTGAGACTCAGTGGTTGAGCATTGACCTATGACACAGGAGGTCATGGTTCCATTCCCAGTGAGGACACATGCCTGGATAGTGGGCTGGGTGGGACATGCACGAGGCAACCAATTGATGATTCTCTCTCATCACTGATGCTTCTACCTCTCTCTACCTCTCCCCTCCTCTCTGGAATATAAAAATATATATATATTTAAAAAAGAATGAGCAGCCCAAAGTGAGCTTGAAAAACGAGGCAAAAATATCCTCACCCAGCCCCACCCACACAATGAAGCGGGGACCTTCTGCCTTTGCTCCATACTTCCGTGCCTGGCTGAAGGCCAACAAAAGGAAGTGGCGACAACGATCTGCCATTCAATTACCTGGGAAGAAAGAAGCCTAACAAAGTCTTGGCCTTGTCGCTTAGCATTATTATTACCGTTAAGGAAAACAAGGACCTGGATAGAGATCCTCGGGGTGGCCCAAACAGTCTGGGATGGAGCCCACATGGGTGGATGAAGCACAGGAAGCGCCCAGGGTCACGCATCCGTCACGCCGTACGTGCGCATATCTGGTACTAGAACACTATCGGCAATAACATTGTCAAATATGCAGGTGACGGGAGGATAAATAGGGACGTGGTGTGAAAGGTAAAAGTGAGAATGGAAGACTAAATGACAGTGAGCACTTATCTCTCAATAAGAGGAATGATTTCAGATGTGCCCTCCTTCCGGCAGGCTCTGACAGGTCTTTCATACAAGATCCTTCCCCCCAGGCTCCGCATCGCCTGCATCTGAGAGCCTGTGCCCTGCCACCTCTGCTCAGCAGGGGGATGAAGGAAATAGACATGGTGTGAAAGGAGCTTAGCTCAGAGGAAGGATCAAGGGAAAGGCAACAGACAGGGAGTGCTGGGGAGAGATAACGCTGCATGATGGATAGGTAGAAAGGTGTGAAAAATGGACGGTGCAACAAATAAAATGGAGAGGGGGAGAGCCCTACAAGCGTTAGATTAGCATGCACAGGGGTGCCAGTGGAGACTTAAAGGGAAGAGGCCAGCAGGCATTCTCACAGACGTAGCCTCGGTGACATGAAGGAAGAGAAATGTATACATATGCAGTTAATGTACATTTTAATTATACATATACACAGGGTCCAGCAAATCTTTAGTGCCTGAGCAAATACAGATTGACAAGACTGATGGCAAGTCTGTGCTACATAATAGGTTTACCCTTGTCCTAATTATTTTTTATGGATCACTACCCAGAATGGATATAAAAAAGAATGGCTTTAACCTTTCTTTGGGGCTGATTGGAGTTTTACTGTCTTTTTGGTCTTCTCCTTTCTAAAGCAGTGGGGCGCGGGCGGTTGGGGAGGGGGGTGCGCTTGCATAAGAAACAGTAAATTGAACCACTCTGATCTTTTGATATTCGGATAAAGCAAAAATGGAAGTGATTATCCTCAGACGTCTTAATGATGAGTGTTCCAGATGAGAGGCACACACCACCTGCTTTTCCGATGACTTTTCCTGGGAATCCAGTTCTTTATCACATCACATTTTCCCAAGGAGAGCTTGCGTGTTCACAGAAAGGTTATATATTTGCAGAAACAGTGAATTCATCTACGTTTCCTGGACCAAATGTGTTACTCCATAGAGTCTACTGAGCATTTACATTTTAAAACTATCTTATTTGTACTCCCTCTACCCCCATTGAAGTGAGGAGAAAAATTGGCTCGTGTTGTGTTCAGGCGCTTTTTCTCTCCTGACAGTATAGTCACGACCGTGTTTGGAAATCCCTCGTTACCCGTCCGGTGTGATCTCTCACCACGCCTGCCAGTTCAGTTATCTCAGATGTAAAAAGCATTCAGGTTCGGCTTCCACCCCGTTTCAATGGACTACATTTTCTGAAAAGTCAGGGATGCGAAGACAGGAGAATTTTTTTATGGATCCTTTTCTCTTCCTTGCAAAAGCTGGTGTTGTCTTTTAGCATATGGTTGTCATATGCGGTAACTAAATCTTCAGAGTCTAGCCAGGTGTTTATTCTAGGGAATGAACCAAGCAAATCGTACTGGGGAAGCTCACTTTCCCTTCCTCAGCCCCCCTCCCAGCTCTGCAAGGCCTTCCCCAGAGTAATACCCAGTGTGGGACCACAAAAAGCTCTTTCATATTGCTGACAATCACCTGAAATTATCAGTAATCATACAAGAGGCAATTATAACTCATAGAAGCACCAACATAATTATTACATGTTGTGCAGTGCTCTGAACTTGAATGCACTCTGATAACTGGAGCACAAGTGATGTTGCTGTGGCTTTTTTTTTTTTAAAGTCAAATTATCTAGAATTCATAGAAAGATAATCACTTTTTTAGTTGGGACCAGTGAGAATGAAGTCCCCATTTTAAATGTACAGGGCGGTAGACAGTCTATGGGCCTTTTTCCTTTTTTAAATGGCAGCATGTTTGTTAAGCCCATGCCATAAAGCAGGGCACCTTTAGGTAGAACTTATCGTTATAAGGGATGCAAATCTGATGTGCATCAGCAATCCTCAACTCACAGATACAAGAATCAACTATTGTACAGTGCTTGAAAGCGAAGGTGCAGCCACAAAGCCCGTAAACATCATCAAAAAAGCATAAAGCTATGCTCCGTGTACTTTCAAATGGACTTAACTCCATTGATTGGGAAAATAGACCCAGAGGACTTGCTGGGGAAACACAGAGGAAAGAGTGCAAGAATGTCAGCCATATTTGCTTTACAATTCTGATATCACAGGCTGACTCCTAAGCTGTAGTCATTTAGTCATTTAATCATTAATTCATTAATGATTAATATAGGTAAAGATGTGATGTGCCTCACAAAATGTCTGGCATGCAGTTGGTGCTCAATAAATGGTAGCTCATGTTACGTGTAGAGTGTTGGTGGAGGAATCCCAAGTTTTTCAGAGGTGGGAAGATGACTGTAGGGGTGTATAGAGAACCAGAAATCTCCAAAAGCTCAGGTAGCAGGACTCTGGGAAGGCGTTTACCCACTGAGAGTCTAATTGAGGGGGAGACAGCCCAGTGACACCCTGCAGTTGGGTTTCTCTTATCCCATGTGATGAACTACTTTGTTAGTATAAACCAGCCTGGGGTGCACCCCCAACTACTGTGTATTGTTGTACCCTTGCGTTCATAAGTCTCCCGCCTCTTAAAGCTGGCTCTGTTTGTATGAAGCTGCCATCGAGAGCTCTTGGTTTCCAAGTTCCCCTTCTTGAAGAGTTCATGTTTTTCTTTCTGAATGCTGTGTACCAGACCTTTGTGTCTACTATGGGGATACTGAGATTATAAAAGAAGGCTCAGCTGTGCATTCCAGGAGCATGCATCCCAGCTGTGTAGCCTGATGAAGGTGCAGTGGTACTTAATGATGCTGTCAACACACTTCCTTAAGCTTTCTTCAAGAGGTCAGAGGTGCCTGCAGGATGATGGTGTAGTGGGATGTTCTACATGTGTAATGTAGTGAGGGCTGGGAGGGGTGACTGAGCTCCATTGTTTCTGAGTGATTGCCCTTCACCCCCAGATGAATACTACAAAAGTTTCCTGGTAACTTAGAAGATGGCAGGCAAGTCCTGTGCCAAATGCTTGAAATTCAGCTCTAGATAACAGCCCTTGTCCTTCTGATACTGCTTAGGCACAGGGGGACGATTGGAGGAAGGGGTCAGATCAAAGAGGTGATTTTCTACTTGATCAAGATACCAATATTGGTCCCATAGCTAGCAGGAAGTGGATTTTCATGGGAAAGTGTTCTCTCCTTTGCTGCTTCCCTGCACTGCATTCTTGCCTTGGGGATGATGCTTTTTCTGTGTTACCCATTGAAAGGGACTTCCCTCGGTTTGTCTGTCCATCATTGTTCTCCCATTCCTGTAGTAACAAAGGCCCTCACTCCTGTGGGGAACCCATCCCATGCAGTTTGGTGGAGCCACCTGTCCCCTACCCATTGCACTGATGTCCCCACCGTGGAGTGGCATCTCTCTGTGCACCTGAACTGGTTTTGGCGTATAGTTGTTTGGATTCCCTTTAGATAATCTTGCCCTTGCCTTCCCAGCTCCTTTTTTTTCTCCCCACAAAACACTGGTATATCTAGTACTCCCTTTGAGAGAGGAACCACTCAGAAATTACAATGGTTTCTTCCACAGTGATTATTTGTCAGAAAGGTTACTTGCTCATATAAGGAAAATAAGCGTCGACCTAAAAAGAGGGTTCTATATGTTCTTGAAATACGAAATTTGTGGAAATATAGCTTCTGCACAAATCCTGTTAAAATGTCAATAGTTTGTCTTTGACAAAACATGTCAACAATAGCCAAGTGTCACAGATTAGATTTAAAGACAAAAATAAATAAATAAGTCAACAGGAAAGGAAAATTGGAACCAGGACATTTATAGTCCAGCAAAGGAGGATCAGACACTTCTGGGCTCTCTTAAAACTACGCTGCCCTATTGTACCAAGGGGAGCTGAGCTTAACCTAGTCTATGCCACCAATCCATCAAATCAGGGGTAAACATCTCTTTGGCTCACAACACGAAAAAGCCAGTCATATCTCAGGTGTGGCGGATCCAGGGCTCACCCCATGTTCCGAATCCCACTTTTTAGATCTGTTTTGTCTGTCTTTGCTTTCTCTCCAGCTATGTCTCTGCATGTGGTAACCCCAGCCTCGTGCCCAGTAGACAAATGTCTGCTTCCTGGAAGTTCCTGCCAGTCTTCAGAGTGAGGGAACCACCCTGACTACATCCACTTGCCCACTTGAAATGTGGACCTGGGGCTGTTAGAGGTATCCCCACGCAAAATATGATTCCTATGTCCAGTTGAAGGAGTGGGAGCACAGTCAGAAAGTAAAAACTGTCCACTCCAGTGCTCCAGTTTTCTCTCTTAGCAAGGTCCCACTACCAACTGACTGACTCATTTTCTTTCTTAACTTACTATTGACGATTACAGGCTCACATCTCATAGAGGAACAGAAAGTGTACCTTTGATCTGTCTATCTGTTGGTCGGTCAATCCAAAAAGTAGCAACAAGTGTTTGCCAAAGGCCAGTGCTTTGTTCAGTATGGATGTGGCTGTGGCCCTGTATGTACTTTTTCACACTAAATGGATACTTTTAAAGTCACAACCATGAGAAATGATTTCACTACAACCAAAATGTGTCTGTTCAGTTTCTTACTCACTGATCCAGATGGCATTGTAAGGTTCAGTGCAAAATTCATTTTGCTGTGGGTTTTGTTGAAAAATATTTTACATTGTCCTTTTTTTTGTCAAAAAATATATTTTACATTGTCTTTTTTCTTTCCATTAGAGATTTCTATAGAAGCTTGAATGCCAGGTTTTAAGAAAAACTGCTCTTTACCTGACCAACATGGCTCAGTGGTTGAGCATTGACCTATAGACCAAGAGGTCACAGTTCGAATCCCGGTCAGGGCACATGCCTAGGTTGCGGGCTCGATCCCAAGTAGGGTGCATGCAGGAAGTAGCTAATTGATGAGTCTTACTCATCATTGATGTTTCTAACTCTCTCTCCCTCTCCCTTCCTCTCTGAAATCAATAAAAAATATATATATTTTAAAAAAGAAAAGCTCATCTGTAACTGGAGCTGTAGGGCTGCTGGGGCCAGTAGAGGTTCAGCAAACATTGTTCTGAGGTTTGCATTACCCAGTCTACCCAGATTTTGCAATCTGCAAAACCTCTATTCAAGCACTTTTTTTTTTTTAACATCAAGAGATTTCTAAATTTGTCAATTGACCTGCTAGACACTGCATATTAGGTTGCCTAAAATAACACCGTAAACTGTGGGGGAAAAGTAGAATTGTCAAATCACCTACAGTTTTTAATGGTTTTCTCTTTCATATGAACATTTCAATTTCAATTGCTGGCAGTTCCTCTAAATAAGAATCGATCTTTTTTTCCCCCCTTCCTATTCCCATCATTCAGAGTGCTTTCCAAGGAAGTAGCCAAATTAAATGAATCTCTGCAGCTTTGAGTTTTTATATTTATTTTTTTCTTTTCTCATTTGGTAAGTCTATTGCACTAAGACATTTCTTTTGTTAACAGTTCAATTTCCTTCTGCCGTTCTAGATGAGTTGTCAATGATAAGTGAAGTAATATTCAAATTCCAGTAGGTTCTATGTGAAGAAAAATAAAATATCCTAGACTGTTACAGTCAGTTTATTTTTCAAATGACAGCAGTGTTGTTAATACCTTTTCGTTTGAATTTCCTGAGGGACTTGGAGCTTCACTAGTTTTAAAAAGTAACCACATTCACACTTTCATTGATTAAAGGGAATGCATTCTATCTGTTGAATATTGTTAGCTATTAACATTTTTAACTATTGATCAAGCTCTAGATAGGAACTCTGTGAGACTTATTAAATGAATAAAATGCCCCACTTTTTGCTACGGTTTTTGCAGTGTTGTGGTTTTTGGAGTGCTTGGAGAGATTTGGGGTCGTTAGTGACTAGTATAGTTAGGTTGCTATATCTAAAACTAGAGGCCCAGGGCATGAAATTTATGCAGGGGGGGAGGAAAGTCCCTCAGCCCGGCCTGCATCCTCTTGCATTCTGGGAACCCTTGGAGGATGTCTGGCTCCCTGCAAGGAGCAGGCCTAAGCTGTCAGTCAGACATCTTTAGCACTGCTGCAGAGGTGGGAGAGGATCCTGCCACCGCCGCTGCACTTGCCAGCTGTGAGCCCAGCTTCTGGCTGAGTGGCACTACCCCTGAGGGAGCACACTGACCACCAGGGGGAAGTTCCTGCATTGAGCATCTGCCCCCTGGTGGTCAGGGAGCAACATAGCGATCGGTCGTTCCACTGTTTGGTCTATTTGCATAGCCTTTTATTATATAGGACTAGTGGCCCAGTGCACAAAATTTGTGCATGGGGGAGGGGGAGGAGTGAGGGGAGTTCCTCAGCCCAACCTGCACCCTCTCCAATCTGGGACTCCTCAGGAGATGTCCGACTGCTGGTTTAGGCCCAATCCCTGTAGGCGATTGGCCATCCCTCTTGCAATCTGGGGCTGCTGGCTCCTAACCACTCACCTGCCTGCCTGCCTGATATTTCCTAACCACTCTGCCTGCTGGCCTGTTCACCTCCAACTGCCCTCCCCTGCCAGCCTTCTCGCCCCCAACTGTGCCCTCCCCCGCCAGCCTGCTCACCCCCAACTGCCTTCCCCTCATGGCCTGATCACCCCTAACTGCCTCTGCCTTAGTCCTGTCACCATGGCTTTGTCCAGAAGGTGTCCCATTCTAATTAGCATATTATCCTTTTATTAGAATAGATAGGATGGACCAGTAAGTGCCACTCTTCAACATATGATGCCTCCTTGCCCATTGGATGTGGCCAGAGTGTACATTGCATGATGGGAGCGGGGGGCTTTCATTTAATTTATCTTTTGAATGAGTCCTCATGGAATTGTCTTGCCAAACCTTTCCCTCAGAGTTCAAGATTGTGTTCTATACATGTAATGATTACCCTCCTTCCTAGGCAGAAATGGAATATTATAAAAGAAACCTCCCTAAATGTGCAGTTAGCTCCCTCTCTGGTTTTTAAAACTGAATGTGGTAGGTTGTTCAGTACCACATGAACAACTCACTGAGGTGCCTCCTTTGTTTCTTAAATGGCTTGCTTGCCAATGAAGGTCTGTCCCCTCCTCCCCACTCCACAACCCACCCTCCCACCTCGCCTCCTAGCTGAGCCTGTTCAGGCAAACTGTTTTTGGTGGGGAGAGTACTGATTACCAAGCTTCCCAGGGTATTCTGTAAAAAATAAATAAATAAGTACAAAATGAGAACTGTCATAAAAAACTACTGATGATTGGTCTAATACACATTAACACCATGGTTTTTCCATTAAAATGAGGAGAATATGAAAAGGAAAGAAACCTTTTATTTATATATGTGTATGTGTCTGTGTGTATATACATATGAGTATATGTGTATGCGTGTGTAATTACTGTACCTTGAGAGATAACTTTACCTCTCACAATATTATCATTGCTAAATACCAATGATAATATTATGCACTATTATTAAAATAACTTGTTGAATGTTAACAGTATATAATGTTACACTTTAGGTTAATCCATTATTATACAGATGTCACCTTTCTATCAAGATTTATAATCTAAGATAAATAGAAGTCACTGTTGGATATTTAGGATATATTCTAAGGACAGAAAGCAAAGAAATTAAATATTTACATTACATATAATTTAAAGCTGCTAATGATGTTAAATTTTAATTAAAAATAATTAGCTATAATCTGGAGAAAACAATATAAAAGGTATCAGGACAGATATGTGTGTGTGTGAGAGCCCTGGTCTGTTTGCTTAGTTGGTTAGAGCATTGTTCTGTACACTAAAAGGTCTCGGGTTTGATTCCCAGTCAGGGCACATACCTACTAGTATGTGGGTTGTGAGTTCGTTCTCCGGTTGGTTCTCCGGTTGGTGCACACTCCAGGCAACCAATCGTTATTTCTTTCTCACATCAATGTTTCTCTCTCTTCTCCCTCTCCCTTTCTCTCTTCTCTCTCTCTCTCTCTCTCTCTCTCTCTCTCTCTCTCTCTCTTTCTCTCTCTCTCTAATCAATGAGGGGGGAAGGCATGTCCTTAGATGAGAATTTTTTTAAAAGGGTGTGTGTGTATGTGTATACTGTTTAGTTTTTTTTGTGTTTAAGTTGTATCTAGGGTTTTACTAAATCACATACTTGCCCATTTCAAAAACAGAACCATTTCAGAAACAGCATGTATAAATGTGTCCATACCTGCCCACAAGAAGTCAAAGCCAGGTTTGTGAAGACACAGTGAAATTTCTGTTCCTTGGGGGAGTAACTTCCAAAACGCTCAGGCTGTTTTGTGGAGTTCAGGTGCCACTCAGGCCCTTCCCACTGCCCACCCCAACCTGATCTAGCTTGTGTGTGTAATCAGAACAGACAAGGTGACTGTTTAGGCTCTAAGTCACTCTTTAGGGTTAAATATTATTAAACTTTAGAGCTGCCAAATTCATGCACATAGAACTTTTAAAGTTTTAATTATTTGGCACTTACTGGATACAAACACACAGAGGTGCATTTCATGAAATTTGTGATCTTTTGCATCTTCATTGAAGATCAATTCAGAATCACTCAAGAAAGTGCTGCTGTTATTTTACCAATTATTGAACCTTAAGGGAAGAAGGCTAATATTCTTAATATATATTTTATCATCCTGTGGTTTCCCAAGTGGCAACTCACTGTCAATATTTAGACGAGGGTGTTATTAAGAATATCAAATGTTATTACAGAATGGATTTTGTATGAAATTTGATCCATTCCTTAGATCTGATCCCAGGCTTTCAATCATGTTATAACATTAAGGTTCTATTTTTAAGGTTGAAGAAAGAAATGAGTTTGGGAAAGAAAATTCATCCCTTTCATTCATATCTCTACTTCAGTCATGTTCTGCCTACCGTTCTGACTGTTCATAAGAATTTGGTTGAAAATAAGACTGTATGTATTGATTGAGCACATGCTGTGTGCCCGAAACTGCCCCATTATTTAACAGTAATAAAAATAAGCATCCTCTTGCCCCAAATAAGAAAAACTAATACAAATCAGTCATGATTGTGCAAGTGATATTGAAGTGAGAATATAAGAACAAGTGGAGATGTCTTTTTTTCCTTTATTTCATTAGATATGCAGAAATCATTGATAAATTGAAATGACATTACCAAGTCAAAGTTCATTATTGTGAAGATGTTGACTTCATAGATGGCAAAAACAAACGAAACACCTTTGGGAGAAGACTGTTTTAGTCTTTGCTTCATAATTTTTTTTTTAATGAAAGGAAAAAGATTGTATTGTCTGGGAGTTTATTCATCCAAGCAGGCCTCTCCTTCCTTTTGAGAGAAAATAGGATCTTTCCTCAGAGAGTACATCTCTTATAAATTAGAAGTTTGGGTTGTTTTCCTCTTGTTTCCAGGTCTAGGTCTGTCTATAATAATAAAAGCATAATATGCTAATTAGGCTGGGCAGCTGAACACCCTTCTGGACATCCTTCCGGACATTCTTCCAGACAAAGCCGCAGCAGCTGCGAGGGCCCGTGGCAGCAGCAGCAGCAGGAGTTGCAGAGTGATGGGGGCAGTGCCTTCCGCTGATCGGCCCCATCACCTCCCACAGAGGGAGACCAGACTGGAGCTTAGGCCCGCTCCCCATGCGCAGCATCAGTAGGACATCCCCTGAGGGCTCCCAGACTGTGAGAGGGGGCAGGTCGGACTGAGGTACTCCCCCCTCCCTAAATGCACCAATTTTCATGCACCAGGCCTCTAGTATTCCATACAACAGCTAATATATAATTAATTCTTACTGTTGGTCAGAATTCAACTCCCAGTTATCTCTGGGACCTTGGTCAAATCACCTAGCCTTAATTTTAAGCCTCCAATTTTTCATCTACAAAATAGGAATAATGGCTAATAAATGAGATGATGATTATACCATGCCTGGAATCAGGCTCCATACATAATAAGCCCTGAAAATGTGCTCCAGAGTAGATGTTGCCTGTGTTCTATATCCCTTTAAAGAGGTTACAGTTAAGATGGGACATGGATTCATATTGTTATCATTTAATACAAGGCAGAGTTCGGAAGGAGGAGAGGTCACCTCTAACCTACAACATAGAGGAGGATGTTTCATTTAACCTGAGCCTGAATAAAATGAGTCCTATTTCAGCAGCTAGGGAATCCTTTCTAGGGGGAGGGAATTAGACAAGCAGAGCTAGAAAGGTAGGGGAGCATAACATTCCAAGGAGGTTCTCCGTGTGACTGCATCGTAGAATGTGTGAAATGCAGCAATGGCAATGGAGCCTGGGAAAATGAACTCAGTTGTGGCTGGACAGATTATGTGGGGCCTGGAATGCTTTGTGTTCACCAGTTTGGTCTCTGAGCTTGGAAAATGCATGCTCATCTGGTCATTGGAGGGGCGCATGGCCAGCTCATTACAAGCACCGTACTCACCCACCACTGAGAGCCCAGCCCACGTAGCTTCATGGTGGCCAACAGGCCAATATGTGGCAACAGGCCAATGGCTGGAGCTTCCTGGGCAGCTCTGGACTTTGCTGTTATCCAGGTGGTCACACTTCCTTCCACACCTATGTCATCATCGAGTATCAGATGCCATATTTTTAGGTTGGCTGAGCTAAAGGCTAACATTCTCTAAATTGGCTATGACTGATTTTTTTGATAATAGCGTCAGCCGAGGAAATCAGCAGAGAAATGGGACCCTCATGCCTGTCAGCCAGGATTGGTGACAATATCAAGTACATGTGACCTTTTTTCCTTCAAGTTATAACCGATGCTTTTTTACACATTTATGGTTTGGAAAATCCAGACTGAGAGATTGGGTACTTTTTTCCAGTTCTTGTAAACATGGTTAATCTAGTTCAGTTTTCCTTTTCTGCATAGAAAAATGGGGAGTAATGCTGATATGTGAAAGACCCAGAATGTCAGGTAAGCCAGAGAAAGTCAAGACGGAATGGCCCCTCCAAAATGGTCTGTAGTCTTACCTGAATTGGGGTTCAAGGAGTGTTTTGCTCACTAGATACCAAAGCCAAAGTAGGAATTCAAAGCTCTTAAGTATTCAAGGCCATAGAGAAATGAGTACATTATTAAATTTAATGAATAATAAAGATATTAAAAAGCTGAAGGTAAGGCCTGGCCAGTGTGGCTCGAGCATCATCCCTTGCACCAAAAGGTTGCTGGTTTGATTCCTAGTCAGGGCACATCCCAGGTTGCAGATTTAATCCCTGGTGGGATTGTGTACGAGAGGCAATTGATCAATGTTTCTCTCTCAGATCAATATATCTCTCTTTCTGCCCTCCCCCTTTCTCTCTCTCTCAAGTCGGTAAAAACATATATTTAAAAAAAATGAAGAAGACAAAAGGAAAGCCAATGATTAGTGGGCAGATATAATCAGGAGTAGTTAAAAATTTAGGGGTTCTGAAAATCTCTGGGAAAGACAAGGTGTCGGTGTTCAAAGCTGGAGCATGATTTTCTTCATGTTAGTGCCTCCTCCGCTCCATCCTGGAATATATAGGGTCCTGTGTTTTGTTCTGCACAGGTGTGCCCATGGATGTGACCCTGAGTGTTATGAGAGCAATAAGAAAAAATCACTAACTTTCACTGGAAGCTTCTATCATGATATCTGTATAGGGATGACAATGAGATTGGAGTACTAGTGGATGGTATTATGGCCAAAGCACCACATAATACTCCATACCTGTTCAGGGACTTGAGAAAGACATTCCAGTGACTGCAAAATGGGAGGCAACACAGTGCATCTGGGGCTCTGAGTTCACCTCAAATCCTGATGTAGGGAGCTTTATTAATTGAGTGAGTGCACAAAGAACATTCTCAGTTTTCTAAGCTGGTGGATGTTTTAGGGTTATATCTGGTGTGAGTTGTAGAAAGCCTCATTACAGAGTGGCTGAAATATATGCTTGACTTTGCTCACATGACACAAAGTCCAAGTATGCAGTGCATGGCTGTGTCCCACAAGTACAATATCTTAGGGTTCTGTCTTTCTCTTCTGCCATCCTCTTCCTTAGCATAAACCTTTTTTCATTTTCGTAGTTTCAGTTCTACTCATCATATTTGTATGCCAAACAGGAAGAGGATTCTTCCTTCCCAGGCCAATGTGAGTGCCAGAGGGGTCTGACCCCTTTGGAAATAGTTTTCCTGGAACACAGCCTAAACAGCTTCCTTTTCTCTTTCAAACTAGAACTCAGTCAATTGGATAGTTGCAAAGGATCCTGGGAAGTGTCATTTTCCCATTGCATAGAGTTCTGTTCACAAGAAAGGACAGAATAGATATTGAAGAAGCCACTAGCACCAAATGCCAAGGCTAATTACGCCTGAAGACCTTCATTCAGAACACAGTGGCTCCCTGAGACTTGCCCAGCCTCTGGTGCTGCTCACCGAAATCCAGTCTCAGATTCTACCACAATGTCACGCTCTCCCTCCCAGCCTAGTGCCAGGAAGGCCATGGCTTGGAACTGGAAATATTGAGACAGAGGAAGGTCAGGTACATCTATGTTAATATTTTGTGCACAGTCTTACAAATCCTCCCAAATTGAGCAGCTTAAAGCAACCGAAATTTATTCTCTCATAGTTCTAAATGCCATAACCCAAGCTCTTACATAGAGGAGCTGACAGAGGACTTGAAGCCCCTCTGCTGGCTCTGGGGAAGAGCCTGTCCCTTGCTTCTCTGAGGTCTGGCCCTGTTAGCATTCCTGCACTTATGGCCTTACCTCTCTGCTCCATCTTCACGTTGCCTCCTCTTCTGTGTGTCTATATCTTCTCCCTATGTCAAGTCTCGCTGTGCCTTTTCCCTGTGAGGACAGTTTGTCCGTTGAATTCACTGCCCACCTGGCTCATCCAGGATGGTCTCATCTCAAGATCTTTAACTCAATTAGGTCTGCCAAGTTCTTTGTTCCAGGAAGGTCACATTCACAGGTTCCAGGGATTAGGATATGGACATAGTTTGGGGGAAAGGGGCACCATTCAACTCAGTATACCCTCTTCTAAGCACTGAGTTTTCCCAGGTCAGCTTAAGCCTTTTAGGAATACCAAGTTAAGGGCACATTCACCACATAGTCTCTCACCAGTTGTAAATCACAGAGTGGGGAATATCCAGCCCACAAGCCATATAAGGCCCGTGAAATCATTTGGTCCCACCCTGCCAAGGCATTAGGGGTGAGTCAATTAAATGTTTGACCAAATAGAACAAACTAATGTTTAAGTTGATAATTTTGTATGGCCCGCAAATGATGTTATAAACATCCACATGTTGTAGATAATAAGGGAATAGAGAGAATGGTTGCAGCCAGGTCTCTTGTGGGTTGCTTTGAGAATTAGGCAGACAGGGCACTAAGTATGTGCTCAGCAAAGAGAATTTAAGTATCATTACAGTATTACTCTTATCTGGGCTTCTCTACAATGCCTGCCTAGCCTAGGAGAGACCGGTGACAGACAGGAGTTTGTTGGTTGGCCATAGATTAAAGAGGCTAGTAGAGCACTGCTTTGTAGACACTGACCTATCTTTCCCATTCAGCTGTGGCCTCAGGACGTAAGGAAAAGCATAGTGAATATGAGTTTCATAATATGCTGCTAGGAAAAGACAGGAGAATAAGGGGCTGAATTAGATGGTAGCAGGGGCTGGAGATAAGCCAAGGAAATTATGGCACAGGCTATTGCTAGGTTATGATTAATCTAAGACAGTGTTTTTTGAGGACTTATGCTTTGAGATACCCCAAAATGACAACTAGGTAAAGTTTGGGGTATTATCTTCACCCAGTATGGCCAACTTGCAAAATTAGTGTTACTGCTCCCCGCAGCCTTTGCAAAATTACCTCAATGGACCGTTCTGTGAGAAGATTAATTCTTATTTTAGTTCTGCTTTATTTATTTAGTTGTATTTTACTGGGGGCAGAAAAAGAGGTGGTGGTTATGGATGAGGATTGACTTGAGAGAATGGGTAGAGGGAGATGACAGCAGTGCTGTGATGCCCCCTTCTACCACCAGGTGGCGCTTGGTTTCTGCCAGTATGTTCAGCCTGAGAATAATTGTCTTTCTCCTCCTCAATTTCTTCAAAAGTGATGAAGGCAACATCATCTTGAAACAAATGGTCAACTGTCTGTGGACTCTTTATGCCTTAAAGGTAAATTTCAGCCTTACAGAAAGCTTTCTAGACTGTCATCAGCAGGCCTTGGCAGGATGAATCTTAGACTCGCTGTTGGCTATTGGGAAGGGAGCCTTGAGCAAAGTTATTCTCTTGATGAACACTGGTTAAATGAAATAGGTGACTCTAATACCTTTCCATTAAAGAACCTACCCAATAAAGACTCAGTCCCAGCCACAGAAATAATCACTTAAGTTTCTTAATTTCCTTTCATAATGCACTGCTGGTAGGAGAGCTTAATTTCTAGTATTAAACCAACCCAACTCTACCGCATGATGTATTTCCTTTCACTTGCAAGAAATCCCCACAGACAGCATTAATGGATTTATTTTAAATTGTTGTTTGTAAAATGAAAGCAAACTCCAAATAATTATATAAAATCGTTTTTTAATGTTTGCATAATTTTTTCATCATTAAAAGCTACCAGGCTCTTTAATATTGAGACAGAACCATCCATTGAACATAAAAAATTGTTACCTGGATGCTTTTAATATCTCCGCCTCTCACACACACACACACACCACACAGGCATTCTCCGCTCTGCATGGTGGTGTATAGTGCTGGGCATGTTCCTGGCTTATTCTGAAAAATGCATTGTTTGGAGATGAACTTTAGTAAGAGAGTGGGGGAAATCCTAATCCTGAAACTCCTGAAAGCCACGCCCGGGGGCTCGGCCTGCAGTAGAGAACTGGACGAAGGTGCTACTCTCACCTTGTCATTGCAGAGGCCCATAAGTGATGCTACTCTTAGCCCTTCCCTGTTTTCACAACTATCCTCTGTATAGGACATAACGCAATGTTGGAAAAGCCTACAAACTCTACTTGGTAGGACCCAGGTGTGGTTCTTAAGATATCTTCATCCAAATTGCAGCAGAGGCTCAGGCATTAAACACATATTTGCTTTAAATTTGGTTTTCATATCCAATTTTACTCTGAACGCTATAATGAAAACGCTATAATGCCCTTTAATGTTTTCTTGATTAGAATCTACTGGAGCCAATTAGTGCCTAAACTTGCCCTGGCATGTACACAAATATTAGAAAAAAGCTTTGCCTGTCATTTCTGTTTCATTGACACCTAACCTAAGATTGTAAAGCGAGCTGTTAAGGAGTTGTAAATGGTTATTCTGTTTTGTTTCTATGAATCAGGACATTCTTCCAGATGTACGAAAATAAGTACTAACACTAATATTCATTTTGTCTTAACATAACCTATGACTTCAAATCTTGCATTTATTGATATTTTGACTTAACTGACTTCATAATTAGAAATGTTAAAAGTTTGAATTTATATACTCAAGCTAATATGATATTGTTTTTGTCTTTTATAAGAGGCTTTGGAAGATTTTGTTTTAAAATAGCCTCCTAAAAAACAAACTAACAAAACAGATTAAAAGTGTGACCTTGCTATTCTAAGTGTGCCCTATACACCAATAGCCCTAAGGTTTTTTAGAAATGCATATGCTTCGACTCTGCCCCAGACCTACTGAATCAAAGTCTGCATTTTAATAAGGTCCCAAGTGATTTACGTACATGTTAGTTAGAGAAGCACTGCACTGGGGTAACAGCAAAAGTTTCTGCTAAAAAACATATAGTCTGTGGGAACACATACGTATTATAAAGGCGTTTTTCAAATGTCACTCAGAGGGCCAGTGTCCAAGCTGGACAGATTCCCAGACTACATCCTCAAAATTATGCTCTAGTAGGTCTTGTGAGAAGGAAAAATATGTATATATTTTAGAAAGTTTCTGAGGCAGTTGTGCTGAACAGCTAGTTCTGTAGAAAGCAAGACTTTGGAAAATGAGATAGAAAACTCAGTTTTTCAAGTTTGGTAGAAGAGAGGATGGATAAGGGAAGGTTCGTGTGGCGAAAAAAAGATCTCACTGGAGTGTCTCTATAGTACCAAGAACTGATTAGTGAGGGGCCATTTGAGAAGAACAAGAAAAAAATGGAAATGACAGGAAAAGTGGCTAGAGTGATACTCCGTCTGCCCTACACCTGTTGGTGTCTTATTTTGCAGACTACCACGCTAGACAAGTGATGGACAATGAGGTAAGTAATCAACACTCTCTCTGCCCTCAAACACTCTCTAATAGAGTGGGGGAGATGAGAATATCAATAATTGTGATCCAAGGAAGAAGGAAATAAATATGAAAACAAGGTAGAATCATTGTATTCTCACCATAGAGGAAGGAACTGTTGGCTTTTGCTAAAAGCATGAGGAATGGCTTTGCAGAAAGTAGCCCATCCCTGTGTTCCAGGCATTGTTCTAATCACATGTAAGAAAGACTGATGTGGGAAGAAAAGCTGGAGGAAAGGATTCAAGGCCAGCATAAAACTTTGAGGCCTGAAAGGGATTCTGGGGCTCTGCTTGGCATCTACGTGGAGAGGAGGCAGCATCAGAGACCACTTGATGGTGCCAGCATGGAGGACCATGGGGCCATATCAAGGATGGTCTTCTCTGGATGCTGGCTGCAAACTTGTTGATTCTTTTCTTTTTTTAATATATTTTATTGATTTTTTTACAGAGAGGAAGAGAGAGGAATAGAAGGTTAGAAACATAGATGAGAGAGAGACATCGATCAGCCACCTCCTGCACGCCCCCGACTGGGGATGTGCCCACAGCCAAGATACATGCCCTTGACCGGAATCGAACGTGGGACCTTTCAGTCCCCAGGCCGACGCTCTATCCACTGAGCCAAACCGGTTTTGGCCTTGTTGATTCTTTTAATGAGATGAGTTCAAGGAGGTTAGCACCTTCCACTTTCATTTTCTTTTATTTATTATGCAAGGGGAGAAATGCTTGACTCTCTTGGACTTCAACTGAGAAATCTTAAAGTCTGTGGTCTGAGTTTGAGGTTTTCTGTTTGTTTTTTCAAAATATATTTTATTGATTTTTTACAGAGAGGAAGGGAAAAGGGAGAGTCATCGATGAGAGAGAAATATTGATTCAGCTGCCTCCTGCACATTTCCCAATGGGGATGTACCCACAACCAAGGTACATGCCCTTGACTGGAATCAAACCTGGGACCCTTAAGTCCACAGGCCAACACTCTATTCACTGAGCCAACCCGGTTAGAGCAGAGTTTGAGTTTTTATCACACTGATCTTTTGGCACCTCCAGTGTTCATCAGGTTAGCTAGGACACCTGTATCATCCCTGAACAGCTAACATCAGAGGAGGAAGAAAAGGATGAAGCCTCGATGTCATTAGAAATTCAACACAGGATTCCCCAGCTTGATTCGCTGATATGCCTGGAGCTCCCCATGCATGTCTGGGAATGTTGTGGGATAATACATGTTACAGATGTAATATACTGATCTAGTCCATCCTATATCATAAAAGGCTAATATGCAAATCAACCAAACAGTGGAATGACTGGTCGCTATGACGCACACTGACCACCAAGTGGCAGATGCTCAATGCAGGAGCTGTCCCCTGGTGGTCAGTGCACTCCCACAGCAGGAACACGGCTAGCCAGAAGCTGGGCTCATGGCTGGTGAGAGCAGTGGTAGTGGCAGGAGCCTCTCCTGCCTCCACAGCAGCACTAAGATTATCTGACTGCTGGCTCAGGGAGCAGGCCTAAGTTGTCAGTCAGACATCCCCTGAGGGCTTCCGGACTATAAGAGGGTGCAGGCCAGGCTGAGAGACCCTCCCCACAAGTGCATGAATTTCATGCACTGGGCCTCTAGTCTTAAATAAAATAAATGAGTGTTCTTTATATTTCATTGAAAACACTATTCTTCATCTTTTATAGACTACTAGAAGCCCAATGCACGAAGACTTGTGCAAGAATGGGCCTTCCGCCAAGACTGGTTTGGCTCAGTGGATAGAGCGTCGGCTTGCGGACTGAAAGGTCCCAGGTTCGATTCCGGTTAGGGGCATGTACCTTGCTTGCGGGCACATCTCTACTGTGGAGTGTGCAGGAGGCGGCTGATCGATGTCTCTCTCTCATCAATGTTTCTGACTTCTATCTCTCTCTCTTCCTCTCTGTAAAAAATCAATAAAATATATTAAAAAAAAAAAAAAAGAATGGGCCTTCCTTTCCCTGGCTACCGGCACCAACTTTCCGCTCCAGGCCCAGAGCCACCTCTTTCTACTCTGGGCCCTGGAGCTGCCTCTCTCCACTCCGGCCTCACCTTCCCACGCTGCCCAGAGGCCGTGGCAACAATGCAAGTGTCACACCCCACCCCTGTCCGCTTGGTGCCTGCATATGCAAATTAACCTTCCATCTTTGTTGGGTTAATTTGCATACTCACTCCTGATTGGCTGGTGAGTGTCACGAAGGCATGGTCAATTTCCATATTTCTCTTTTATTAGTGTAGATACCAGTGAGCCTTTATGCAAGGAAATAGCGTATGGCTCTGCAAGTAGCATACTTAGAGACTGTTTCTGTGACTGGCTGGTCACTGAAACATTAAATGGCTTGCAAACACTTCCTTTAAAGAAGTAATGCTGTCTCCCTGCAATCAGGAGCTTGCTGGGCCTGAGAATTGTCTTTCTATCATCTTATTTCCGTTCATTAACTGTTTCCAATATTTATGTTTAATTAGTCCCGTGTTGTTTTCATTTTCCTGCTTCCCTGCCTTTCTTCATTTCTTTCATGTTCTCCATCTGTTTCTGTCTTTGAGAATTTCATTTTGGTCTTTAAGTTTAATTGATGTCTCTAACATTTCCTAGTTCATTAGCATTTCTCATCAGATTGGTTTCATTCAGTTCAACCACTTTACATATCTAAAAAATGTTAAACTCTTGATTAAGGGTATTGATCCTCAAAAAGTCATCTTTTTTTTTTTTTTAGTAAATAAATATTTCCAAATGCTTGTGATCCTTATAAAACGTTTCTCATAAATCCAAAGTAGGTGGCTCATGGGAGAGTAAAGTTGTGTTGTTTCAAAACATAATAGCAGTAATAGCTAACATTTAATGAACACCTAAGTGTGCCAGGCATTTCCCTATGTACTTTGTATTTATTAGCTCATGTAATACTTACGTAGCCCTAACAGGTCAGTGATATTGTTATCCCTATTTTATAGATGAGGAAACTGTGGCACAGAGAATTTAAGTATCACTAACTGTGGAGTCCAACCAGGAGGCTGGATTCAGGTCTCATTCTCTTAACTTTTATAAGGAGTCTGGGTAAATAATTGGTCAGAAATACCTGCAAGTCTTTGAGGCTTACTTATCTTCCTGTTAATGTCAGATTTTTTAGTGAACCACTTTTCAACTGGTCACTATCTTTACATTTATTTGTTGGCTGAATTAATCATGTAAAAATCATGCCCAGCTGAACTTAGAAGAAGAAAAGTGTTTCATGGAGTCAATATATTCGAAACCATTTTTTAAACTGGATGAGAGCATGAATGTCATGACGTTGCACTTCCTTCCCCGAAGCTTTGGGATGTGTAGCGCTGAGACTTACATGCCAAGACTTCCTTAATGCCACAAGCCAAATCAGCCCTATGTCCACAGGAGCAGACATCTCAGAATTGTCTTATGACTTTGGTTGACACAGTTGGTTCTCTTCCCATTTGGTGCATCACTGCCTAAACTCACTGTGCATTCTTTAATATCTCCTGCTAATGACAGGGAGTCTGATGACAGCTAACATTTACTCTAAACTGGCTTGTGCTATGCACCTTCTTAGCATTTTCTCCTGTAATTCTTTAAACAACTCCCTGTATGTATTATTATATCCCCAGCCTATAGGTAGGGCAACTGAGCCTAGAGAAGTTTATGTAATTTGCTGAAGAGACACAGATGGGAGACTCCAGGACTGAGCAACCCATGTTCTCACCATCCATGATTTGGGGGCTGGGGGTCTATGGAAGGCATGCATTCATCAACCACTCATTGTACTGTGCATGGTGCTGGACGAGCTGAGCACTCAAGAGGAGGGAAACCATCTTTGCTCTCACAAACTTGTAGTCAGACATGCACACAGGTAATTATGAGGTAAAGAGATGAATAGTGCCCAGCCGGGTATAGCTCAATGGTTAAGCGTCAACCCAGGAACCAAGAGGTCACTGGTTCGATTCCCAGTCAGGCATATGTCCAGGTTGCAGGCTCGATCCCCAGTGGGGGCAGGCAGTAGGCAGCCAATCAATGATTCTCTGTCATCATTGATATTTCTATCTCTCTCTCCCTCTCCCTCTCTGAAATCAATAAAAATATATTTAAAAAGAGAGAGAGAAAGAGAGATGAATGGTGCTGGACAAGCACAATTAGAAGACTGACCAATTCTAGGAGGGAACACTGGGAACAGTGTTAGTGCAAGCAGACCTTGTTTTGTTGTGCTTTGCTTTATTTCATTTCATAGGTATTGCTTTTTTTTTTTTTTTTTTACAAATGGAAGGTTACAACTGGCTTTATTGCAGTGCTTGCTTTATTGCGATCCTTACTTTATTGCAGTAGCCTGGAACTGGACTCACAATATCTCCAAGGTAGTCCTGTCTGTTTGATAACTAAGCATGAATAAAAGAAATGCATGAAAGACTGAGGGAAACCACGTGCAAAGGCCTGACGTCCTCCACTGATCAAGTGTTTTTGAGTAAACCCTGCAGTGCAGCCTCAGGGACTGCCCCATGGACCTGATGCTCCAAACACAAAATAGCCTTGCTTGGGATGCCATGGGCACGCATGAGGTATTTAGCTGCAGCTGGGGTTATTAACCGGCAGCAGATAGGGCTACATGGCAGTTTCCTATTGCTGCTGTAACCGATTACCACAGGTACAGGCGTACCTGGGAGACACTGCGGCTTTGGTTCCGGACCACCACAATCAAGTTAGTATCACAATAAAGGTAGTCACAGACTTTTTCTACCTTCAGTTGGTAAAAAATCACACCTGGGAAGAGCAATAAGGCAAAGTGCAATGAAATGAGGTATGCCTCAGTAGTGGCTGAAAACAGTATAAATTGACCAGCTTACAGTTCTGGGTATGAGAAGTCCAACGTAAGTGTTATGGGCTAAAATCAAGTGTGGGCAAGGCTGTGTTTCTTCTAGAGCAGCGGTTCTCAACCTGTGGGTCGCGACCCCTTCGAGGGTTGAACAACCCTTTCACAGAGGTTGCCTAAGACCATCGGAAAATGCAGATATTTATATCACGATGCATAACAGTAGCAAAATTTCATGGTTGGGGGTCACCACCATATGAGGAACTGTATGCAAGGGTCACGGCCTTAGGAAGGTTGAGAACCACTGTTCTAGAGGCTCTACGGAGGAATTGCTTCTG
Source organism: Lasiurus cinereus (assembly GCA_011751065.1). Taxonomy (NCBI): domain Eukaryota; kingdom Metazoa; phylum Chordata; class Mammalia; order Chiroptera; family Vespertilionidae; genus Lasiurus; species Lasiurus cinereus. The sequence continues at coordinate 2,777,402 of JAAGEH010000297.1, forward strand.
TGGTGGTTTCTTTTTTTCTTTTTTTTTTTTTTTTGAATCCTTGCCTGAGTATATTTTTTCCATTGGTCTTTAGAGAGAAAGTAGAAGGGAAGGAGGAGAGAGAGAGAGAGAAACATAGATGTGAGAGAGACATATCAATTGTTGCCTCCCACACACGATGTAGCCGAGGATTGAGCCTGCAGCTTAAGTATGTATCCTTGACCAGGAATCAAATCCATGATCCTGCAGTCTGTGGGCTGATGCCTAACCACTGAGTAAAACCAGCCAGGGCAGGAATCATTTCCTTGTCTTTTCTACCTTCTAAAAGATACCTATATGTACTCCTTTATTCATGGCCCCTTCCATCATCCACAAAGTCAGCAATATAATTTTCTCAAAATTCTACTCTTACACTCCTGCCTCCTCCTTTAAAAGATCCTATGATGACATTGGACCCTCCTGGACTATCTGGGGTACTTTTCTCTTCACCTTAATCATGAAGTGCCTGCTAAGTCCCATTAACCATGGAAGGTACACACTCACAGGATGTGCTAATCTTTGGGGCCTGTTAGAGGCAGGTGATGGAGAGCTTCATTTGCTGCAGTAGGAACTGTGCTTCATTTAATAGAATCATGGGAAGTGACCAGAGCACCAAGGGCTAAGAAGAGAAATGTTGAGAGGTCCTGCTGGTGAGCGCTGATGAGAGTTTGAAGTAAGGCACTATCCGTGGGAGTGGAGAAGAGTAATCAGTTTGAGAAAAATTTGGTACATATTGCACTTGGCAATTAATTGGACAGGTAGATGAAGGAGAGAGAGAATTCAGAGGTGACCCCAATTTCTCACTGTGTCAGCTGCTTAGCAAATGTTCTTAATTTTCTGCTTAAAATGATATTTTTCTGAAGTATTCAGTGTCAGCATAAATATTCAGGTTAGTACCACATTAGCTGCATCGACTTCACACAAATCACTGATAAGGCTTGGCACACATGCCTCTTTACTGTGGCTCTTCCTATGTACGCGGAAGTCATTTCTGACCCAGCAGTCCCATTTCTGGGTATATATCTAAAACAAATAAAATTACTTTCTCAATCAGCTATCTGCACTTTATTGCAGCATTATTCACAGCAGCAAAGATATGAAAACAACCTAAGTGTCTGTTGGTGGATAGAGAAAATATGGTGTGAAGGGGGAGGGGGATGGAGGAGGGTGAGTACATACAGTGGAATATCATTCAGCGCTAAAAAAGAAGGAAATTCTGCCATTTATGATAACATGATGAACTTGGAGGACATTTTGCTAAATGAAATAAGCCACACACACACAAAACAATATTATATGATCTTACTTGTATGTAGAATCTTTTTAAAAATTCAAAATTGAACTCAGAACAGAGTAGAATTGTAGTTCCCAGAGGCTGTGGGGAGGAGAAAGCAAGATATTTATCATCAGAAGGTACAAACTTATACCTATAAGACAACTGCAGACCAAATAACCAGCATGGTGACTATGGTTAGTAATAATGTATCGTATGTGCTAATAGACCTCAAGTATTCTTGCCACAGCACACCAAAAAGAGTTAACGATGGGATTTGAGTGAATTGTTAATTAGCTTGATGGTGGTAATCATTTCATATTTCACAATCATACACATGTATCAGAACAGGTTGTATGCCTTAAATATATACCATTGTTATGTGCAAGAAAATATTAAGTACTTGTTGTAGCTGAATGAATCCATTTTTATAGTCTAAGGGTAGGACATTGGCTTTTAAATCTAGTTCATACATCATGATCAAAACATACTAGACGCTGAAGAAATCACCAGAGCCAGTTAACTCAAGAGTATTCCTCAAGTTCTCACTCTAAGTCTAGCATCATGTTCCATATATTTGTAAGGTAAGGGAAAGTACATATGTGTTTCTCTTACCGGGTAGCTTAGGGATACTGGGCACATGGTGATAATGCCGGTGGGATGGTTGAAGAGATAGATGAAAAGTGTCCGTCCTCCATGAATAGATGTCAGAGCAGCAAAGAGAACCCGACAGCAGCTGGAAGTCACAAGGCCATGGCCTGGCTTGCTCAGTAGAATTAACCTCAGGCCCCCACGCCCACCCCACAGAAGTAACTTCCATCCCTTTCAACTTAATTCAGTTTAGATTTATTAAACCCTGACTGTAAAAATACTGTATTTGCCCAAGCAGAAAGGAATATGTGAAATGCATCTACCTAACAAATGGCTTGTATTCAGAATATATGAAGTGGCCATGCAAATCAATAAAAAAACAAACAGCACAACTTTTTAAGCTGGAAAAGTTTTGCAGAGACACTTCACCAAAAAAGGTATTGAGTCCGGCTGGTGTAGTTCTGTGGTTGAGTTGTCGACCTAGGAACCAAGTGGTCGCTGGTTTGATTCCTGGTCAGGGCACATGCCTGGATTGTGGGCTCATGCCGGAGGCAGCCAATCAATGATGTTTCTCTCTCATTGTGTTTCTATCTCTCAATCTTTCTCTCTTCCTCTCTCTCTAAAGATCAATTACAACATTTTTTTAAAAGATACTGAAGTGGCCAATAAGCATATGAAAGAATATTTAATGTCCTTAGAGAAATATAACTTAGAACCACAATGGAAGCACATGAAAATATATTCTGTGTCACTAGGGAAATATAAATTGGAAACCCAGTGAGATACTACGTCACACTCCTGGAATAGGTGAAACTTTTAAAAGATCAGCAACACCAAATCAGGGATGGTGTGGGGCTAGCAGAGCCCTCACAGAGTGTGAGGGAAGTGGAAAACATTGCTGCCACTTTTGGGAAGCTGTTGGCAGCACTCCGTCTGAAACATACTGGTAAACACATTAACTAGACACTTGCCCAGTGACTTAGAAACTCTACTCCCAGGTGCTTCCAAGAAAAATGAAGACACAGAGCCACACAAATACTTGTGCATGAATAGTCATAGCAATTTTATTCACCATATTCCTAAGGTATGAATAGCCCCCACTTGTATACACAGCAATGGGATTGAATCTCTACAAAGACTGTGTTGAAGGAAAGAAGCCAGACCCAAAAGCCTCATATACTTTTTGATTCCACTTCTGTGAAGCACAGAGACAGAGCAAACCAATCTATGGTGATAAAAAATCGTTGCTGTAAGTGGTAGGGGTTGGCATGAGGGAATTTCTTGGGGAGATAAAAATGTTCTATCTTTGATTGGGATTACACTTCTCAAATCTCATTAAATTGTATTCTTAAGGTATATACATTTTTGCTACATGTGAATTTTACCTAAAGTAAAGAATAAAAATTCTGTTCTAGGTACTAGGAATCCAATGGTGAACAAAATAGGTGAGGTCCCAACTTTCCTAGAGTTTGCATTTGAAATCATTCATGGGATTAAGCCATATATGGTGCTACAGGGGCATAGAACAAGGGAAAACACTCAGGAAAGGTTAGTGGCCCCAGAGAAATGAATCTAGACAGACTTTTTTTTTTTTTTAAGAATCATCAATCTGTGACTCCTGCACACCCCCCACTGGTAACTGAGCCTGCAACCCGGGCATGTGCCTTTGACCAGAATCGAACCTGAGACCTTTCAGTCCGCAGGCTTACTTATGCTCTATCCACTGAGCAAACCCAGCTAGGGCTAAGCAGACTTTTAAAAGATCAGGAAGCGTTTCCAAAGACTTTGGAAAGTAAAGACGAACGCACTTCGGCAAGGACGTGAAGATGTGTAGTACTATGCTGGAGGAAGCATAGAGAGGGGTGGGACAGTGACTGGAGGTGATGCAAATAGAGTGTTCTTTGGCAGTTTCTGAGAGCCTTCTCTAGGAGAGACCTGGAGGATGCCCACCTTCTTCATTTCCTGCTCCTTCCTGCTGCCAGGGACTTGGCTGTGGCTTGCCCCTTGAGCATGCTGGCCACATCCTAGGGTTCGATCCTGAGGTCCTCATGGAGAAGAGCTTACATGGTGGCCTTGCATTGCAAACCCTCAGACTTTTATGGGGAGAGAGGAAAGTGGGGAGGGAAGAAAGAAAAAAAGCATTTTCAGAATTTGTTGTTCCTGGCCGAAACCGGTTTGGCTCAGTGGATAGAGCGTCGGTCTGCGGACTGAAGGGTCCCAGGTTCGATTCTGGTCAAGGGCATGTGCCTTGGTTGCGGGCATATCCCCAGTGTGGGGTGTGCAAGAGGCAGCTGATGGATGTCTCTCTCTCATCGATGTTTCTAACTCTCTATCTCTCTCCCTTCCTCTCTGTAAAAAAATCAATAAAATATATTTTAAAAAAATTTGTTGTTCCTGCTAAGTGAACCTAACTCACTGACAGCGGCAGATTTATATTTTTAAAAGATGATCCTGGCTTTCCTGGGATTCCATGGACACACAGTTTAGTCCACTTTCCTAGGATTATTTTGCTTTCTCTTCCGTTTCCTTGTCCCTTAGGGGTGACGGTGATGAAAATGAAGCCATCCTTCTTCAACAGGAATAACATTCTGTGGTTTTCATGTTCAGTTTCTGCAAGTGGTTGGTTTAAAGTGTAGAAAAAAAAATGATAGACAAGATGCACAATTATAAACTAATTGCCAAGAACAGGAGAACCAAATCTCAGTAAATGGTTCCCCGCCCCAGTTCATTCTGAGCAAAGTCGATTAGCATCTTAAATAGGAAAGTTACATGACTCTCATATCTGAGCAGCTGCAGTGTATTAGCATTTGATAAGGATTTGCTATATCAACAATAACAGACCCCCTTATTTTTAACATGCCCAGCTAGTATGGACTTAACTCATTTTACTTAATAAAGGTTTTCTCTATCTGCAAGGAGGAAACATAAGCAGGGACTGTGCAGAGGTTGAATGCACAGGGACCATTCCTTTCCATAACAATCTGAATTCTCCAGGATGTTTCTGGACCACAGAGCTGCCTTCTCCTCCCATCTCCCGACTCCAGTGTCTACCAGGACCTCAACATCCTCAGATAATCAACAATGTATGTAGTTGTTTTGAACAACTAAATCATGTTACTTCCCTTCAGTATGTAAGACAAAAGGAAAACCTAATATTAAAAAAAATGCATACAATAAAAGCCATTACAACAACTGTACTTAGAATAGAAGGAAACTATGATCTAAAAATGTTTTAAATTAGTTTTTAATGTGAAAATTAAAGGCATTATAAATCCATCACATCAACAGGATTGTAATTTCCAGTCGATATAAAAAGAAAGCATCCTGATAGCAAGGTTTTTAAAGCACCGGAACAGATTAGGGAAGGAGATTTGTCAAGGTGGTTTCTCAAGAGATCTTTAAAGGGAAAGTAGCTCATCTGTCTTATTTTAGAGAAAACTTTGGGTAGAAAGTACGAGGCTGAAATTGCTGGCATTGAAGTTCTCTTCTGCTAGAACATTTAAACAGTTTTGTGCAAAGGAAGTGTTTTCATGACCTTAGAGTGAGTGGGCAAGGATTTCTGAAACAAGGTACAACAGGCACTACACACAATCAAAATAACAAATGTGGATGTCATTAAAATTAAGAACTTCTGATCATCAAAAGACATAATGGGATGAAAATATAAGCTACCGATTAGAGGAAGATATTTACAATACATAAATAAATCCAGCAACTCTTGTACCTAGAGCTTATAAAGAAATTCTATAAGTTTAGTGAGAAAAAAGGCAAGCACCCCAGGCAATAAACACATGAAAAATTCAGCATCACTACTAATCAGAGAAATGCAAATTAAGAACAAAATGAGGTAACATGGCATCCTTTCCAGAATGTCTGCAATTGGAACATCTGTCAGTTCCAGGGTTGGGTCAGGATATGGAGCAACTGGAACTCTCATACATTATTGCTCAAGTGTAAATCGGTACAACCTCTTCAGAAAACTGAGAGATTTTTTTTTTTAAATAAAGTTAAATTACCCTGTGATACCACAGTTCTGTTGCTAGGTATTAGAAATGAAGGCATGTCCAAATGAAGACGTGTGCAAGACTGTCATAGCAGCTTTACTCAAAGTTGCTACAAACTGAAAATAAGGATGTATAACTGAAATCAATCATGATAGAGATGCTACACAGTATTAAAGAAGAGTGAACTGATACACTTAACAACAAGCATAAATCTCACAGACTGTATGCCGAGTAAAAGAAGCCAGCCACAAAAGAGGGCTTTCTGTATCTCATTTATATGCAGGTTAACAGAAGGCTAAACTTGTCCAGGCCAGTGTGGCTAAATGGTTAAAGTGTTGTGCTGAGCACCAAAGGGTCATGGGTTTAACTCCCAGTCAAGGGCACATACCTGAGTTGCAGGTTTGATCTACAATCTGGGTGCATGTGGGAAGCAACCAATCAATCTCTCACATGCATGTTTTTAGCCCAGCTGGTATGTCTCAGAAATTGAGTGTCAACCTATGAGCCAGGAGGTCATGGTTCGATTCCCAGTAGGGGCGTATGCCCAAGGTTGCATGGGAGACAGCCAATCAGTGATTCTCTTTCCTCATTGATGTTTATTTCTCTCACTTTCTCTCTGAAATCATAAAAATCAGTTTTAAATGTTTTTTAAAAGTGTGTTTTTTAAATGATGTCTGTTTTAATTGTGTATGGTCTTCAAGAGCATGAGTCATTTTTCTTTGTTCTATAGAGATATTACCACGTATTTAGGAAATATCAGTGACCTAGATCTGAGTTGTAGTAATCAAATTTTGTTTTCGAGACAGAAAATAAAAGTTGGCCACTTATTATTAAATAGGACAGTGTAATGAAATTCACTAGATGGTAATCTTGATCTCAATATGGCAAGAGCTGAGTGATTGACAGTTCTTATTTGTGAAAGCAAATTGTAAATGACCACATTAGATGACACAAGCAGAGCAATAAATGGGGAAAGTGATTTAAGGCTAGGTTCCTCTAATGTCAGTCCTTTTCGATTTATAAATCTAAGTGGTATGTTTCTCCATAAAAAGTTCATGTTAATGCAAAAGCCTGTTGCGAAAATGTCAAGTGCCGTGAATTACTAAGATGTTGCTGATGGTTTGTGTTTTAACCTCAAATATTCCCAGCTATTGTCTTGATTGTTACAAATAGAAGGTATGCTCTCTGACATGATTATTACTTTATTAGATAATTTAGCTTAATGTCCTTATACTTCTTCCACGTCTCTCTAATAATTTATTCAGGAGGCTCATCATATTGTGCATAAAACTAGCATGATTATATCTGCACCTGAAGTTTTTTTTTAGATTGAGATAGATGGCAGAGATCAGATACTTTAAAAGTACTTTGGTGCACTGCCCTCTAATTGCTAATTTTACTGAATGTGAAATGTATTTACTTTCCTTTCACTCTGGCTTCCCTGGGAATAATATTCAAGAAACCAAAGAAAATCCGTTCACTGCAGAGCAGGCATGCAGTTGGGTCCCGCGTGGACCCCTCCATGAACAGTTGGGTTGCAAAAGTATAATAATGCCTTTGTTCAAGGGGGAGGAGACCTCCATGCACATCCTGAATTACTAATCCTTAGAGAGCTTTAAAATAAGCAGGAGAGTGTATGCCTATTTTCTTTCCTTTGGTAGCCAGTCGTTCAGGAAAAATCAGACGTGCAGGGGAGTGAGTTGTGACAAGTTAAAATGATCTTTGTCTCAAAGAGTCTCCACTACTCTAGGAACAGGATTGGAATGACTGACAGTGCTTATTTTTGGAAGGTGGATATACTTGTATCAAGGGTCTGATTTAATACTTTAAACACTCATAACATGTCATTGAAGCTATGGGATCCTACACCTATTGAATTGAGAAGATAGTCTACTCTTGATTATTTTGAGGGAATGAAAAATAATGGATGATCACTTTAAAAATATCATTGGACATCCTTCTTGGAAGGGCAAGACTCCCTGGATTTGAATCTCTGTTCTTCCAGTAATTAGCTATGTATCTTGCCTCATCTGCAAAAAGGAGATCTTACGTTGGGATTGTTGAGGGGGTCAAATGACAATATATGTACATCTCTTGGAAAATTGCCTGGCTCAGGATAGGCATATCTGTAAGTGTCTTCCACAGATACTGGGGATCCTGCTTCCTCTACAGACTTTCTCATGTCTCTCCTCTTCCTGGGTGCCTATGTGATTTTTTGTCCACACCACATATTTGGGGGCTTTATTATACTTAATGGAACCCTTCATTATGCCTCATTTCCCCCCATTCTTGTAAGTCAGTTTTGTCTTCGCATCTGTAAGGCTGTTGAGGGCAGGAATAGTGATCAACCATTTTAAATCCTTCCTGTACCCCCAATGCCATGGAGCTGGTTAAGTCTTTGACTTCAAATCTTTGGTTAAAAACAGATAAAAAAACAAAAACAAAAAACCTCCACTGTAAAATCTGATAGGTTCTCATTTTCCCCTCTCTCTCTCTCTCTCTCTCTCTCTCTCTCTCTCTCTCTCACTCTCTAACATTCTTTTATCCCCTGAAACCTATTTTTCTTTCTTTCCTTCTATCCTTCCAAGCAGTCTAACCACCTCTACAGCTATTCAACATTTTTTAGAAAACCTCTTGCAATCTGCCAAAACAGTACTAGGTGTTCAGTAAACAAATGATCAACCTAAAAGTAGCCCATGTTTTTATGGCTACTTTTAAAAATATATATTTTTAATATATATTTAGAACTTAAATATATATTAAAAAGTAACACACATATATAATTTTAATATATATTTAAAATTTAAATATATGTGTGTGTTACTTTTTACAAATATATATTTTTATTGATTTCAAAGAGGAAGGGAGAGGGAGAGAAATATAGACACATCATTGATGAGAGAGATTAATTGATTGGCTGTCTCCTGCATGCCCACACTGGGGATTGTGCCTGAAACCAAAATTCAAAATTTTGTATTGAATCTAAGTAACCCTCTGGTGCTGGCGTATACTTCACTCCTACCTTTTTTCTCTTTTATACTATTTTCAGTAGATAATTTCACAACAACAAAGTAGGAGGTGCTATAAGGATGAGGTTGTGAACACAAATATAAAAAAATGTCTGCCTTTGCCCTAGCTGGTTTGGCTCAGTGGATAGGGCATCAGCCTTCAGAATGAAGGGTCCCGGGTTCAATTCCTGTCAAGGGCACATGCCAGGGTTGCAGGCTTGATCCCTAGTAGGGGGTATGCAGGAGGCAGTCAGTCAATGATTCTCTCTCATTATTGATGTTTCTATCTCCTACTACCTTCCTCTGTGAAATCAATAAAAATACATATATTACAAAAAAATGTCTACCTTTGCTGAACTTACTTTCTAGGAGCAATTATATAAGAAGACGATATGTATTATTGCAGGGCTGGGGGGCGGCTGGGAGAGGAAGAAAAGCTTGCTGGTGGGTAAGTTCATGGTCCAAGGAGGCAACCTTTCAGCAAATACTTGAAGACAGGTGACCTGTGAGGGTATTAGAAAGAGTGTCCCAGTGAGGAAAACAGCCAGGGCAAAGGTCCCGAGGTTCAATTCAGTGTGCCTGGCAAGTTAGAGGAGGTGCAGGGAGGCCAGTGTGGCTAGCAGAAGGTGAGCTAAAGGTTACTGAAGGGAGATGCGATCCGTGAGATAATAGGCTGAAACAGATGGGGAAAGGCATGTGGTCCGATGTAAAGAATTATTTTTTTCTCAGGGAAATGGGATGCACAGTATGAGGAAAGGAATTGCAGGTAGATTGACTAGTAAGTGCTCATTAAATGACAGAGAGAATCTGTTTGTCTTGAAATTGGCGTCTCACATATGGCATAGGAACTTGCTGACACTGGCCTTGAGTAACTGTGACATATTGTCATTGCTTTTGGTAGCTTCATTTCAAATGATGGAGTGTCAGCTTTTTGCTAATGAGGTCCTGGAGCTCCTCCTCACTGCTAGAGAGAGAACGTTGGGATCATTTGAAGCAGAGACGAGGATGACAGAAACCGCCCCAAGCAGCTGGTCATTAGGAACAGACTCAACACGTGACTGAAGTAGAGAAGCAGCCCAGGGAGGGTTAACAGCAGGGATTCTTAGGCCAGACTGCCCGGGTTGAAATCCAATCCTGCCATTTGCAAGCTGTGTGATGTAAGTTAACATCTCTGTGCCTCAGTTGCCAGGACCTTGAAATGGGAGTAATTTTGTGGTACAGCTTAGAATTGCCATGAGCGTTAGTTACTACATGGAAATTGCTTTATAAATGTATATAAAATCCACATATACTCCCTCCCTTTTGGGGGTTTATGTGCCAGGTTTATTATTTTGTGACTCAAGGAACCCCACAAAGCCCTGTTGGCACTTCCCTGGGTCCCTATAGTTTCCCCTCTACCTTTGGAGGGTGGATGGCTCAGCAAGTGAGTTTGAGAGTTCCTGATCCTGGAACCGCAGCTTTCCTTTAAGAGAAACACCTGTTGGAAGGAAATACTGTACGTTGGCCAAGCCATCATGCTAATTATCGAAGGCTGAAAGGAATTGATTTTCGGGTAGTCATTGAGCTTACTGCCTTAAAATAATAGCTTATTAAATTAATGTGTATGAAAGGATTTCTATATAAGTAATTGAATGGCTGCTAGAATAAGAATAAAGGTATATAGAGAGCTACAGGCACAGGTTACAGCACACAATGTTAGAGTATATAGTCTCCATAGGTTCTCAGGACTTTGAGGAATTGGCATCCATGTGATGCTATGCTTAGAATAGTGTCTGGTTCTTTTTCACTCTAGAATCAGGTCATTATTGAGAGAAAATATGACCAGTTACTGAGTACTATCATATACCAGAGGCTTTTAATTTTTTTAAAAAGCACCTTATTTATTACTGGTGGGAATGCAGAGAAAAATGTAATTTCAAACATTGCAATTGGAAATAAAAGTGTGGTAACCTTTGGAGAAAGCAACCTGGAAATGTTTAACTATGTTTAGCCTGGTGGTTAGCTCCATGATTGAGCATTGACCTATGAACCAGAAGATCATGGTTCGATTCCCAGTCAGGGCACATGCCCTGGTTGTGAGCTCAGTCCCCAGTGTGGGGTGTGCAGGAAGCAGCCACTGAGTGATTCTCCCTCATCATTGATGTTTCAATCTCTCTTCCTTCCTCCCTGAAATAAATAAAAATATTTTTTAATGTTTAAATGCTTCACAGATGCTTTGACCCAACAATTCCACCACAGACTTTTTCTTCATACAGATAAAGACACTCGTATATATGGACATGTATAAAGGATTCTTGTGTGCAGTGTTATCAGTGGTGGCAAATGCTGAAAACAAAGTGAATGGCAACCAATGTGGTAGTGACTGGAAAATTATGGTGCAGACAATTAAAAAAGGAAAAATCATCTGTAAAAGTACAATACTATTCAGGTGCTTTTTAAAAATGACCTCCGTTCATCTTCACTTGGTAAACACTGTTACCTTGACTTACAATCTGAGGAGACTGACGCTAAGAGGTCCACAGCCATAATTCTATCAATGGTGGAGCCAACAGCCAGAATCTTCTATGTCTGCTCCCCAATATTCCATTCTGCCCACTGCACTCTCCTCTCTCCCTTAGTAAGTCACCACTGGGCCTTAGGAGTCCACAGACTTAATCTCTTCCATCCTTGTAGGTAACATTAATGCTGCCCTGTGAGAACATTAGATCCCTGCAGCCAATGTTCCTAGAATTGGCCTAGGAATAAATAAATCCTCGTGTGTGTCCTGGGTCCAGTGTGGACTTACAGACTTTTGATTGGTTTTCAAACCAAAGGATCATGTTAGCCAGTCCTAGGAAGGCAAAAGATTAGAGCAATAGGAAAAGTAAGTCATTCAAATTAATAGCTCTGGTTGTGACAAAGGAACTTTTACCAGCTGCTAACTCTGTAGAGAATAAGCAGGGATTGCTGTTTGAGGATTATGAAACAGCCATCATGCTTTGGGCCTCAAACTGACATCAGAGTCACACTGTGCTCCACTGCAAGCTTCAGCTCATCAGGATAATGAGAGAGGCCAGCTGAAGTGGGCGGGGTCCAGGAGATGAGGTATCTGGTGGGAACCAGTGATGACAGGTTCGCCAGGAGACTTGTATTTAATCTATGGCCCCCAGTTGGGAAGAGGCATTGAGCATTCATTGTTCATGTGCTGGCAGAGATCGCTTGAGCTAGAAGAACAAATGCTGTTTTCTGAGCACTAAGGTTTCTTGGCAGAAATCTTTGATAGCTGGAGCTGCCAGCAAGCGAATTAGGGCATGAAATAATTGTAGTATTTATTTTTAAGGATTTTAAGAACATGCCTGATATTGTCTTGTTCCTAGAGCCACCTGTTCAGATTTGTTGAATTGGGATGGAGACAGAGCCGGGCATCTTTAGTCTCCTGCCTAACCACTTGAAGGCCCTCCACATGACTTCCATCCGTCTCTGTGTACACGTACTAAGAGCCCTGTGGGCTCTTCCCTGAGTCCCCATGTTTTCCCCTCGGTCTTTGGAGGGTTGATGGCTCCGCAGGCGAGCCTGATAGTTCAGGGCTCTCCTGCAGTCCTTTCCTTTAAGAGAACCCCCTGTTGGAAGAAACTGTCAGCCATGTAGTGAGCCAAACTGCGGTGTGGGAGCTTTGGAACTGTTGGAGGGCTTGGCACAATTCAAGATGCCTTGCTTTTCTGGGCTAGCCTCTCCTAAGTTGACAATTTCAGATACCAAGAGATAGAAAGCATCCAAAACTTATTTATTCTCCTGTTGTTCCTTTAAAAATCAGAATGCCCAGCAAGCCCCCAGAAAGCACCCACACTGCTCCTGCCCTCTATATCAAGGTGAGAATTCTCCTTTACCTGCACAGTCCAGGGCATGAGAACTGGGTCAGTGCACCCAGGCTTTGGGGTGGATGGCAGAGGGCACACCTGCACATGCAGCTGGGGCCGTGCCATCCAGCGTGTGGTGGTTCCCGTGCAGAGAGCTGTTTTGGCTTCTCTTCCCCTCTCTTCAGGTCGGGAATTGGATTGTGACCACGGGAGATAGGTCCGTTTTCCTCATGCTTTGGGAGCTGACACATGGGCACACTGTTTGGGATACCAAGTGGCAGATGTTTTTATATTCTTGCTTAAAGGATGGTTTCTACAAGAGGGAATGACTTTTCAGGGGAAATTTATAAACTTAGCATTGCTGCTGCCTACCTTGTGGCAGATTCAGTTAGTTTTGTGGGAAGGGAAGACTCTAGCAGCGCCTTGCTGGAGAACATTGACTAATGTGTTAATACTTGGCTCCATCTGCTTCTCATGAGAAGTGGAAAGTCACATGGAGGTTTTGTACATATCAAGACTCAACGGGACTCCCCGCAAAGTCTTCTATAACTAGATTCAGCCATAACCTCCTTATAATCAAATCGGCATTTAGTAAGCTCACTAGCATTTATTAAGTAATCCAACAACCCGTAATTAAATTCCCATGTGAGGTAGTAGAGAATGGAGGGTAAGACAATAGACTCAAGACCTCGGCTGCCTAGATTTCAACTGTGACTCTGCAACTTGCTGGTTTTATGATCTGGTTGACTTAATCCTTCTATGCTAAGTTTCTGCATCTCTCAGATGGGGGGTAAAATTAAAATCTATATTATTGGTTTGATGGGAAGAGTAAATGAATTACTATGTCAAAAGCAGTAAAAACATCTTTTGAGACATAATGAGCACTATTTAAGAGCTTGTGGGTGTGACGATGGTGATAATGACGATGATTATTATGACAACCATGTTGATGATGACGATAATGATTTTGTTGTTGGGCTGAGAATGCAAAATACAGTTCTGCTCTCAAGTGGCTAGTAATATTGGGTGGGGATACAGCTAAGTTAGTTAACAGTTCATCCCAGAGGTGTGATGTGTTTGGATAGACCTGTGGAGAATAGAAGAGACTAGGTATGCTGTAGTGGGAAGAGCTCTCTAGGAGATATGATGTGCCAGGGTGTCTCAAGCAGGAAGCAGGGGTCGGCTGGGAAGAGAGATGAGAGCAGAGCCTTCCAGGAAGAAGCACCAGCATGAGTGAAGGCTTGTGTGTGAAGGAGTGTGACAACTTTAGAAACACAGTTAGTTTGGCCTGGTTAGTTAGCATGTAGAGTGCAGGTGAAGGAGGGGTGAAGAGTTAAGTTGGAGAAAGAAGTAGGGGCCATATCACAAATGGGTTTATATGTCTTCACGGGAATTGGGGTTTTATCTGAATGGTCTGAAACAAGGAAACGACAGAGCCAGGGAGGTAGTGAATTGAAAAAGCAAATGGGTGAAAACATCAGTGACTCTTAGAACATTCTGAGATTCCTCATCTCTAGAATCAGGACTTTAGAAGGTCTCTGCCATGCTCTGGAACGTTAGGGAGTGAAAGTCTCTGCCGTGCTTGTCAATACGGAATGAATGGACACAACATTCCTCTTTTTATGGATTCTCTATCAACAAGGCATACTCGACTAGGATTTTTGAAAATCATTATTAAAGGACTCATTTAGAGGTATTGTTAGGGTTTAGGAAACCACCAGGGCTTGGTGAGGGACTCAGGTCATATCGAGTGGAGTTTGAGGGACCAGGAGGAGGACACAGGCTGACAGGTCCTGGGTCAGAGCTGAGGCTATCTACGAGGAGCCACATGATAGAATACGAGCCACTAACAGGCCTGCTACGGAACAGGGAGCGAGATCCTCTGTCCTCCCCCTCTCCCCACCCTCACCTCCTACTGGTGCTTCTTGTCACTGACCCCACTGGAAGCAAGAGAGCAGTGTTAAAGGTCTGCCTCCTGGGGCCCAGAGAATGACCATGAATAGACCCAACAAGAAGATGGGAAATAACCAGCACCTCTCTCAGGACAGACCACTCAGAGACAAGTATTTTAAGTTATTTATTTGTTGTCTGTCAACATCTGCTGCAAGACAATAGCTGTGGATAAGAGAGGAACTTGTGAAATTCTCCAAGTCACCTTCCTCTTCTGTATCAGCAAGTTGCACAAGGCCACTTTCTTCCATTAGGGCATTCTCATGGGAAACCACTGACCAGGTACCATAATGCTCCTCTCTCTTCCCCATTTATTGAGATTCCTCCTTGTGACAGGCTCCTGAGACTTATCGCCAAGCCTTACAAGCGTCTGAAAGGCGCTTTATATTATTACTCATATTTCTCAAGTAAGGAAATGGAGATAGTGACTGTCCAAAGACACTACAGCAGGAACTGTATTCAAATGAAACTGGGATACAAATTCAGGTTTTTTGTATGTGTATATTTTTGTCTACACCCCACTGCCTTTTGGCAATAGAGGTTCTTTTGGTAGGTTACCAGCCTGCTTTGGGAAAGATACTGGGACCTGGATTGCTACTGTAATCACCATCACCACCATCTTCATCATCACCATCAACAACAAAGCAAAAACAACAAATAGATACATAGTGCCAGAGGCAAGATTTGTGGACACTAAACCTGAACATCTTAAGGACGAGGCTTATTTTTATTTTTATTTTTTTTTTGCTTACCTCTGATTTTGTTTTGTTTTTTTAATGACAAGTTTCAATTTTGACTTTGTAAAAGGATTTTGATCAGGTGTCTCCCTGCAGGTATTCTCAGTGGTGACATATTGGTTGTAATTTGGTGCTGTGAAGTATTCCAGTGGAATCATTTTGATGCCACTGAAATGTCTGCACCATGGTGCAAGGCGAAATTGCCCAGAACTGTCCTTCCGTTCTCTCCCCAAATGATGGCAGCTAAAAGCCCCCACCATGGCAGGTGAGGTAATTGAATAATTTGTATACCAAATTAAGACCCAAATGATGCTTTTAATACCATAATTACTCATAATGAGGAAAAGGTCAGCATTCGCCAGTAATTATCCATTCTGTATAATTTTTAAAACATGAAAAAATGCTGTGGCCAGCACATCCAGAGGGGAAAAGGCACTATAAAGCATCACTAGTATGGGAGAGCCACGCTCCATTATTAAATTAGTCATTTCATTTGAAAGACACAATGTATAATTGATCAGCTAATTTTTCCTGAAACCGTTCATTTAAATACCATATTTCATAGATACTGAAATGCACATTTTCCCTTTCCCAAATCATGCCTCATTGTGTGATATAGTTTCTTTAGCATCTTTGTCTGTCTTCATGGTACAGAGATAAATGCATATCTTAAAATCAGTAATGGTAGCCACCCTGCAGGATTTCACCCTCTTTCATGAATAAGACAGACTCAACAAAACATATACAGCCAGTCAGTGCCAAAGGCATCTGGATGACAGGTTTGGTCTTAAAAAGTCAGAGGAAGAGAAGAAGACTTCCAGCGGTGTGGGGTGGGAGAGCAGAAAGTCTCGGCCTGCCTCGCAGATGGGTAGCAACATGCTGGGCTGCAGCATTTTAGGCAGAAAGAAGTAGCAAGGCCAGGCAAGGAGATGAGTGTGGAATCCAGCAGAAGCCCCCATGGTCTGACAGAGTCGTAGCCTCTCACTGTGGGGGTTAAAACATCTGCTTTGTTGCCCTGCCAACGTGGCTCAGTGGTTGAGCATCAACCTATGAAGCAGGTGGTCACAGTTTGGATTCCCATGTCGATTCCCAGCACATGCCCCAGTTGCAGGCTCGATCCCTAGTGTGGGACATGCAGTAGGCAGCCGATCAGTGATGCTTCCTCATCATTGATGTTTCTCTCTCTCCTTCTCCCTTCCTCTTTGAAATCAATGAAAATATATTAAAAAGACTTCTGCTTTTTTTCTTTTGCAGCTCATTAGTCATAACAGTGAGATAAGCCTTTGCTTTCTGAACCTCACTTCGCTGCAGTGACAAGGATCACACACTCATGGACAGGCTTCCCAAAGTCCAGCATATTCCTCTAGTCGAGAATAGTACTCATGAAAAGTTTAGTGACATAGCTGGGGCTGGAGTGATAGTCTGTTGCTGTAATGAAGCTCCATTTCAGTTCAACTCACCTCAGCTGCTCTGTGTCCAGCGTCTTGCCAGGTGAATACAGAAAAGAAAAAGTGAAGGGGACAAGAAGGTTATAAAACCAACTCTCAACCCACTAAAAGCTTTCATAACAGAAATAGAATTTTGTTTCATATCAGCAAAGCCCCGTGAAGCGCCGAGTGCCTCATCAGAATCTCCCTCCACAGGGGGTTATTTTCTGAAGGTATTTCTGCACTGATGGAAATGATATCGAGGTAGCTGAAAGACATCTGGGCATTTGGAAGAAGGATGCTGCCTGCCAATGGGGGTGGTGTTTTTGTGAGCGTGTAGAGGTGGGGTTGGTTTTCGGAGGCAGTTGGCTAAAACCCATCCCTCCTTGCTAGTTCATGTTACCACCTGGTTTCTCTGCCAAAGATCATGATGATACACTTTCTGGCTGGCTTGCTGCATCTCTGTGCCCACCATCTACATCTATTTCATATTGTTAGCAGTCAGGCCTGGGAGGCGGTGTACCTATATCAACACTTCCTATATGTGGCACTGTGTTTTATGTTATGTTCCCCGATTCCCATATTTGTGCTATTAACATATTCTGTTACCACAGAGAAAGAACTGTGGTTTGCAGGAATGGTATTACTGAAGAAGAAAGACTTTGTGGCTTGTCACAGGTCTTAATCTCCCACTGGGAAGATAAAGTGATGTGCAGATGGTACCACGCCAGCCCCATCCTTGTGTAGGACTTAGAAAGCCACTGTTCTCATGATCTTCCCAAGGACTTTTGGGCTCTTAAATTGGAACAGTGTCTTGGTGATTTGAATGAGTAGTTTAGGTAGCCACTCTGTGTCATAGATTGATCTCATCGTAAATGATTGAGAACCGTCTACTCTGCATGTTTGCCTCACGCTGTTATTGATGGAGCAGGATTTGAACAGATCCTTACTTAATAAATTATGGTAAATACACAGAATGGAATATTCTTTATTCGTGTGTTTGGCCTTTGCCCAGCTTCAACTGGCTAAAGAGCTACTGAGCCCAAGGCTGTCCTAGATTAAATGCCCAACAAGCTTTAAGATAAATAGTTGTGGTCTAGATGTCTTGATATTCTCTACCTTCTACTGAATCTAGATTGCAGAGAAGATCATGGCCACATATTCTTCTAGAGGTGGGACACAGGATGGCTCTTGCACTTCTCTAACTGAACCCAAATCTGAGACCCTAACTTTAGAGGTAGGTGCAGCATTTGAAACATTAAAAAACTACCAAAACAATAATAAAAATAATAATTATTCATATCAGTTTTCCAGGCAGTGGGCATTACTCTAGGCCAGTGGTCGGCAAACTCATTAGTCAACAGAGCCAAATATCAACAGTACAACGATTGAAATTTCTTTTGAGAGCCAAATTTTTTAAACTTCTTCCAACGTCATTTCTTCAAAACAGACTCGCCCAGGCCATGGTATTTTGTGGAAGAGCCACACTCAAGGGGCCAAAGAGCCGCATGTGGCTCACGAGCCGCAGTTTGCCAACCATTGCTCTAGGCATTCTACAGGGACTATACTAGTTAATCTTTCAGCAACGCTATCTGTGAGGTTGGTACAGGTATGCCCACTTTACAGACAAGGAGACAGAAGTGTGTTAAGATGATACGCTCTGGGGCATATAGCTATGGAGTGGTGATTTGAGCCCAGTCTGTCTGACTTTGGGATCCATGGATGATAATGATAAGGGTTCAAAGGGACCCAGAAGTAGCCATATGAATAGGGAAGTATAGAAAGAAGTGCTTGATGGTTGTCCCATTGCCTCTGAATAGATGACTTGGAAAAATGCAGTTTTGTCATATTCTGTTCCCAACAGCCTGGTATCTTCCTCTGTGATTTTCCTGGGAATCATTGATTACTGAAAATGGTTTGTGACACGATGCAATTAAGTGAGCCAAGAATTACATGTCAAGTGTTTCCATCTTTATTTGCTTATGTCAAGTGGAGTCAGAGCTCTTCTGTGGTCAGCCAAGCAAGTGTAAAGTGGTTGATTTATTTCCTTTAAGTTTTGTCAAAATTTGTGGGCAGGGAATCTAATCTTCAGTTTAATTTCCTTTCCTAACACATACAACTCCATTTTTATTTTCATTCTTTCTCTCCTTATTACTGCTAGCCAGAACACATAATTTGTACATTGGCTTTACTTAAGTGTTGGTTGAAAATATGAGTCTGACTCCTCTGCCTTCTTATCTTTCCTTTAAGTAATTTGTAAAGGATAGTCCATTACAGACCAGTTTAAATGACTTCAACCATTTTGAATAATGCCCAACAAAGCAAGAAATTTTTATTAAATTGTCCTTTAAAAAACTTACACTTACCACACTGAAATTTTTTTGTGGCTAGTGATAGTTTTGTGTGATTTTTATGTCTACTATGGGCTGGACATGAAGGAAATACAAGGGTGAATAAAACCCATACTGTAGCTTTAGTTTTCTCAGATATAAGAGGAAAGTGTTCATTAGATTTGTTCCATAGAGTGCTGATTAAATTATATAATCTTAGTAAATGTCAAACTCTGAGTACTCAGTAAGGTTTAACTAGGACCAGATGGCCTCAAGGTTGTCTTGGTTTCTGATTCTATAACCTAAAACCAGCAGACCTGCCCTGGTTCCTTGCTCTCCAAGCTCCCAGACGTGTATTGAGATTCCTGCTTTTCTCACATTGTCAATGCCTGAACTGTGACTGTTTTCAATTATATACTGAGATTTCATGCATAGTAGCCCTGTGTTAGCTGTTAACTCTGAGCTGTGCAATGGAGTATTTGCTGGTTTCTCTTTATTAATGTTGAGAAATTGAGAATTGTGAGATAAAGAGCATCTTTAATTCCTCCTCAACTCTGCTTATTTCCCTTTAGTTACCACTAGGTGATCAATGTAACCTCTTTTATAAAGTATACATACCTTAGAAAACAGGGGGTATTCTTGGGGTCACCAACTCATTCCAGACTTAGCACTTTGTCTGGAGTCTTAAGACCCCACCATGGGATAGTTTCCCCAGGTCTGTCTCAAACTGTAAAATTGAAAATACACCTGGCCAGGTAGCTTAACTCAGTTGGTTAGAGCATCATCCTGATATACCATGGTTATGGGTTTGATCCTTGGTCAGGCCACATATAAAAATCAACCAGTGGATCCATAAATAAGTGGAACAAGTCTCTCTCTCTCTCTCTCTCTCTCTCTCCCTTTCTCTTTCTCTTTTTATGTCTCTCTCATCATAAAACTTTTAAAATATAAATAAAACTAACAGCCCTAGTTTTCAAGAACCTCCTGAGTCTCAGCCAAAAAGGAATGAAGAAGGTGCAGAAGACCGACTGAGGCAGTCTTCACAAATGCATGCCTCATGTCCTGTTTGTATGTAATTATTTTGCCACAATAAAAAAAATAGAGATTAATTATTCCCTTTCAAATGCAGCAATTGCCTTTTAAGTTCCATTTGTTACAGAGGCTGGTATATTACATAGCTCTCCTGAGGGACCCACATCATATCTTCTGCTTTGTATGTACCTGAAGTCACAATAGCCCTTTCTCTCCAGTTGAACAGATTCTGTCAGACTTTTGAGAATAACCAATTGACAAATGAAAAGTCCCTTTTATTGATTTGAAATAAGAACTATAATGGCAAGCAGGCAGATGCCTTGGGACAATGGATCATCTTTTTTCTTTTTTTTATCTTCACCTAAGGATATATTTTTTATTGAAGAGAGAGAGAGAAAGAGAGAGAGAGAGAGAGAGAGAGAGAGAGAGAGAGAGAGAGAAACATCAATGTGAGAGAGAAGTATCTATCTGTTGCTCCTGTATGCACCTGGACCAGAGATTGAACTTCCAACCTAAGTATGTGTCCTGACCTGGAATCAAACCCACAACCTTTTGGGGGTACAGGGTATAGGGTGATGCCCCAGCAAGGGCTGAACACATCCTTTTTGTCCCTATGAAAAGAGTCAACCTCGAAAATAAAGTAACCATAAAAAGGTTGCTTGTTAATCATGGTACCCACATTGAGTAATCATATTAGAAAGCCATCAAGTTTTATGAGTCCGCTTACCCATCTGAAAGCATCTATTAATTCTCAAGCCTGGCTGTGAAGTATAATCATTGCTCTTGGATCTGTTCCCAAGAGACTTCAAGTTAATTGGATTGGGGTGAAGCTCAGACATTGCTCTTTTTTCAAAACTCTCCAGATTATCCTAATTTTTATCCAGGCCTACAGCTAAGCAGGGAACTCATTCCCTTGCTGGCCCAGGGATCTCTCCACTGTGTGGTACCAGACACACAGAACACCCACAGTTCTCTGCTTTAACTCCTTAAAAAACAAATCATCTGTTAAGACACACAGCAGACTATAACATCCATTGCTTTCTGTTTGCAGTTTCTGGATTCTGTTTGTCATTTCCTCAATCAGACTTGGGGTATTTACAAATAGTTTATTATAGTCAGATAAATCTTTTGGGTTTTCATGTCCTCCACTTATAATGGATTCTTATTAGCTTGTTTTAGAGAATTCCATTTGCAAATCTGGGCCCCAAAGCTTAGAAGAGCAGACCCACTGGAAGCTTCCATTGGATGCTATATTCACTCAAAATAAAGAAGCCAGAATAGAATAGAATAGAATAGAATAGAATAGAATAGAATAGAATAGAAACCAAATAGAATCATTTCTGGGTACCCTTTATTCCACTGTCAGAAGACTTTCTTTGTACCTTCCTAACTTGCTTTTCAAAACTTTTGGGAGAAGCCTTTTTTTCTTAGCTAAACAGCCAACATTCCACAGGTGAGACTCCATATTAATACTGCCTTCCCAAACATAAAAAGTTCTCTAGTTCTTCTGATTCTTACTTTGGTTCCAACTATTGTAACCTTTACTCCCCTTTTTACGGGAGCCATCTTTTCTCCAAAGTGTTCTCTGCAGTGATTCCAATCCAACTGTTGGTCCATTGGGAATAGAAACGCTTTGTCCCTGCTGTTTCTCATCCGCAGGTTCCTTCGAGGTAAATGGCTGTTATTTTACAGGGCTTTACAGCACGATCAATTTAGGTTCAGCAGAGCGAACTCCTTCCCCTAGCGTAAATATAAAACAAGTACATTTCTGTGCAGTGATTATTTAAAGAAACTTCTCCCATATCTCCTTTATTTTTTCTTCAAGGCCAGAGGGTGACGGGCATTATGTAATTAAGGGATTGGCTGATATCCTAATCCTTTTAGCAACTCTGTTGCTGTTTAGAATTTCTCTTGGAAGCTGCCTCTGAAACATTTCAATTTTTTAGATGTAGAAATTCAGTCTCGCAAAGACATTAAAAGACCTCCCCAAGGACATTCATTGCTAGTCAGAGGCTGATCCAGTAATCTAATTGGGGCTTTCTAATTTCAGCATTGCTGCCAAAGCCACACTTTTCCCTTCTCCTCCTGCCAAACACAGTCATTGAGTATGATGACTCGTGTGGTCTCCTGTCCTGGAAGACTTCCGATGCCCACGGCTAAAGACATTGGACCACCCTTAAGGTTCTGTCCCAGGCCAGGGTGTAGGGTGGTCAGTAGTCACTAATGAGAAAGAATTTTAGGAGCCGTCCTCAGGCATCAGGTCTTCACTTTCTTGGTAGTGACACAGCGCCTAGGGTCCCAATTGTCCTCCCGTTCCTACAAGACTGGGAAGCCCCATCCTGGTGCCCAGCCTACCGCCCCAATGTCCATGTTCTTTCGCTGAGCCTCTGCCAAGCAGTGGGAGTCCTGGTTTCTCCTGTCCACTCACCATCTGCTTGCCTTGCCCATGACACCTGCTTTCTCATGCCATTTTCTCAAATACAACCTGACCTTGATTCCACACCTCCTCCTCTGATTATGCCTTCCTGGACCACTATATCTCACTGTACGCCAGCAGCCACACTGCCCTGCCTGCCAGGGCTTCTCCCCACTGCCCAGAGCTGGGTCTGCCTCACCTCTGTGAGTCTCTCCAGGTTCAAGGATCTGGTCTTGCCCACCATCTGTGAGGTTCCAGTTTCCTGGCCTGGAAATGAGCCATCCATTCCCTCTACCAAGTGAAGATTCTATTTGGACTCAGCACTTTCCTCTCCTTTTATTTATTTCTCAGAGAATTTAACCTTTTATCCTGGCATCTGGGTGTAACCAGCGATTGCCTTTTTTCTGTCCACGTGCTGTCTGACCTCTGCTTTTGATTCTGTAAATTGTCCTCATTTCTCACTGTCCTTACTTTTCTTTCTTGCTTTCCTTTGTTTCCTTCTTTCTTGTTTGGTTTTGTGGAGGGTTCTAGTTGATCGGTCTTTCACTGCATCGATCTAGCCAGCAAATGGATGGGTGATGGATTGACGGAAAAACAAATGTGCAAACATTCTGTGTATTTTCCTTTTCCTGATCTATGGCTGCCACACCCAGGGTATCTGATATGTGTGAAACTGAATCGTGGTCTTTGTGTTTTATCACTGTCTCCTTCACTGTGCCTTAAATGTAGTTAATAGTCAACACATACCAGTTATTAATAATAAAGCCAATACTGTTGTCTTGCCAGACTCAGGGTTGGTGTTGGAATGCAGGAGAGCCTTGTACAAATTTATAAGAACAACCCTATCCTTCTCTTTGAATAGGAAGAGAAGCAAGACAGGGCTGTTACAATAATTAATGTCTCTAGAGGCATCTCATTATCAGATATGCCCATAAACCTGAAGTGTAGCATTTGAAATATTAGAAATCACAGATCTTACAAAGCAGCCTTAGAAAGGAACAGACATGAGACTGAAGGGAGAGAAGTTAAATTCACTTAATACCATGTACCCAAGATCGATGGGATAAAATGTAGGAATTCCACGATTCCTGAAATTTATTTTAATTTTAAAATGAGTGTATTTAAAAATGAAAATGCCTCTGATTTTTTCACTAATACAAATTCCAAAGCAGTGCCCACATCTAGTGCCCTTTTATAGACGGGGCTCGGTGTTTCCTCCACATAGAAACCTTGACATGGAATTGCACATTGTAAATTGCTGGGAGACATTGATTAGCACTTCAGAAAGGCAAACATAGTCTGAGAGACAGCCCATTTCCCACCGGATGCTGTCAGTCTTCTCAGTGCTCATGGGTCTCTTGAATGAACACTTAGTCATGGTTTTCTTTGCATGTCTGTTTACTATGAACACTGGGCAGTAGTTGGAAATAATGAGCTGAATCTGTATGGTCCAGGTTGGAAAAGATTTCTGAAATCTTGTTAACTAAAAAAAAACAAAACTGAAAAGCAATGCATATGGTACTGTTCCACTTATAGCAACGGGCCAGGCTCAAAGTAAACTGTATTTTCCTATTCTGAATATATACATGTGAAAAAATGCATAGGGAAGGAGAGTGCACAAAGCTACACCTCAAAGTGATGACAGTTTCTAACTCTGAGGAGAATGGAATTGGGGAAAATATTATGAAAAGAGTATGTGGCTCTCCATACATCTGTATTTGAGTTGTTACAGTGGGAATGCATTCAAGGATTGCCATGTATGATTTTTAAAAAGTAATGAAAACATCCATGCTATAATGTCTTCTGTCTTGGGTATAAGAGCCTTTGTTAAATAACTGCTGGGATAGTAAAACATTTATATAATCGACACCTACTATGTGGCAGCCTGGTGTTGGCGCTGTGAAGGGTAGGAAGGATGGATAGAACTGTCATTATCCTTGACATGTTTATGGTTCAATGTGGGAGCAGACATTTAGATAGATAATTAAGCCTCACTGATTAAGGGACTTGA
Organism: Lasiurus cinereus; assembly: GCA_011751065.1. Taxonomy (NCBI): domain Eukaryota; kingdom Metazoa; phylum Chordata; class Mammalia; order Chiroptera; family Vespertilionidae; genus Lasiurus; species Lasiurus cinereus. The sequence continues at coordinate 2,802,035 of JAAGEH010000297.1, forward strand.
ATTGGAGAACGTTACCAAGAACTGTGGGAACAAGGCATAGAGGGTTGAGGAAAGCCTCCAAATGAGGCTGTATTGAATGTGGTTCTGGAAAGGTGTGCAGGTATTCTCCAGGCTGAGATGGTGAAAGGGACATTCGAGCACCATAAACGGTTATGTGCAAGGGCACAGAAGCAGACTGGGCAGGTGTTCAAGTGGCTGGAGAAATTGATCTGGGGACAGGATGAGTGATGAAGCTGGGAAGCTGTGTGGAATATGAATCATGTCTGGTTTCCCACATGGGACTAGAGAGATGGGCCTCTCTCCCTGTTGCCTCACCAGCACCCAGCCCAGCATATGCAGAGAGAATACATGCCTGTGTACACAAAACCCCATCACTGCTCAAGGCTTCATCATCCCTGGCCTACTCCATCTCTGCTTCTATCCTCCTGTACATCCTTCATCATAGTGTTCCTTTCTCAGAATCTTCCAACTCTCTTAGTCCTCTGGTTTCTTTTCATCATGTTAATATACTCGGATGCCTCTGTCTTAAAAATTACAGTGTTGGCTCTACCTCCTAACTGATTCCAGGTCACCTTCACTCATTTAGGGAGTGGGCTGGGTGCCCTCTGTAGGTCCTTAAATCACCCACTGCATGTCTCTTTCTTGCACTTTTGCTGTATACTGCTCTTACTGAGTTATCTTTCTCTCTGTTCTTTGGTTTCTTTTGAAACCCTTGGCCTCAAGCTCTGGTTTCTTCATTTTTATGTCTCTAGGAGACAGCACAGTGCTTGGCAAATAGCAAGTGCTTAATGTTAAATAAATGAATTTTGCCTCCATTTGATACTGAGTTGTTGATTGTTAATTTGTGCTTTTATACCTAGCCCATCACCACACAGTACAATGTCATGTGTGCCTAAGTGAAAGTAATGGGAGCAGAGCATTTGTGAGAAGCAATATCATGAGAATTCAGAGTAGGTTGGAGGCCATATTATTAGTGGAAAACACATTCCTATTGAGAAGTAGAAGCCTTTCAATAAAACCAGTGTTGTGTAACACAATTTTAATTTTCATGTTCTCACCCTGAGGTTTGTAAATGTGAATTTTTTCAAACACCTCCAATTTGTGTGAGTTTTTCTTTCAGTGACCAGTTGTTATCTGACATATAGTGGCCGCCCCATCTGAAATAGCAGTCTCCTCACAGTGCCTCCCCTGGGCCCCACGTTCTCTCTAGACCCAGCTTTATTGTCTTCATGGCACTTGGCACCATTCGGCTGCTGACTTGTTAATGTCTGTGTCTTTATGCTAGAACTGAAGTCAGATGTGGGCAGATATCTCTTCATTCTTTCTCCCTGGGTGCATCCCAAAGTGCCTTGCCTGTAACAGATACTTGATTAAATATTTCATGCATGGATGAATCTTCTCATTATTCTATAGCAAAATCTATCGAACCATTTGCCTGCTGCCCGATATTAAAAATTCATCACATTTAAGTGTTTTTTTTTAAGCCTTGAGGAGTTAGCCAAGGCCACATATTCTGTGGATGTAAAAACCTTTGTATGCAGCTGACACTATAAAATAGTCATCTATAGTGATTAATGATTGCTTATTTTGAGTGGTTTTTATCTAATTTGAATGATGTTGTGCAGAAGCAGCTTCTGTTCTTTCAATATTGCCCGACTGTCCAGTCCTTTGTCATCTGGATGTACAGCTGACTTGTTTAAAGTAGAAAATAAAAAATAGCCCTAGCCGGTTTGGTTCGGTGGATAGAGAGTCGGCCTGTGAATTGAAGGGTCCCAGGTTCAATTCTAGTCAAGGGCATGTACCTTGGTTGTGAGCATATTCCCAGTAGGCAGTTGATCCATGTTTCTCTCTCATCGATGTTTCTAACTCTCTATCTCTCTCCCTTCCTCTCTGTAAAAAATCAATAAAATCTATTTTAAAAAAATAATGTAGAGTCACTACTGAATATGTTAACCAGGGGATCAGACAGCTTTGCAAATAGGAATTGCAATACTAATATGATAGATTATAAATTATTACTTGACACCTTTTCTGTGTAGCAGATATTTTTAAAAGAGCAATATTAATATTGCAAAAGCTGGAGCCATGAACTGAACACACACACACATATATATTTATATGTATATAGCTGGAGACTTAACTACTATTTGCTTTGAACAATGGAGCAAACAGAGCATAAAATTAAGTGTTGGACACATTAAATCTGCACATTTTAAACTTTTTATATGGCCACTTTTCAATAAGTAATAGTAACTTGAAAACTAGTTTGACTCTAAAAAGTATTAGAGGATAAAATACATTTGATGAATAGAAATAATATGATTGAAAGGGTAGCAGAGAGAGAGGCTGGAATCACTCTTCTTGCTGTATGAAAGATTTTTGCTGCTTCATAATCAATAATCCCAAATGACTCTGAAGGACTCCACTATAAAAGGTACAGAAAAATAATGTCATGGAGGAGTAGAGAATCGGTGGAAAATTAGTTTGGAATCCATTTTTGGGCTTTTCTTTAAAGGATCAGAAAAATGTCCTGAACTCAATTCTCTCTGGCCTGTATATCAAATGTGTCACCCAGATATTTTTATTATTAAGGTAATGTGCTTTCAAATCAAAGACGGTGAGAAATGCAGAAGAAACCTTTGAACTTCCAGCCTCCTTTTGCACCTGCTCAGAATGCCTAATGGCTAAAAGAGCAGAATTAGGCCCCAGGATAGAAATGGAAAATAATGTTCATGTCCAAGCAGAGAGCAAGGATTTTTCAATTCAACAGCTTGTGTCATTTCAAGGAAACAATGGACATGAGAGAAGAAGTGAAAAGGGGGAACTTATTAGAAGGGGATAAACAGGAAACAGAAATAAATGAAGACATGAAGCAGGATTTCTGATGATTTGTCGAGAAATGTAAGTACAGTTACACAGGGGAACTGCATTGGTGGTGTATCTCTTATAGCTTTATTCGTTCCTGTAGACTCTGGACGATGCTTGTTTAGTGGGAGAGTTTATCTTGCTTTGGATTTGTTAAGCACTTCCATAGGCTCCCAAGTTTCATTGTCACAAATAAGATTCATGAGCCAGATTTCTGTTATGTCCCCAAATAATCCTCCCTAGAGAAGGTCAGTCAGCCACACAGACCAAAAAGACAAGACATATTGGGAGGAAGACTGAGAAAGTGAAAAAAATGCTTCTCTTGATGCCAAGTGTGCATATATTGATTGGGAATTGGAATTCATGTTTAATTGGGAATCTGTAGCCAATCAGAGAGAATTCTGTAATTTCTCGGCAATAAGCACAGTGCAAATACACAAAAATCAAAATCTGTTTGTTACTACCTTAATTTTTAAAAAATTCAGAGACAGCCTGGCTGGCATGGCTTAGTGGTTGAGCCTTGACCTGTGAACCAGGAAGTCAGGATTCCATTCCTTGTCAGGCACATACTTAGGTTGTGGGCTCAATCTCCAGTAGGGGAAATGCAGGCGGCAGCTGATTGATGATTCTCTCTCATCATTGATGTTTCTATTTCTCTGTCTCCCTTTCTCTCCTAAATCAATAAAAATATATTTAAAAATTCAGAGACATAGATATAAATCAGATATTTGCAGTAAATGTACAGATAAAGTCAAATATGAACAAAGAGAATATTTGAAGAAAAAAAAAAGCTCCTTTAGAAAACTTTAGTATCCTCAAAGAAATTCAGAAACATACTGCATTCATTAAAAATTTCATCCATTCAAAAACATCCTGGATGCTTTTAAGAAGGAATACTCCAGAGAATGAGGCAGCCCACGGAAATGAAAATGCAAGTTTTAAAATAAATTTTAAAATGAAGTAGATGATTTGGCAGATGAAATTGAGAAAAATCTCCCAGCATGTAGGGCAGGGGTTGGAAAACTTTCTCTAAAGACCTAGATGGTAAATATGTTCAGTTTTTCAAGCCATTCGGTCTCTGTCACAATCATTCATGTGAGCTTTTTAACATGAATGCAATGGGCATGGCCATGTTCCATTAAAACTCTGTAAACTCTGACTTTTGAGTTGCACATACTTTTTATATATAACATATTTTTAATTTCTCAAATCATTTAAAAATGTAATAACTGTTGTTATTTATTGTGTAGATCATGAAAAATTAGGCAGTAGGCTGGATTTGGCCTATGGGCCATAGTTTATTGACCCCTAATGTTGATGAAAAAGATGGATGATATGTAAGAATATAAAACTAACTTGTGGCATGAATTTAAACAACTCCTGACATATAAGAAAAGAAAATCTTTTTGATTTTCATGTTTGGGAAGCTTCTTTGAGATTCTCAACATTTCTGACATTGGGCTTCTGAGAATATAGCACAAGAAAAAATAATCTAAACCAGACTAATTGGCCCAGCATTTGAACAGTGTTTACACAGTTATTATTAAGTAAATGCAGCTTCTTGACTTTTTTTTTTAACTTTGAATCAATCCACAGTTATAACATAGCAAATCAGGTAGAAGGTGGAGGATTTAAAATATTTGCTATTGACCTTGACCCTATAAAAACAATGCTGTGGATGACAGAAGTTGGGACTTGGCAGGAAAGGAACAAATATAGAAAACAGAAAAAGGAAAATAAGCCCTAACTGGTTTGGCTCAGGGGATAGAGCTCCAGCCTGCAGACTCAAGGTTCCCAGGTTCAATTCAGGTCAAGGGCATGTACCTTGGTTGTGGGCACATCCCCAGTAGAAGGTGTGCAAGAGGCAGCTGATGGATATTTCTCTCTTACCGATGTTTCTAACTCTCTACCCCTCTCCTTTCCTCTTTGTAAAAAAATCAATAAAATATATTTTTAAAAGGGGAAATAAATGGGAAAACATATATATTTTAAATATATCACTGAAGGTTATAAAAATAAAAAATGGGCAGAGAACCTGAACAGACATTTCTCCAAAGAGGACATACTGATGGCCAATAGCCATATGAAAAGATGCTCAACATCACTAATTGTCATAGAAATGCAAATTAAAACCACAATGAGATAGCACCTCACATCTGTCTGAATGGCTAACAATAAATCCACTAACAACAAGTGCTGGCGAGGATGTGGAGGAAAGGGAACCCTCTTGCATTGTTGATGGGAATGCAAATTGGTGCAGCCACTGTGGAAAACAGTATGGAAGTTCATAACTGCCTTATGACCCAGCTATTCTACGTTTAGGAATATATCTGAAGGAACCCAAAACACTAATTTGAAAGAATATATGTACCCCTTTGTCCGTTGTGGCATTATTTACAATATTTACAAGAGTGAAGATAGAGAAGTAATCCAAGTACTCATCAATAGACCAGTGGATAAAAAAGTGGTGGTACATATATACAGTGGAATATGACTTGGCTATATAAAAAAGAATGAAATCTTACCATTTGTTACAATGTGGATGTACTTAGAGGGTATTATGCTAAGTGAAATAAGTCAATCATAGAAAGATAAACACCATGTGATTTTATTTATATGTGGAATCTAAATAGCAAAATAAGTAAACCGATTAAAATTGAAACAGATTCAGACACAGAGTGAACTGGTGGTTGCCAGATGGGAAGGGGATTGGGAGACTTGGTGGAAAAGGTGAAGGGCTTAAGGAGTACAAATTGATAGTCACACAATAGTCACAGGGATATAAAGCATAGCATAGAAATGCATATTAATGTATGATAGGTACTGGAAACATGAGAGGAACACATTGTAAAGTATATGGTTGTCCAACCACTATGCTATACATCTGAAACCAAAACAAAATAATATTTAAAAATAAATTGCATGGCAAAAAAATAACCAATTAGAATTAAAATTAGTAATACTAAGAGCAAACCAAGGAGAGAGGAGGTGGGAACGAGGTAGGATATGTGCTAACTTCTGACCATTATCATCAAAGTATCTACAAATAATTCTCTAAAACTGATAAACTAAAAAGACTGAAAAGAGAAACTCCTAGAGCAGTGGTTCTCAACCTTCCTAATGCCACACCCTTTAATACAGTTCCTCATGTTGTGGTGACCTCCAACCATAAAATTATTTTCGTTGCTACTTCATAACTGTGATTTTGCTACTGTTATGAATCTTAATGTAAATATCTGTGTTTTCTGATGGTCTTAGGTGACCCTGTTAGCAGTTTTCAACCTGTAGGTCGCGACCCACAGATTGAGAACTGCTGCTGTAGAGCCTAAGACCATTGGAAAACATAGATATTTACATTACGCTTCATTAACAATAGCAAAATTACAGTTATGAAGTAGCAACGAAAATAACTTTATGGTTGGGGGTCACCAGAACATGAGGAACTGTTTTAAAGGATCATGGCATTAGGAAGGTTGAGAACCACTGTACTAGAGGTTGCCCCTGGAAATTGCATCTGGGATTGGAAAAGCAATATATTAGAGCTAGACCATGACATGTGTGTTTTACTTTAAAAATAAAAATAGTAATAGTTTCCATTGAGAAGAAATGGGATCAGAGACTGGTAGTTTTTACCACAACTTCTTTTGTATAACTTATTTTTTAAACCACATTTGTGCTTTCTTTGATAGCCATAAGAAGATTAAAAATAACCAGGAAAATTATAGAAGCATAAAAACTAAAATTCTTAAGCAAATATTTTGTTCAGAGTGGGATATGGCCATAAAGAGATGTGCATGGACATGGATTCTATAAAAAACAGTTTATAAAGATAAAAGTAATTTTGTTAATGAGTAAAATTTTCTTTAATTGTATAAAAGTCAGTGTTTAAAATGCAAATATATCAGAAAAGTATATTTTCTTTCTGTTGTCCTATAATTCATTTCACTTCCAGTTTATCCTCTTCTCTATTATATGTATGTGGTGAGGTTTTCAAAATTTTATCAGCCTTCGATTAGCATGCTATATGGCGAATTTATGAATTTACCAGTTTATCTGAGTTAGAGTTGGCTCCTGTGTTAGTCCACTTGAACTGCCATAACAAAACATTGTAAACTATAGGGTTTAAGCAAGACATTTTTTTTTCATAGCTTTGGAGGCTGAAAGTCCCAGGTGAGGGCATCCCAGCCTCATTGGATTCTGGTGAGAGCTCTCTTGTTGGCATAGAGCCGCCTTCTTCCTGTGTCCTCACATGGCAGAGAGTGACAAAGAGCTCTCCAATGTCTCTCCCGATATAAGAACACTCACCATGTTACATCAAGATCATCCCACCTTATGACCTCATTTTACCCTAGTTACTTCCATAAAGGCCCTATCTCCAAATACAGCCACATTGGGGGTTAGAGTTTCAACACCTGTGTTTTTTGAGAATACAGTGATACCTCAAGATATGAGTTTAATTCGTTCCGTAACCTTGAGGCATGGGAAACTATGAGACGCTCGAGTCGAGGTAAACTGGTGGGTCATGTGCAGTCGGCCGATCCACGCGATTACTCCTATCTCAAATGTTGCTCGTATTTCAAAGCAAAAATCGCTTGCTTGACGGCTCGTATCTCAAAAAACTCGTATGTTAGGGCACTTGTATCTCGAGGTACCACTGTACACACATCCTATCTAATAAAAGGGTAATATGCAAATTGACCATCACTCCAACACACAAGATGGCCACTACAAGATGGCTAGCAGGGGAGGGCAGTTGGGAGGAACCACGTCTGCAAGGGAGGGCAGTTGTGGGCAATCAGGTCAGCAGGGGAAGGCAATTAGGGGTGACCATGCCTGCAGGGGAGAGCAGTTAGGGGCAATCAGGCTGGCAGGGGAGCAGTTAGGCATCAATCAGGCTGGTAGGAGAGTGATTAGGGGATGATCAGGCTGGCAGGAAGAAGCATTTAGGGGCAATCAGGAAGGTAGGTAGGCAGGCGAGCAGTTGGGAGTCAGCAGTCCTGGATTGTGAGAGGAATGTCTAACTGCCTGTTTAGGCGGGATCCTATTGGGATCGGGCCTAAACCGGCAGTTGGACATCCCTCAAGGGGTCCCAGATTGCAGGCTGGACTGAGGGACACCCCTCCATGTACCAATTTTGTGCACCTGGCCTCTAGTTCAGTCCATAACAGCTTCCATTGGATTGCATTATCATCTAGCTGCATTGAACATATGGACAAATTGTTTTACCATGGAGCTGGGCAGTGGCTATTCTTCATACAGACTTAATTGAAGTCCTGGAAGGCTAGTACTGAAAGTTTTGCATCAGTGGACCCCTGCCCTCATAGATTCTAAAGTTCATAGGCTTTCCAGACTCCAGAACCCCCTCCCTTCCCCCGCTCATTACAGCAAGCAGCATTTTCTTAGTGCTTTTGTTTCTCCTGAGTGCCAACTGCACGGTGGACCCAACTTCCCTGGGATCCATCAGCCTCCTCTTTTCTGTCAAATCATGTAAAGTAAGCACTCAGCTTTTCAATTATTTCATTTGATCTTCACAGCCACTTTGTAAGATGGGTAGTGGTGATTCATTCACATGTTGCTGGTGCTGTAATTGAGAGGGATTAGCATGGCCCTGTTGTAACTGCAGAACATGGACCTCCTTCCATGATACGGGTGTGGAAAGAGCTCTGGACCAGGCGTCTGACGGGCTCTATGCCTGGCACACCCGGGTTAGGTCAGAGGCAGTGTTGTTTTGATCAGATTTATCTTGACTGATTTAATTAGGGAAGCAATCTAGCATTGGAATTCTCAGGAAGACAGCTGACCTCTCTTTCCCCTGTGTGCCTCAAGCCAGAGTGATATCAAGCCAGAGTTTGATCTCAGGGACATGTGGCCTTGAGTGAGTTACTTCCCCACTCTAAGCCTATTTCTCTGTGAAGAGTTAGAAATAATTGTAAGTTGTGGAGAAGATTAAAGGTGATTTATCTAAAGAATTGAAAACAATTCTTTCCATGTACTATATTACAAAATGTTATCTAAAAATTTATGTATGTCTGTCACTATGTATGTATGCCTGGCACTATCCAGGTATGTTTGGAGCTAAGTATGTATGTCTGGAAATATTATATATGTATGTCTTGAACTGTATGTATGTCTGTAATTACATCTGCATGTATTGAACTGTACGTCTGTCTGGAATGTATGTCTGGAACTATACATGTCTGTCTGGAATGGAATTCATAAGCTGTCGGGCCACTTTTCCAAGCCTGATTTGGTCAGACTTTCCCAGGCATGTTCTCATAGTGATTTCAGAGGAGCAAGGAAGAATTCATAAACACAAAAGGACTCTTGAGAAATCATCTCACACCTAGCTCATCATCACCTCACAAGGCTCCCCTGCCCCTTCCCAGACTTTCAGACCCAAGCAACAGAGAAATGGGCACCACCTTATGATTGACAGAACTCAGGTCATATTGCAGAGGTTCATTTTGCACTCAGGACATTTTTGTTATTGATCTATCACATTGTTATTCCAAAGGAATTGTTGTAGAGATATGAAATGATGATGATCAATAACCATTTTTATGGTTCATATTTGTTACCATATTGGCTTTTGTCATGCTTTCATTGATACAACATTCGCACAGGGGTTTGCCCTTAGGTACGTGCTCAGAGTGTGGGCAGCTTTGCACCTTGCACACACGGCATCTCCCATAGTGTGCTCACCTGGGCAGATGAGTGATGAGTTTTCCTGCTGTACTGAGACAGAGCAGACACAAAGTACACTGTGATGCTCTCCCTCCGTATTCCTCTTGACAGGTGCAACAATCTGAGCTGATGGGAAGAGCAGGCCTGGGTACCCAGGACCATCTGGGATGCCAGAGACATCTTGTTTTCTGCTGACTGCCTGTGCACATCTCTGTATGCCTTCTGTGAGGTCTGATTGTTAGAAACCCCGGTGCCCAGCGGCATGCATGTGGGAGGCAGCACATCCTACCAGCATCACATGCCAGTGTTCACTTCACAGCTTATGAACAGCAACCTCTACACATCTGGATGGTGCTCCTTTATAAACAGCTCCATCGCCTGGGGGATCTGGGATGAATCTTTGACACAGGATTAGGGAACTGTGCCATTGGTGGCGCCTGGGGACAGGCCAGGCTTTGAGTGGGAGGGAAACCACTGAGGTGACGGGTTACAGGGGAAGGAGAAGGTGGTATTTGTGCTGCAAAGCCCAGCCTGGATAGGAGGAGCATCCCTTTTCCTCTCCCAATTTGGCATGTTGATCTTTCCATCTGTCTTATTTTCTCACTTTTTCTCTTGTTTTGATACCCACCTTTTCCACTGGTGCCTTGTACTGCTCCTTTCTTATCAGTCTCTTTTCTTTGGGTCTGAGCACACTACCTCAAGCTCTCTCTCACACTGCCTGCCGCTCAACTTGAGGCAGCTGAACTCCCTACCTGTCCTTTGCGCTGCTCTACTGCTTCCCCTCAGCAGGATCCAGAGTCTAGCAGTAGCCCTGCTATAGATGAGAAGATTTACTTTCCTGAATGATAATAGATGGCAAATACTTTTAATGTGCTTTGGATGAACTATTTCTAACCCTTCAACGAACAACAAGATAGGCACTATATCCAGTGTAGCAATGGTCATGCCTAGATGAGTCCAATTGCTGGCCCAGGGTCACTGTGAATGCCACAGCTGGCCTTCCATTCAGGTCTGCATGCTTGCAAATGCCTAAAGGTCTTTTTTCATTACATCACTCCCATGTCAATGTAAAAAGAAAAAAAAATTGAGGACCAGAAATGTGAGCTATCTTGCTTAGAATGTAGTGCTAGAGTGGCTCTGCTCTTTTGGCTCAGCATAGAAGAAACCTAGTAAGGGCAAAGGCTGCTTTATTTCCAACCTGGGAATGTCAAGAACACAGCTGGGACTTGAACTGGTTTTCTGACAGGTGAGGATAGAGGAGCTGTGATATATGACGACCTACAGGACGGTTCTTTCTGTCATTTGACAAATAATTATTGAGTGCCTGCCAGGATCCAGGCACTGTCCTAAATTTAGGAATTCTTAACAATATAAGAAAGATCCCTGCCCTTGGACTAGGTTGCAAGGACATGGGAAGAGGCAGACAATAAACAATAGACAAAGTAAGTGACCTGTGTGGCTTGTTAGATGGTACTTGCTGTAGAGATAGAGACAGTAGAGCAAGATGGTAAGTATTGGAAGCTCTAGAGAGAGGAGTGTTGCATTTGTTAAACAGGGAAATCAGGATTAGGGAGGAGATAGCATTTAAGCAAAGGCTTGAAGGAAGTGAGAGAAATGGCCATGTAGGTATCTGCAAGAAGAGTATTCCCTGCAAAATAAGAAGTGGGCCTGGCAAGCATGGCTTAGTGGTTGAGCATTGACCTGTGAACCGGGAGGTCACAGTTCTATTTCCAGTCAGGTTGCAGGCTCCATCCCTGTGTGGGGCATGCAGGAGACAGCAGACTAATGATTCTCTTTCATCATTGATCTTTCTATCTCTTCTTCTCCCTTCCTTTCTGAAATATGTGTGTGTGTGTGTGTGTGTGTGTGTGTGTGTGTGTGTGTGTGTGTGTGTGTTTAATTTTTAAGTGGGCATAGTTAGCAAGGACAAGGAATAGTGGGAGCAGAATGTGTTAGCGGAAGAACAGGAAAAATGATATCAAGTACTGGGTAGCCAGATTGCTTGAGGCTTTGTAAACTATTTTAAAGTATTTTAAAATAAGGGTAAGGGGAAATCAGAATGAGCTTAGGTCTATTAAGTACCTGGGTGAAGTAACTTAGGGGTAGCGTGATAGTATTTCTAATCAGAATTGTAGCACTGTTAGAGGTGAAAAGAGATGGGAATGTGGATGTACTTGAAGGGAGACCCCTGAGGTTCTCCTAATAGAGTAGATGTGAAATGCAAGAGAAAGGTGGAGTCAGGGATGAATCCATGGTTTGCAACTTCAGCAATAGGAAGTATAGAGTTTCGGGTGAGATAAAGGCAATTTTGAGAAGAACAGGCGGTCAGTTTGTACATATTGAATCTGAAATGTTTACTAGAAATGCAAATGTTAACTGAAGTCATCAGCTGTATGTATGATTCACTAGTTTGGAGAGAAGACTGGGCTGGGGAAAAATTAGAGATTCATTAGCGTATACCATGACTTAAAAAAAACACACGCATGAGACATAATGGCGAGTGCTGATATGATACGCGGAATAGAAACCGGTGCAGTGGTTAGTGAAATTTGTCTTGTATTGCTCCAAAGATAGGACTCAAGAATCAGTGAGAAAGAGGATGGAAGGTTGATTTGGGCTTCAATATAAAAGACCATTCTAAACCACGAGAACTTTTTAGCAATGGAATGGCTTGTTTCATAGGATGTGTTTTCTGATACTGCAAATTTTCAGGAAGGGTCTTGAATCTAGATCATTGTTTTCCCAAAGTTTGTGCAGATGTCCTCCTCTCCCTACTCTACACACACACACACACACACACACACACACACAAAATGAAAAGAAAAAAATAGTAATTATTCTCTATTAGAGGATTTATATTTAGTCTTTATTTATCCAAGGAAAGGTGTTTACACACACACACTCCATCAAAACCTACTAAAATAGACATTCATGGGTTGTTGTTAGTCCTTTCCCCACTCCCCTCCCCCACCAGTCTCCTTTCTTTTTTCAAACTTAAGTAAGATTACACAATGAGCCCGGCCAGCATGGCTCAGTGGTTGAGCATCGACCTATGAACCAGGAGGTCACGGTTCCATTCCATGTTAAGGCACATGCCCTGGTTGTGGGCACAATCCCCAGTACAGGGTATGCAGGAGCAGCCGATAAATTATTCTTGCTTATAAATGAGACATTGCAAATGAAGCATCACCATCTTATAGAAAAACTGCTGTTAGAAATTTTAACCCTGCTATTTGGCTTCTGTAAATGCTTGCTTGCTTAAATAATAAGGAAAATAAGACTGCTTCCACTTCAGAGAGACCATTAAACATTCCTCAGATGAAATTATTAGTACCAGGCCTTTGGTTGAGGTCTCAAGGTCCCAGCACATAGGGGCTCTTTAAGAACTTGCAAAAGGGACTAGAAACACCCCATATTTGGGAGACAAAAAAGGTAAAAACATATAAATAGGGAAAATTCCTCCATGTTGGGGCCCAGAATTTGAGAGACATTTTCCTCTGGACCCGCGCATAATAAATGTAACTCCAAACACTCTGAACATTGCTTGATTTATTCCAGTTCTCTGTAACACATATATGTTTATCACTTCTTGATATCTGGCCATAAAACTCTGTCCTTCTAGTGGGTGTATGTATTTTTCTATAATCAACCCACTAGGCCTCGTGTAAGCTTACCCAGTTAAAAGTTTGTACAGCCATCAGGAGCTTAAAATTGTAGTGTTCTCTTATAAATCAAAACCCAATAAATTAAAAGGGAATTTATATTGCAAAACAGATAAGGGATAATTGGGTTTCAAAATTCAGCTTTTAAAAGTGTCTTGGTGTGTGTTCTTTCCATAGCAAACTTCTTTAAAGCATTTATTTTATTAGCAGAAAAGCTTCAGGCTTACTTCAAAGAACTTAAAACTTAAGAGTTCTTTCTAGTTAAATACAAACCAGAAATTACTATGAAGCACAGCTGAAATTATTGTCTAAAATGGAATCATTTACCAAAAAAAAAGTAATTTGTAAACAAAGATGTGTCTTTTGCATAAAGTTTGATCTTTGTGTAAAATAGACTCTCAGCTTGTCTATAGAAAGAGCAGAACTGACTCGGAAAGAAAATCCCTGCCGTTCTGCTTGGTGTCAGGATGGATCCAGGTTAAAACAACAAACTGCCTCCGGCCTCTCTCAGGGTAGCAAAAGCAACCAAAATTGCCTCCAGAGCTGTCAATGCAGAGAATGCTGGAGTAGACTGAACATGGGGGCGGGAGGGGGAGGGAGAGACTGGGGCAAATGTTTTTTTAATGTTTGCCTGGGGACAGGACTTTTTTTATTAGTTCATTTCTAATAAATATGAAATACCATTTCTTTGTTTTATGAACTATTCTTATTTTGGTTTAAGCTCCTATTGTGGGGGGAAAAAACATGGCATATCAGACAAAATTATCATCCATTGGATGTAAAGAGAGGTGTGAGTATTTGGTGGCGAGGAAAGGTTCAAATAAAAGTTCAAGTAACTATGGAACTGTTGAGATCTGACTGCTCTGCACTGCCCAGTGGGACAGTGTAAAACATAGATTGATGTGAGTTGAACAAATGCCTGGTGTTTCAAATTGCACATAGAAATAAAGGTTAAGCTTTTTAAAGGAATAAGGTTATAACATTCACTCCCCCAAACTTGGTTGCTGTTGGGGATGGGGCATCCTGATAAACTGGAGAAGTCCTGAGGGCGCCCGGGGCACTACAAGGGGAAGCTCAGGCAGAACAAATGAGTCTGCTCTGAGGATCCAGACTAGGGTAGCTGGAGTCACCATGGCTCTTAGTGTGGAGCAAACTGATACTAATCCATATAAAGCCACGGCCAAAAATCAACTCAGAAATGGGGCCCATACTGCTTCTATCTATTACTGTCTGGTTGAGGAGAGAGAAGCAGTGCTTATTCATAGTAGAAATCTTTACTCCTCCCCATGTTATTTGCTCTGGCAGTTCATGTGGAGGCATATCCCTGTAGGTTTACACAGTCTTAAAAAAATCTATGTTTAAAGCTCTGTGTCAATTGCCCTCCAGGCGAGTGGTAACCAAGTGACCACATAACAAGAGTATATTCTGAAGGAAAAATGACCCCGCTTTTTAAGTGTTAGCCTTAGAACACCTGGATTTGTGATAAAGGGAAAAATTAATAATGAAAGCAAACCTGGTGGGCTGGTCAGGTTGCATTCTGAGATGACTTGGCATGTCTGAGCTCATCTCCCTCTGAGCCTCCAGTTGTATGGGCTTGTCTTGGTGTGAGGGCCCTTGTTTCCTAGGAAATGAGCAAGTTAAAGAATGACCCTCCAGGACATTTAGTATATTGTTGTATAAGCAGATTTAACCTCTTGCCTTTCTCTTCCTAATTTACAGCCTTCTGGGTCTGGTTTTAGGAGTTTTCAAGAGATGTGATTAGCTTGACTTGCAGGAAACTTGCAAGGGGTTGCAGGGTAATGATGTGTCAGCTATGAACTCATTCAGCTCATCTGAAGAAAATTTTTAGAGCAGGGAAGAGCCAGATTCAGAGGTGCTGACTTGTGAAACGTGGTGGTAAGTGCATTTCTAGCTAACGGAGCCAAAACCTAGGGTCCTAATCATGCAAAGGAAAGGAGGCAATGACCAGCAAATAGGGAAAAATTGAACAACAACAAAACATTTACTCATTTGTATCATCCATGCCAGAGGTCCTCCTCTACCATCAAAATTAGGAAAGCAGAGGGCAGATGTCTGGCAGCATCTGACTCAGGGATGGAGGGTCCATAAGGAAGAGGCCACGTTTGACTCGGAGCTACAAGAGCACAAGACAGGTCAGTGGAGGGCTGCAAGAGCTGGGCTTGAAATTCACTGCTGAATAAACAACCAGTAGGTCTGGGAGCCTAGACTTAGTGAGAACGGTTTCGTGTCATTAATTCATTCACTTATTCATTGTGGCTGTATGAACATCTATTAAATGTAGGGCACTCCAGAGAGCTGGTATCACAGTTCTATCCTCCCTGAGCATATAACTTAGTGTTCTAGTTACTAGGGTTGCAAAACAAATTACCCCAAAATTTAGTGGTGGAAGACAACTATTTATGATGTTCATGGATTATATGGGTCAGGAATTCACTTAGGGCTCAGCAGGGACAGCTTGTCTCTGTATCATGGTGTTTGGTGGCCTCGGCGGGGAAGATTCCTCAGGCTGGAATCATCTTAAGTTTGGTTGCACACTTATCTGAGGAATGGTGTTGGTGGTTGCTGTCAGCTGTGACCTTGGTTGGGTGATTGGCCCAAACTCCTACACCTAGTCTCTTCATGTGGTCTGGGCTTCCTCACAATATGGTGGCTGGTTTCCAAAGAAGAGTGTTGGAGAGGGTGAGCCAGGCAGAGACTGTGTCTGTTTGAGTCACCTACCCTCAGAAACACAGATAGCATGAATTCTGCTGTATTCGATTGGTCAGGATGGAGAAATTCAAAGGGAGAGAAAATCAACCCCAAGTATTAGTGGAGGAAAGCTGGACATGATAAATGAAAATCAGATAGGTATATATGTATATAAATGTGCATATATGTGTTCATATGTAAAATCTATCACATTTAATAAGAGTGGAAGAAAAATTACCACAGCTCAAAATAAAAAGTGACGCATTTTTGTGATTACAGTGGTACCTCGAGATACGAGTGCCCTAACATAACGAGATTTTTGAGATACGAGCCGTTGAGCAAGCGATTTTTGCTTTGAAATACGAGCAACATTTGAGATAGGAGTAATCTCGCGGATCAGCCGGCTGCACACGACCCACCAGTTTACCGCGACTGGAGCGTCTCATAGTTTCTCACACCTCAAGGTTACGGAACGAATTAAACTCGTATCTTGAGGTACCACTGTACTTTATAAATGATGGCACAAAGAGTCATACAACTGAAAAGATACTGATGAAAGCTAACACCTGAGCACCGTTTTCTAAATTTTAATCACACCCACTATTTTTACTGTTATCTTATTATTTGTACTGTTGTATCCTTACTTTTTTTTCCTTAAAATTGACCTACTCAAGTTTGTTTTAAAAGAAAACTAGACAGTACTACCAAAATAAGATTTATTTTTTGCCATGATTTATTTGCCATAAAATAAAAGCAACCTAAGATATAATAAAAGTAAAATGGAACAGTTCTGAGATGCTAAATAGACTGCTTTCTGTTGAAGGAGCTGAGGCTGAAGAGACCCTTTTCTTTGTCAAAACATACACTAGCAGGTGTTAGAAAGGTGTTAAATCACACTCAGACAAAATTGAGGCTCTCCCCTTCACTTACTCTGAAAGATTGAAAGAGAAGTGAAAGCAAATGATCCCCAGTGAGAAGGTCAGTGATATTTATGGCCAGGTCTGTGTGCCTCCCAACAGCTTTTAAAGAACTATCAATATTATAATCCTACTCTGTTGGCAAACACTGATCTGAAGGATAAAAATTTCAGATAGCTGGCTGGCTGGCGTGGCTCAGTGGTTAAGCATTGGCCTATGAACCAGGAGATCATGGTACAATTCCCAGTCAGGGCCCATGCCCCAGTTGTGTGCTTGATCCTCAGTAGGAGGTGTCTAGGGGGCAGCCGATTAATGATTCTCTCTCATTTCTATCTCTCTCCCATTTCCTTCCTCTCTGAAATCAAAAAATATTTTTAAAAATATACATAGTTAAGCATTTATGTAGGTTCAAGCAAGTTCCTGGGATCCATGAGGAGGACCAGTGTCTAGCACAGTTAATCCTGGTAATTTACAAATGTATTTGTAACCCGCCATCAGTCAGAGGCTGGGGGTCCTTGTACCTCTGCTTGGTTAGGTTTTCTAAACACCTCCTTGAAAAGTCCAGTGAGCAGTAAAGGGCCTTGGCTAGTTGGCTTCTACAGAAGGTCTAGCTGCTCCCAGTACCTTATTATCTTTCCCCACATGTTGGGCAGAATTGACTTCTTGCTTCCTCACTGTGGCATAACTAATGTACCTAGACTTTATAGAATTGCCTTCAATCCAGAGCTGCCAGACTGACCTGCACTTTTCTAGTATGCAGTATTCCTGCAACATTCATTTTAGAAATAATTATTAGCATCTGCCAGGACCAGTGTTGTACTAGGCCCTGGAGATACCAGAGGACAACTGGTGGACACTTTCTTGGAATACAGAGAAAGACCACTTGAGGGCAGCTATTTCCCCCCTACAGTTTAATTAATTGCTTAGCAACACCATTGCCTTGTTGTCGGAGCATTCATCAGAAAACACTGCTTCTGGGAGATTTTTCCCTGTCGAGATGATAACTTGAGGATAGATGGGCTTCCTCGCCTGGAGCTTTTCTTTCTGGTTTCTGGGGATGTGGAGAAGGTCTGCTGAGGTGCGGAGGACAAGAGCCAGGTATTTGTGTCTGGGGACTCCAGCCAGCAGCCTTTACTGCACTCTAGGACTCAGAATAGTAGTGCCTTTCTAGGCATGAGGCTGGCTTTAACAGACCTGCTTTTCCTTCTCTATTTATAGTCGTCTACGGTGAAGCTGTCAAAACCAGTGGCTCTGTGGACTCAGCAGGATGTCTGCAAGTGGTTGAAGAAACATTGTCCGAATCAGTATCAGATCTACAGCGAGTCATTCAAACAGCATGACATAACTGGTAAAGTATGCGGCATCCAGAATATTTCATTCTCTCTCCTTTTTGCGATGGCCTTTCTCATACCCTTGCAATGAGACAGCATCTTCGTGCTGAAATTTTCTGGCACGGGTTTCCTTTAAAAGGAGTGGTCAACTCCAGATCCCAGTGAGCCATGCCACTTAACAAGCATAAGATATTGTTATAAAGAACAATGGATTTCAAATGGCCAATATAAAAATATGTGGAAATCAGGGTAAAGGGCTCAGGGATATTAGAGAAAAATAAAAGCAATTCTAGAGAAAAGAAAGGGAAGAAGGCTTTCAAATCAATTTGGTTACAGGATCCATCAGTAAACATTCTAAGTAGGAAAATTCTGAAGTAAGTAGAATATTACTAACTCACTACCCCTGAGATGAATACCTTCAAAGCACAAATTAAGACTTTGTTTAGGTCAAGGGCCTATGAGAAAAATATGTGGTGATCAAGAAGCACTTGGAAGCAGAAAACATGATAGTATGATGAACTGGAAAAGCCCTCAGGATCAAGTCTCTCAGTGGGAGAATGGGGTGGCAAGGGGGAGAGAACAGACTTACTGCAGGAGCCCATCCAAGTAAGGGGGTTTCTTCCAGACCTCACTGGCCTGGCCTCCCTAAGAGTCTCTTTCCATAGCAGCCTTCCTCCCTCCCACTCCCTTTGCAAACACTGTGATCAAAGACAGCACTGAGGAATATGCTCTGTGCTTCAGGAGGAAACAAACATGAAGAAAGTTCTGATTCTAATATAGTCTTCCTTTAAAAAAAAATCTGTATTTATAAAAGGCTAAGTGTCTATACAACTGGTAGCCATAATGTGCACTTACCACCAGGAGGCAGATGCTCAATGCAGGAGCTGTCATAACTTGCACTGGCCATCCCATCTAATAAAGAGGGAATATGCTAATTGACCATCACTCCATCATAAAGATGGCTGCACCCACATCTGAATCCAAGTTTCCATAAAGAGCCTTAACGAGCAATCAGCAGGGACTTGAGGCTATACCCACCCCCACCCCTGTGGGGCTTGACAGGGGACCTCAGGCTGAATCCCCCACCTGGAAGGGCTTGACAGAGGACCTCAGGCCGTGCCTCCCACCTAGTGGGGCTTGATGGGGGACCTGAGGCTGCACACCACCTCCCGGTGCTGGGCCAGGGGACCTGAGGCTGTGCCACCCCCTGCCTGGTGGAATTTGACGGGGGACCTCAGGTCATGTCCCCCACCCAGTGGGGCTTGATAGGGGATCTCAGGCCGTCCCCCATGTATTAATTTCAGAGAGGAAGGGAAGGGAGAGCGAGATGGAAACATCAATGATGAAAGAGAATCATCAGTTGGCTGCCTCCTGCACTCCCCCAACTGGGGATCGAGCCTGCAACCTGGGCATGTGCCCTGACCAGGAATCAAACTATGACCTCCTGGTTCATAACTCAATGCTCAACCATGGAACCCAAGCAGATTCTTTCTTTCTTTTTTTTTTTAAGGAAAAAAGTGATGCTCTAGTGGGAAATTGGCTTGCTCTAGAGGAGCTTAACACTCTAACTGCGCAGCCTCTTTACAAATTCTTCTTTTCTATCTAACCTATCTAATCAATTCATATGCATTGAAAGGAAATTAACAGGGGTTTCTGTTTACTCCTATTACTTTGGAAAGGGTTGCATTAAGCAGAAGGTATTTAATTTTGCAGTTCAGTGTTTTCCCTGTAACTTTGAGAATTGGGGCAGATCCTACCTTGTGGGGCAGGACTTGATGGGTGGTTTCGAAATGTGCTCCTTGGAGCCCTTAGGTACACTCAAGGCCACCCAGGGGATAGGAGTGTGCTGTGGGTAGAGGTAGGCATGCCAACCAAAGCAGCTCCCTTGTCTGTTTTATATGTTTGAATTGTATAGAGAACTAGATTTGGGACAACTCTGAGGTTTAAAAATCGCGAAACTAGATTATCATAGAGTCCTGGTGACCAAGTGGATAATGTTTAAATATATAAGGAGCACACCCAAGTGTAGCTCAAGTGAGTTAACAGAGTGTAAAATACCTCCCAACTTAAGCATAAAACAGGTCCTTAATTCACTTCCTCTCTCTCCTCAACTGGAGGTAATGGCCCATTTGGATAACATTCCTGAAATCCTAAGGACAGAGGTGGAACTTTGCTTAGAATTCAGGTGTTAGATTGTATTTCTCAGTTCCCTCCCTTAAGAATATAAGAAAATCCTGTGTAAGGTCAGCTGTTCCACCCCTAAAAGCGATCAGTCATTTAGGAACCATTTGGCTGATTATGGTAGCCTTCATCAGGTAATGTCCGCTAATGTTTCTTAATGCCCATGATGGTGAGGGTGAAGCCTTTTTCATGATCTTATTTGAGAATAGTGTTATCTTTCATTAAGGGTGAGAATTATGAGATACCCTTGAGGGAAGGGTAAGCATTTATAATGGTTTGAAGAGGATGAGCCTATTGCTCCTCGGAAATGAAGATCTCATGCTTCAATGCGCGTGGAGCAAATGGTCCCCCTTCCCAAGGCTTTCTGCTGAGTGACATGAGGGAAAGGGGTGTGGGGCGGAGATATGTATTTCAAACAGCTATCCTGTTCCTTTCTGTGGTATCCTTGGTCTCTGTGGAACACTGCCGGCAACCTCCTTGGGCCCTTGGGTAAGACCTGGCAAGGATTCTGAGCAAGTTCTTGAACCCCACATCCTGATCCCGAAAATGGAGGTACTAATAGGACCTGCCTCATAGTATCATTGTGAAAATTAAATGCAATAATGTAAGTAAAGCCATTTATTGACACCTTTTTCATGCCGGCATTGAGCTATTTATTATTTAGGTCAAGTTTCATCGGGTCGTGTCTAAAAACATACCATGACTTCATTCTAATCCCTTTTCTGGCAAGAAAAGAAAGGGACTTATTTGGGGACTTAGGGATCAGAGGTAATGACTTCAGATTAACATTTGGTCCACTTCTTCTTGACACTCATGTATTAGAGGCCTAAGAAGACCACTCCCCTCTCCTGCTCTCTGGGCCAAGCTAGAATAAAATTCCCAAGTGATCACGAGTGCCAAGTGCCCAGAATTAGCTCTCAGAACTTGGGCCAGCCTGCAGTTACCAGCTCTGTGGTGCTGGAAGCTGAGAGAATCCTAGTGCCCTTTGAGGCTGTAATCAACAAAGCAGAGAGGCTACTAAAATATCAGGACATGTTGACAGAGCCCACTCTAGAGTGACTTAGGGACAGGTCAGAGCAGTGGGTGCTGTGACCGAGCTCTGTGATGTTGTGAAGGTTACTGGATGCACTGTGGCCTTCTCTGGCTGTAAAAAGGGGATGCGGATCATCTCCGCCTAACTGTTGCTGGGACAGCGGTTCCCTGTCATCGTAAGCATGCAATGAATGTTAGCTGCTGCTGTTTTCTGAGGTGCTGTCCTGACTTCTATGAAAATAAATAACACACACAAACAGTGTTGAATCCATCAATCTTGATTCTCATGGAAACTGGGAAGTGAGCACCTAAGCAAGGGAAGGAGATAATCCAGGCTGTTAACTATGCTGTCCTTGTCTGCAAGGCTGCAAGAGAGATGCTCTTATGTAGGCTTAGATTCTCCTGAGTAATGCTGTTCCCTTGTCTTCCTTATAACCAGGATCTCCAATATCATCCTCATCAAGGAGGTTCGGTATATCAATGTGACATATAAACAGTCTCTTAATTTAGAGGCAAATGATACAGTGAATGTAAATAAAAACAACATACTGGGTCAAACCCTTCCACCTTGTCCTCCACCCTCCAACCTTGGACACATAATAGTTATGCAATGTCACACAAGTTTCTCATCAGTGAAATGACAATATTTATCTCAAAGTGTTACTGAGAAGATTCAATGGGATAATGCATGTGAAGGGCCTAGCTTAGTGCATAATAGACATTTATCCATTTAGCAAGTAATTATGAAGCCTCGACCTGTACCGAGTTTGGGGAACATAGCAATCAATAAGATTGTCAGTGGTCTGTGTAGGTGAAAAAATTGTGCTTCCGTGGAAAACGATGCATGCCAACATCCCGCTGTTTGGGATGATCTCATTCCATGTCTACAGAGTTGGTTTACAGCTCTGTAAACTGATAGCGATACAAAATAATTCTTGTTGTAGACATGTAAATCCTGTTGCACAGTTTCAGGTGACGTCCCTAGCTACTGTGGGAAAGGTGAGTTTTGCCTTCCATTTATACATTCATTTTTCACTCCTCTTGTTTTATAACTATGTCTGCTGTTTAGATCCTCTTTTGAATCGGTGGTAACATCATTTTCCTCATTAATGAGTTAAATAAAATCTCAAGCCATGTGCTTGCTTTTATATTGATGATAGTCATGATTTAAATTTCTTTGGAAATATAACCTTTTACTTTGGTAGTTTAATTTTTTTAATTTATGTTTTAGCCAGTAACTTTACCAACATTTTCTGATTGCCTTTGTTTAAAGGCCATTAAGTACTAAACAAACTTTGCCCCCAGCTTCTGCAAAATCTAAGCACACTTGTAATATATTTCAAACCTACCAGCATGCAAAAAACCTTTGGCAAATTCTCTATTAGAAGTTCTGAGAATTGCATTGTGTCCAGAAGGTTCCTGCTATTTTGTGGCAGATGTGTTTAATCAGAAGAAAAGCTGCTAGTGTTAACTCCCTGCAGAAGAGCTCTTAAAAAGGCATACGATGGTTAGAACACCTGAGAGGCATTAGGGGAGATAGATTTAAATCATCAGATTAGGCTTGAAGGAGAGAAATTTGTCTATTTTCCTGTGCCTGCGAGATTTCTCTCCCCGGCTTTTGGAGGCCAGGCTTAGCATGCTGATGAGGAAGCTCACTGGGCCCAGGTGTGCACTCCCAGACAGCTTTTCAGATTCTCTTTTATGCACCGTTAAGAATCTTTTCAGGTCTGAGGCATTCAGCCCCTGACGGTGCCTTGGTGGTGGTTGCTCAAGTCAGCTCACCTCCTTCAGCCTCACTTCCTCCCTCTGCAAAGGGCTCTTTCCCCTGCCCACGTTCAAGACGTATGTTCGTAGGCAAAGCACTCTGACCTCCCCAAAATACAAAGCATTTTTAAAGCTATCTTGAATGTGTAAAAGGTCTTTGTGTTGGCTGCTTTGTGAACAGCAACAGGGATCCTTTCAATATGAATAAACAGTTATCATACAGGTATCCCCTGCAATTGGTCAATATTGATCTGTCCTACTTCTCAATGGTCTCCTACCAAGGAGATGATTACGTCTGGTCCTTTCTGTGTTTCAAGCACTGTTCATTTGTACCTCTTTCCCTCTTCAAAATGTTCAGTTGAGATGTAGCCCCTGGGAGGTGGCAGTTCTGATTACGCTGTTGAATAAAGGGGAAGCCTTTTTCTCCTTTTCAGGCCTTCAGACTGCGGCTCTGTGTATTTGCTAACATCATCCCTATCGGTGGAGACTTCTCCGAGCTGTTTCACCCCTTTATCCTTGTGCTGTTTTGTCTTTTATTATGGTTAGAGTTCCCCGTGGAAACCAGTGGGGGTGTGTAGTTAACAGGTGTCAAAAAAAGTAGAATAATTACTTTATGTGATGCACCTGTGGGAATACTACTTTACAGAATCCAGGTTAGTCAAAAAGTGCAAGCATATTTACCACTGTGCCTTATCTGCAGATTTTCTTACTTTTATTGGTTTTCCCCTCTGGATATTACGTTCTACTTTTCTACATCTTGTGTTTTTGTTACATTTCTATTTTGTCTGAACTGCTCTACATTTTTATTTTATGGAACCCCAAGCAGCATATGAAAGTTTCTAACATTACCAGGCCCTACATTTCCAATAATAGAATTCTTGAGGAACAGAAATTATTCTTTGTTCCTAACCCCTTCATCCCTAGTGGGCATCTTTCTGAGAAATTATAAACTATCTGGTAAGATATTCCTACAGTTTTAACTTCTAGTTCATCTATGGTCTCCTTCCTCTTGCTTTAGAAAACATGGCCTTGTTCCCTTCTCCAGGCATACCTTGGAGATATTGCAAGTTTGGTTCCAGACCATCACAATCAACCAAATAGTACAAAGAAATGAAAGAATAATTAATAATAGTACAGGAATAAACTCGGTGTTTTGCATACTCACAACTATAGACCTACTTTTGCCCTCCTGTATTCTATTAAATATGTATGATTTCAAGTGGGTACCTGAAATATCAGGGGAAACACTCTGTAGTATATATTATCTAACCACTATGCTGCCCACCTAAAACTAATGCGAATTATAGTGAATGTAAACTGTAACTGAAAAATAAAATTTAAAAAGAAAGAAAGTAGATTATAAGACCAAAATAACATAATACCAAACCTAACAAAAATGTTACAAAAATGTTATGGTATAGACCAGTGGTCGGCAAACTGCAGCTCTCGAGCCACATGCGACTCTTTGGCTCCTGAATGTGGCTCTTCCACAAAATACCACAGCCTGGGCGAGTCTATTTTGAAGAAGTGGCATTAGAAGAAGTTTAAGTTTAAAAGATTTGGCTCTCAAAAGAAATTTCAGTTGTTGTACTGTTGATATTTGGCTCTGTTAACTAATGAGTTTGCCGACCACTGGTATAGAACAACATCTCTCATGAGCATAAACCTAAAAACCTTCACAAAATGCAAACAAATTGAATTTAGCAGTAGACCAAAAGATTACATCACAGTCAGGTGTACATAGGAATGCAAGGTTGATTCAGTTTGTGAAAATCAATGTGATTCATCGCATCAAGAGAATAAATGAAGAAAGTCATATGTTCATCTCACTAGATACAGAAGGCTGCTGGCTTCAGCTCTGATATATAAAGAGCTTGGATGTCATCACTCAGATCTTCACTATAAGAAAGGCTGGAAAAACTGAAATTTAATCATTTTCTTTTTGGACCCATCAGAGAATTGATGCCACAAGGCCAGTCATCGCCCTAAAATCTGGAGAGTAGGGCCCATGCAGGAATAGAGCCTTGAAGACTTGCTTAGCTGGAACAGAAACCAACTCAGTATTGATGGACAAAAGATTTGGACACCCTACAAAGATTTAAAAATGGCCCACAAACACATGAAAGTGTGCTCAGCAGTGTTCATTGGTCAGGAAAATGCAAATAAAACCACAGTGAGATACCACATTTTACCAAGTAGAATGGCTAAAATTCAAATGCCTGGCAATACCAAGTGTTGCTAACAATATGAGCACTGGATCTCATGTACATTGTGATTGTATGATGTGGTGCCACCTGATTTAAAACTGCCCATTTCTTATGCAGTTAATCACATATTTATTAAATGTTCCTGGAATTCTGCTCTGGGATATTTACCCAACAGCATTGGAATCATATGTTTATAAAAATTTCAGTGCACTAATATCCAAAGGAGCTTTACTCAAATTAGATTGAGTTCCAAACAATAGTTAGGTCCATCAGAAGCAGAATGGATAAACAAAGTACGTATGCTACATTTATACCAAAAACACTGTTCAACAATAGGAAGGAACCAAACTACTGATGCATTACGACAACATGAATGAATATCACATTGTGTTGAGTGAAAGAAGAAACAAAAGACTACATACTTTGTAATTCCAATCATATAAAATTCTAAAATAGTCAAAATTAATCTACAGTGCAGATCAACCCAGTGGTGGCTTGGAGTGGAGAGTAGAAGGGAAATTGACGGTGCAGAGGAGCAAGGGAACTTTCTGTCCTGAAGAAAATGCTTTAGATCTTTGTCAAAAGACATCTGCTCTTCAAATGTGTAAAATGTATTGTTTATAAACTATAACTCAAAAGTCATTTTTAATAACAGGTTCTTTACAAATTTTCTGAAATGGCATACTGTTTTTTAAGAGGAAATAGTGAAAATGTCATCCAACATCTTCCTTATTGGCTATTGCAGTGGTCGGCAAAATGCTGTTCGTGAGCCACATATGGCTCTTTGGTCCCTTGAGTGTGGCTCTTCCACACAATACCACGGTCTGGGCAAGTCTAGTGGCGTTAGAAGAAGTTTAAGTTTAAAAATTTTGGCTCCTAAAAGAAGTTTCAGTCGTTGTACTGTTGATATTTGGCTCTGTTGACTAATGAGTTTGCCAACCACTGGGCTTTTGGATCATTTATATTAAAGATGATGATAGATAGATGTGGTTTTATATTCATGTATTATCTATAGATGTGTATTTATCTAGATATAAAGCGATTGAGTTTGAAAATCCACTTTATGCAGTTTTCGCTGGAAGAATAACCTGAAGACTCCAGAACATTTGTGTGAAGAAAAGTAATTTTACCTGTCCTTGGAAGATTACCCCTGACAAAAGGGAACAATGTTCTTGTCTTAGTGAGATTCCACTTGTCTGAACCTACACCAGTGCATTCAAGACTTAGAATTTGTAGATGAGTCTAATTTCAGAAAACAATTTGAAATAGCATAGAGTTGCCACTTTAGTCTTTTATGAAATGGCATAGAGTTGCCACTTTAGTCTTTTGAGGGTAGTTAAAAATTACCCTCACCTTCATTTTATAAACCAAAGGAATATTAAAATTAAAAAAAAATCTCATGACTTAAAAATGGAGTTTTACTTTCAGAAAAAAAATACATTATTTTTATTTCTTCCATTTTTATCACAGGGCAGTGCTGCTTTGCAAGCTAGCAGTAGGAAACTTACTCTAAGGGGACATGTATTGATATTCTCAATACAACATTTATTTCTATTACTGACAATATTTGACAGGATAAGAGTAAAAGTTATCACCAAATGAACTGTTTCATAGATCAGAGAACTAAAACAGAAAGAATACCTTTATTTTTTTACCTACAAAATCGACTCCCATACATTTCCATACAGTCCCCTCTATCACCTATTGACTGCCCACTGTTGAATTATAATCAAGGCAGGTGGGGGTTTCCTATGGCCACATGATTCAATTTTCTCTTGGGTAAGAGTTCCCTCCCCTCACACTTTTACAGGTTTTGTAAACTAAAACTGAAGGGCAGGTTTTGCATAGGTCCCATGACCAAGAAAAGGAGAGCTGGAGCCGGCTATTAGCTTTCTGAACCCTTATCCAGTGACACCCCTGTCACTCACCAGACACTCTACTACTGCCTTTCCCCAGCCAGCCCCAGATAGCAGAGCCCAGCCAGAGACTTCTGAGACCTGAGAAATACCAATGCCAACCAAAATAAATGCCTTATTCCTGCTTTAGAAGAACCCCCTGACATAATGAACAATGCTCATTTTTCTTGGAGGCTTTCTATGGCAAGAGGCTATGCTGAGAGCTATGTGTACAGCATGAGAGGATGCCCAGCTGTTTCATGCTAGCCTATCAGTAGCTTTGATAATCTTGCCAGCTGTCACCAGGGAAGAAGCCAGGTTGAGTTCAGTTGGGTGACTTAAGGACAGTCCAGCGGCTGAGCACTCAACATCAGCTTGTTGAGAGGTAAGAGGAGTTAAAACCTGGAAAATACTTAGAATAGTGCCTGACACGTTGTAGGGGCTCAACAAATGTAACCTGCCACCGTCATTAGCAGACTATGTTTAATGAATTGTAAGCATTTAATCAGTATCACTGAGGCCATGCACTGGGCTGATTATAGTGAGATAGAAAAGCAGGACATTGTTGATCCCTTGATACCAGACTGGAAGGGACCTCATTCACCTCCTGTGATCACATGACTAAACAGAAGCCTAGAGCTAAATGAGTTGTGCAGAGCATACAACTTCTCAGATTACCCAAAAATATTAAAAACTAGGTCACTAGCTGTGGGAGATCAGGAGGCCATTCTTAGGAGAAAGCCAGCAGTATACATCACTTATAAGTACCCAGAACAGGGACCTAGAATAGGCAAGACACTCTAATGAACATGTTTTTCCCACTCCAAACTCCAGGAACAGAATGAAAGTTCTATAGCCACAAAATTCAATCTCTTACTTCCTTCTTTTCTACCAGATCCCACAGCTCATTTTTCCTCCTCTTTTTTCTACCTCTGTAGTCCCCTTTAAGAATGTCACAGGATTCTTAATAAAATATAACCAAAAGTCTAACTTCCTTTGATGCTTACTGTAAACCCTGGGCATTTTACCCCATCAGAGAAATTAAGATGATTAAGCACAATCTCTTTTGATAAGTCCTCCTTTACTTTTTAGCATCTGTATCCATTTGTTGCTTTTTTTTTTAATGATGACTTTGTTAATTACTGTATCTGTTTTATTTTGTGTGTTTTGGAAAAGCGCTGAAGTCAGATTGCAAAATTGGAGCTTCCCTCCCCTTCGTTTTGCTCCCATTTCCCATTTGAAAATTAATACAATTAATTTGTACTCTCTTCCTGTCAAATCAGGTGCCTCATGCCTACGGAGCCCCAAATTGGAGAACCGCTATTCCTACAGTCTACTGGGGGACTGGAAATTATGCCCTTTTAGAGGCAGTCTGCTAAAATTGTCTTCCTTCAGATGGCATCATTTATGTTGATGAGTGTGATACCAGTGTTGTTAATGGAGCAAACTGAAGCCCACATTCCTGGGATTAATTATATTTAAGATCTCTTGGCCTTGTTTTGAATGAAATGTGACTGTCCGTCCTCAGGAGTTCTTGGCCAGTGACATTTTAGGCTATTGTGTTTGGACTTGCATGTTCCTCATTTAGGGTCTCATTAGATGTTTTCAGTTCCCATGTTAACTTTAGGATGAGATAGCCAAGCATTTAATTGCTCTTGCCAAGCTTCATATCTTGGAAAGTGAGGAAATATTAGAAACAGCATGGCCAGTAAAGACTGGGATGGAGTCCTCTCCACTGATTATTCACTATACATGACCTAGGCCAAGTCTAACCTCAATGAACATCTGTTTCTCTCTCTAAAATACATATAACTATGTGCAACTTACAAAGTTGGTATTAGTTTATTATTGATCTGTACTTTAAAAAGTTTTTTAAGAAGTAAAGAATAGTATAGAAATCACTTTGCAAATGGTAAAGAATTGTTTAAATGCATACATGTGTCAATATCTATACAAAAGTGTGTATACATATGCATATGTGTATGTTTAGTTTTTGTTTTCATTTATCCCAGTTCTCTATTTGGGGCTCTAAAACCTGTCAGCAGTTTCAATTTTTCCAGCCCACCAAAATTTTGCTTTGCCCAGTGCATTTTTAGTAATAGTAATTATTGTAAATAAATATCAATTTATCTTCCAAATATATACTTACCAGCAAATATCCCAAAGATATGTCTCTAATAACTTAGAGTCTAAAGACTTCAGCAGATTTTATTCTTGTCCTTAAAGAAATTATCATGTTGAGATAAATAATACATTTTAAAAAATATTTATTGAGTGTTTATGTGCCAAGCACTCTTGCAAGTATTTTTGCATGAATTGTTTAATTTTATCTTCACAATAACACCATTGTGATTATTCCCATTTTACAAATGTGGAAAATTAGACTTAGAAAATGTAGGTTATCTTGTCATGTGTCATATAAGCCAAAAAAAAATGGCAAAGTCAGGGTTTTTACCTAGGACTGTCTGACTCCAAAACTCATGTGTTCACCTCTGTGCTGTGAAAGATAACATAAGGTTGAGTGAGATAGAAAGTAAACATGATATCAGATATTTGCAAAGTAACTAATATCTGTGAGTCTGATTGATTAGAAAGTCTGCTTGGAGGATGCTGAATTTACCTTGTGAAATTTTAGAAGAAAAAGCCCCTAAAATATCAAGTTGTGTTGATATATTTTGTTTGGCCTTCAGAGAATTCGAAAAGGATCTATAACAGCTTTTATGCCACGGACTTCACCACTCCCTATTGCCTCAGACCCTGCCTGTTTTCCTGCTTCTGTTAGCTGTCGGAGCCTGAAAGCACTGGGTTTCTGAATCTTGAGGAGAGAACAGGGATGGAGGTGGAGACAGACCAGAAAAGTGGGTTAAGAGCTACAGCAGAGAAGGCTTTAAGTGTTAGGCTAAGGAAATTAGACTTTCCTCTCTTAAGTGTCAGTCAGCACTGGGTAATGATATTTAATGAGTGACATGACAAGTTCAAAGCCCTCTTGGGGGAAAAAAATCAAATAAATGTACAGATGAAAGACATCACCTATGTCTCAGTTGTTGGCCCAGGTGGGTCCTGAAGCTATAAGATAATTTTTTTAAATATATATGTTATTGAACTTATTTTTACTAAGGTAATATTGGTTTGTAACATTATAAGTTTCAGGTGTCCAACATTATAAATCAATGTCTGAAGGTACTACATCATACTTGCTATCAAAAGTCTATGTCCCATCTGTCACCATACAGTTGATCCCTTTACTCATTTTACCTCCATCATCCCCATCCGGTAACCACCAATCTGTTGTCTACCTCTATGTTTTGTTTTATTTGTTCATTTGTCTTGTTTTCATAATTATTTTACCTATCTCTAACGTGTTCCCTTTCCCCATCTCCAAAGGTGATTTCATATCTAGCTCCACAAGGCCCTCATCCCTTTCCCCTTTTGCTATTCTGAGAGTAGAGATTAATAGTAATGAATTTCCTTAACATCTTCCTTGCAGTATTATTTGCATTTTTACCCCTCCTTGCCTGCTTCCCTTATGTCTCTGAGGAGAAGATCTCTCTCCCAAGGATGCTACTCTAACCTGTGCTCTTCTCCCGGCCTTGCAGACTCTCCCTCCTCCCACACCAGAATTTTATTCATCTGCTTTTCCCTTACTTCTGGGTCTTCATACTCTCTTTTGCATTTGAGTTTGAAAATATATGATATCTTGGATACATCTCTTTCATGCTATTCTTACTGCCATCCTTCTAGCCTACATTTTTTAATCTTAGTCTGGCAATGATCCTACTTCATAACATTCTAGGAAACTATCTATTCTTTTGTCTTTTTACATCTGAATTGACCAGATTACTTCCTGTTTGAAAAGTCTTTAATGCCTGGATAAAGTCTGAATTCTTAAGGTTGATATCTGAGTCCTTCAAAAACATTCCTCAGCTTCACTATAGCCATTTCTCATATCATCCTATCCAGACACTATAGTAGACCACTCTCCTTCTTGCCCCAATACCCACCTAGCGAACTTTTGGTGAGTATTTTATGACCTAACTCAAATTATTTTTTTTTCCCTCCTCTCCCTGGGCCTTTCCAAGCAGAATTGATTTTCTGTACATTGTTTTCAATAAATGAATGACAGCTATTATTATTATAACATCACATTATATTAGCATTATTTGGTTACATGTTTATCTTCCTTCTACCAGCCCAGAAACTCTCTAAGGTAGAAATAGCACCTGATGTATTTTACTATCTCTAAGCTGTGTTAACCCAGTGCCATGCATACAATAGGCATGTGGTAAGTGTTGATTGGATCAAATGGAGTTTGTTCTTCCTTTGATAGGCTTAACACTGAACTTCAATCTTTTCTTCATTTCCATGATAAGAATACTTTGATTACTCCTTCAGTTTCCTGATTTGCCTGCTTTCCATGAACTTATCTTATACTTTCCTACCTGCAGCTCCTTATACCTGTATTCCACTGATGTTCACATCTGTCTTCTTTTCTCATCCTATTTTACTTTTTTAGAGAACCCCTATTTGGGAACTGTACTAATCCCCCAAATGATACCTATGAATGCACTTGAATGACATACTCTTGAAATTCTGCAGGATCCAGAGTCCCACGTTCCCATTAGAAAGATCTTCCCAGAGAGGTTTGGCTGTGCCTGCGCCTCTGCTTAGTGCCAAGAGTGAGTGTCGCTGTGTTGTGGTCGCTTGTTGGGCGCATTGAAATCCAAGAGACAGGTGTTGCTTTGTAGGGTAGGAAGAGGATCATTCCCCTGAAAAGCTTCTACTATGGCTACAGAGCTGGAGCCCAGAATCCATCACACCACAGATACATTTAGTGCTCGTTTGCCTGGGGTTCACAAGTAACAGAGTGCATTACAAATACATATAGCATTATGGTTTCTGACTCGCAAATGCCTTCGTGGCAAATGAGCTAACCCCAAACTATCTTAATGACATCAACACTATCTCAGAAATGATAACTCACACAATAGAAATGAGAATGGTGAGTGGCTGAAGTATAACATTGCTCATGTTGGACAATTGTGACCTGCAGAAATGGCAATTTCATTAGGTTTCGCACACCAGTGAATGGTGTATCTTGCATAAAGGAGGTAGATAGTAAGTAGGATAATGTTGTTGCAAGTTTCCTACTAAAGCACTGTGCTAAGCACGTTTTGTGATTAACAGCGATGAGATGAGTTATCCTTTTCTTTGTACATGGAGAAGCTGAGACAATGAGGTTATGTTTTCCTCAGGCTCACAGAGCCAGCAAGGTGAAATGGATAATCCAGTATCTGGGGAAGAGTTCATGTAACCCAGGTGTTGGCACAGGATTTTGGTAAAGGGCCAGATAGGGACATTTGGGTTTGCAGGCCATGTGGTCTTTGTCACAACTCCTGAACTCTGCCCGTGTAGCCATGTAAATGAACGAGGTGTCTGTGTTTCAATAAAACTTTATTTACAAAGACAAGCATTAGGCTGGATTTGGCCCACAGGCTATAAGTCTCCTGACCCCTGTTCTAACCTCATCCTCCCTCTGCCCAAATATATTTTCTCAGCAATGATTTTAAAAGAAATTTAGAAGTCATCATTTTTAAGTATTACTTTTCCCCTTTTTGTATATTAGCAAAATTAGAATATGTAGAAAATATACATACACACTATAGAAAGACATGCAAAATTCCACTCTAATTTCAACACCCAGAAATAAATCCTGGCACCAACATTTAGGTGTGCTTTCTGATTGTCTAATGCACATGTAGTTACTTATAGGAATGGCACCATGCTTTAACGAATGCAATAGCCTTCCCTTTTCACTTAAAAATATGTGGCAAATATGTCAGCTGTTAAATGCAAAATGTTTTCTTTGGCTGTTAGTAGTTATTCCCTGGATGTTGTATATATTTCCACTGTTCAAATCAATTGCATATCTGGTGCCATATGCTTCCTCCTTCAACACCCTACCGTCCCTTCCCTGGTTGTGCCTGTTGTCCTATATTCTTAGTTGTGTTCTGAATTCTTCTGCCTCAAACTCTAACACACACACACAGAGAGACTCTCAAAACAGCACCTCAGCGCCCCTTTATCTCCATGTCAATAGCCCTGAGTTGTGAGGCTCATAAGTTTCTTTCTCTAGCATTTGTGCCTCTGATACTGATCAGATTTCTTCACCTTTGCTCAGGCTGTGGCCAGCGACAGTAGTAGGTACAGTCCTGCAGGTAAATGGGCACCAGAAAAGAAATACATCTTCAAATCTCTGCCATTGTCCTCTGTAGATGCCACCCTTGGGGGCAATGCAATTTCTTTGAATGTTTTCTTTCTGTCGGCTTTCCTTTCCCGGAGACTCCTCCAGGAGAGAGGCCTGCACAGCTTTTTAAAAATTCATTAAATTTTTAGTGTCTTTCCCCAGTGGTTGGTACACTGCAGGTAACACAAGACGGGAGGACATTAGGATTCCTTCTGGGAAGAGGACGTACTGTGAGCAGTTTCAAAAGGTCGCGTGTTGCCACGGTGCCCTTCTTTATAAATCTTTCCCAGGGAGGGGAGGCGTTTCTAGAGGAGGGAGGAAGGAACTACTGGAGTTGTTCTGGAGGGATCTTAACCCCAAATCTGCCATTTGGTAGTGAAGTCACTGTGATGATCTGGATGAGCCCATAGAAAAGGGGGAACAACATAGAGTTACTTGTTTTTACAAAATATGCTCACACTACATTCAAGTCAAAGACTAACCACTCTTCAAAAAATAAATAGATGCTTACAGAGTAAAGGATGCAGTTTTAGCTGGGCACAGACAAAAGAAAAGCCACTGTAGAATATAAAAGGGAAATCTCTTTGTTTCTCTAAACCATTTCTGGGATGAGTTCAGTTAACTATCCTGAGGATGTCCCCAGAATCTTATAGATTTCATTACTCATAAGAAATTTCCCACTGATATTTGTGTCATACTTGCAATTTATAAAGTGATATTTTACACACATTAGCTAACCTCAGAACCCCATTGATATCATGGTAGATGAGGAATTGTAAGCTAAGAAAATTGACTCAGCCCACATGGCCAGTAGATGGCAGTATCCAGCTCCTTGACACCTTCGTCTCCATTTTTGGTTCCATTTTTGGCTCCATTCCATGTCAAGTTCTGCCTTCCTTATGCCCATGAATTGCTCATCGTTAATTAAATGCTCAATCCAGTCATATCTGGCTGTTACAGACTATTCAAAACTGTTCTATGCTATAGAACATGCAAACTTTAGGGGAAATTTTTTGAAACCAATGAGAATGTTATCTTGGCATACTCAGATCTCTACAATGATATATTTCCCAAGCATGGTTGTTCAAGATCATTTAACATTGAAGCTATTATTCACCAGATGATATTGGCACCTTTAACTAGAAATAGAAGGGAAAGATAAATTATACTGAGACCCTCACTCCTCTCTCCCCCTTTTATTTAGATAATTAGCAAAATGTCAGGAACAGGTGGACTAGAAATTATGGAAAAACACCTGTTTTTACTTACTTTTTTATTTGATCATGTGTTGGGTGTTGTAGTGACATAAACCTGTTTCCTGGTTGGAAAAGTATCCTTACCATTTTGTCCACTTTTTAAGAAACCAACTGGCTTTCTCTTGGAAGACTGTCATCTGTCTCCCTTCCTCTTTATCACCTCTGGCTGCACGCATTTAAGTTGGATTTCCTTAGGACATTTAAAAATAAATAGATTCTACAAACAGGGCTGCTTTGCTTCTTGGACACGGCTTCAATAGAAATGATTGTTTCCTGCTTCACTCAGGGTGAAACCAGGTCAGGTTCAGAAGGCGATCGATAGTAGAGTGCCTATCTTTGAAACTTCATCGTTTAAAAGAATAAGTGTTACAAATATACCCTTATATATCAGGGACCCACTTACCTCTTAATTCACAAAAATTGGCTGAGCACATAAAAATGACACATACTCAGCCCTGAAGACCTGGGGATTGAGTTAACATTAGTGGGAAGAAGGGATAGGAGAAAATAGGAAAACAACACTGCAGAGAAGGCCAGCTGTGCTAGTCAAGGAAACTTGGGCCAGTCACATCTGAAAGGGGGCTTGAATTCCTCATTTGCATAACAATGGGGTTTGCCTAGAAAACCTCTCAAGTATATTTTGATGGTGAGATTCTAAACTGGACAGTTAGCAGTTGAATATTAAAGACATCTCTGTTAATAATAGGTTAATATGCAAGATGGCACAGTGGACTTGCTCTGTTCATTAATTTATCTGATTTTTTTTTCAGCCCCTATGTATAACTTACAGTGTTTGAAAATAATAACATTTCTTTCTGTGGCAAATATGCTATTGTTTAGAGTTTCAACTTTTAGGGTTCCCCTTTTAATTCCAGTAATTTGTTTACTTACTGAATATTTTATCATTGTCTTTATCAAAGTTTAATTATTTACTGATTAACCAATTTGCAATTTATTATAAATTGCTCATTTACAAATCATTCATTACCTACTAATTGTTCAATTATCTTTAAATTATTGCTCATTAATTTACTCAATAAACATTTGCTGAGCAGTTACTAGATGGCTGACGCTTCCAGAACGGAGACACAAGTGTGGAGAAGGAAGCTGGTCTCCTCCTTTTTTGTTTTTTTTTGTTTTTGTTTGTTTGTGTGTGTGTGTGTGTGTGTGTGTGTGTGTGTGTTAATCCTCACCCAAGGATATTTTTCCATTGATTATTCTTTTAGGGAGAGTGGAAGAGAGGGGGTGAGACAGAGAGAAACATTGATGTGAGAGAGACACATCAATTGGTTGCCTTCTCACAAGCACCCCAACTGTGGCCAGGAATTGAGCCTGCAACTGAGGTGTGTGCCCTTGACCAGAATCAAACCTCCGTCCCTTTAGTCCATAGGCTAATGCTCTCTCCACTGAGCCAAATTGGCCAGGTTTGTTCTCCTTCTTTAAAGAAGGGATCTACTGTATCTTTCAGGAAACTGGGTCTTCTTTAGTGCAGACACATATGTTCACAACTTCTCTTTATTAACCTCTTTAGCTCTGTTTTTAAAAAATCCCCAAAAGGGTGCTATGTAGAAACTTTTATCTGCTACAGTTTTTTTCCAAGATTAATCAAATAAAAAAAAATTTATAATCTTGAAGCACTGAAAAATCTAAATACACAGTTTACTGAATCATCAAAATCAGATTTTTTCATTATACAACCACAAATAATATGCATATATTTCTCATCAGATAAAGATAGATGTTGAGTATTTGAGGGGTGAAATAAGAGAGATGGGTGGAGATACTGAGGGAAATAAATACAAACATGGACGAGTTAGATGCGGCTTAAGGATTATCCTTGAGTCCCGTGTGCTGGTTGTCACGGGTGGTACTGGTCAGGCTACCCAAGCCCCAGGGAATGAAATGGTACACCACTGAATGGTTTGGTTTGCACACAGGGCAATTCCTTCAATCTGGGATTTTGGCAACTGCAACATTCTCTTCAACAACTAAATTTTATTTTAGATGAAACCAACTCTTTGTTATTTGATTCTGCCCAAGTTTAAAGATTTTCTTGATTTCAATGGATTCCCTAGGGCATGTTAGAGATATACTAACTGAAAGTGCACTGTCATTGATTATCCTTTGCCAGAATTTGAGTAGCATGCCCTGCAAAGAAATAATAATGAGTGCCTCTTGGCCTGAATTCTTTTCCTGGTCTGATTAACTTTCTGTAATTATGGGTAGTAATCATAGCTAATATAGTTAATAATAGTAATATAAGCTCATCATTCATACAACATGTTCTCTGTATCTTCCCTGCATCCACTTCGTTGCCATCATTCGGTGGTTTAAATGGACAATGCATATTACAGACTGCACAGTGATTCCACTTCAGGAGGAACTATTAAACTGTTATTGGGATGGAGCTTGCCTGATCTCTAGAAAGAAAGCCCTATTCTCCTTTTGCAATACCGAGCATTGATGTCTGTTCTTCATTGTGCTGAGAGAAATGTCTTCAAAACCTTTAAAGGGAGACCGGGAAAGCCACACTAGATAAATAAGAATATTGAGACAACTCGAAAAGTTGAACCATTTGAGTCATCTGAGGCCTCAGGCACTCTTAGCTGACGGAGCCCTCTCTTCAGCTCTAGCACAGACCGGGCAGATCCCAGCTTGTGAGTTGCCATTTCTGCGTGTGGAATGTGCCCTGGAGACTTGCTTAGTTGACTTATTCGGGCCAACTGGATAGCTCATTCTTAAAACATACTCAGAAATGGCGCCAGTTTGTGCTGAAGGAGAATGGATACTAGAAGAGGCTAGACGAGAACAGAACCTCCTAATTCTTTCACAGCCTCAATCAGGGTCAGCTTGCTGGTATGCTCATCTGGAACACAAAGTGGAATCTCCAAATGCTAATTTCAGCCAAATGATTTTTTCAATTAATTATAACCTTTTGTGAAGATGTGTCTTTTTCCCTTATGTCATTCTCAGTACAGAAAGCAACTAATTATTGGCAGCAATCTACATAAAAAAATATGCTTTAGAATGCAGTAATCTTTCCTCCTTTTTTTGTCATAGTGTTTTGTTTTTCCTAGAGGTGGTTGAAAGATGTCTGGCTGGTGACAGGGTAAGATGGCGATATGGTTTATTATATGTCTTATTTTATTTTAGAGATACCAGTTAAATAATAAAATACCTTAGATGGGGGCAAAAAAATAAAACACTTTTATAAAATAGTCTTGGACAGGAATGTTTGTGAAGGATGTATTTTCCTTTGTACTAAAAGAGGTCTCAGCCTTTTCTTCTGATGAACAAGAGCTGCCCGTGGAATTTTTCAGCTGAGTGTTGCAGTTTTCCTGAGCTCCTCAAGGGGGAGCTTTCACACAAGCTAACTATACTGTGAGTCCAAATCCTCTCAGCTTGGATTTGGACTTGGAGTGGGTATCTCCTTATCTATCCATTTCAGTCCTGGTAGGATTCTCCCCTTTGGTATGCAAGTTGTGATGTTTTAATTGAAACGAGGGAGGTGACAGGCAGCCAATTGCAGCCTCTTGAAAAATCCTATCAAGTTGTATTTGGATATAAATCCATCAGCTTTAATGTTAGATGTCCCACTGTATGGAAGGAGAGTAGTCAGTTTGGTTAGCATCCCCACTAGATGAAGAAAGCAAATAACAATTACTTTTAATTAGAGCATCTTTTTGGGTAGAGTTATTCAAACCTACCATTTCATACTGCCACCTAAGCAACACCTGTTTTTTATGATTAATATGGAAAGGATTACTCTTATCCTTTACTTGGGAAATATTCCCCACCCCAGCTCCAATCCTTGTCCCTTCAATACAAATCTATTTTATGGTCTTTATTTTTAAGGTCTGGATATAAGTCCTACTCAGGCTCCATTTTCAAAAGTAAGAGGAAAGATAAATAAATAACTGTACTTAACCTTACTTGCAATTGAAATTGTACATTAAAAAGATGTTTTTTTTCCCCCAACAAAGAAAAAGTTATTTCCCTTTGCTTTTTTTTTAAGAAAAATTCAGATAAGGCATATTACTACTAAAATGTGATTTTTGGCAGGTGATTATTTGCTCTAATTCAGCCTCCCCATTAGCCTCAGAAGTAAATTTCCCTGGAGGAAAGTTAGACAAAGAGAAGATGCAGAATAACACCTCTCTTTATGATTCTTGGAAATATACTGCCCTTTTATAAGAAATACAATCTTTTATAAGAAAATGATTCTTCTGTTGTAACTACAGTGGGAGGATTCCTGTGGCATGTAAATATTTGCCAACCCTTTATGTAAGCATGCTTTAACCAAACACCTGGTAAATGTTGCACAGTTTATTAATGACTTGCAAAACCTCCAAGTTGGGAAATACAGCTATGCTGTTGTGATCAGTCATTTGGCAGATAGTCAAGCCCGACAGCAACTGTTTAATACCTTTTTACCCATAAAGACTCTGAATCACCGAAAACATCTAAGATTTCAACAGATTTCCCTCCCACCCCCTGACCCTGCACCAAATTGCTCAATTATCTTCCATAAAGAGTCCTATTATTCTTTCAAAATTGAAGTAATAGAAAATGATAGTAAGCTATGTCATAAAATGTATATTCTGTAGTTTCTACATGTCTAAGACCCTTTCAAAAGCCAAGATGCAGCCTTTGCTTTCCTACTATATTCAAAAGCTGTGATGCACTTGAAACTGAGCTACGTGCTCTAGGGGTTGGGATGAAGGGTGGGAAGGCTTAGGCACAAGATCCAGGCTCATTTCTAAACCAAGTGCAAATGAAACTCCCACCTCAGGTGCTATTCCTTGGATGTAGTTCCTTTTGATCTAAAGATCAATCAATAAGAGAGACTAAGTTATGTGACTTCTAATCTAAGATGGTGCAACAGGCATTAGTTAATCTCAATTGTCGCAAGTCCATATTAGTTCTGAAATATAGCCAGGGTTATACTCCTAGTTCTATGATGAGGGCCCATTACTTATCTCTGGGAATGATGTTCCATGTTTCTTGGTTTCATCCTCTAGGTAAAGGTCAGTCAGTACATGTTTTCTGTAAGGGGCCAGAGAGTAAACACAGGGTGTTCCCCAAAAATGTATACACATTTTGAATAATTATAAAGTCAGTGTTTATGAACATACAGTTTATTTTCAAATTTTAAAAGAACATACAGAAATGAATAAATTTTTTGGTCAATGCCTGTTTTCAAACTGATGGCCATTCTGGTCCAGGCACTGCTCACAATGGAAAGTAATAGAATCACAAACATCAAGAATCATTTGTTTCAGTATTTGGTTCAATTCATCAACAGTTGCCAGTTTTATATTGTAAAAATTTATGTATCCCCATTTAAAAAACACACACACACACAAACACACAACACTCTAGTGGTACTTTAGGACAAATTTTCTTTGTTCAAAGCTTAGTCTGGCTTTACCCATTATTTCAAATCAGTTAAACCTGAAAAGGAGTGATAATTAAGTGAGTTATCAGCTGTTAAAGTGTGTATACATTTTTTGGGACACCTTATATTTAGTCTTTCTTTGTCACATATATTCTGTTGAATTTTTAAAAAATAATCTTTACATTATGTAAAAACATTCTTAGTTCTTTGGATATGTAAAATCAGGCCGACACCTAAATTTGGGTCATAGTAACGTCTGATACTACTCTGAGCCATTTTGTCTTTCCCATTTAAAGAGACCTGTTTTGGCAGAATACACTCACTGCCAGCTAGGGTCAAAATGGTCAAGTAACAAAAAGAGAGCTTTGTACTCTCAAAATTCTATGAACTAAAGCAAGCTGAGACAACTACTAGAAACCTTATTAGAATTCACTCTATTAGACAAGACTCACATGCATTTAAGTCTTTGAAATATAGCCTTCCCTATCATGAGTCCCCCGTGAGACTGCTGTGGGGACATGCTCTTAAGATTTTTTTAGAAGGTCTGTTGTTTAACAAAAAGTCTGCAAGGCACACTCTTAAGATCCTTCTGATGCTTGCTTTTTGTTTTTGTTGTTTTGCTTTACTGAAATGGTCTATGAGAAAGCACCTCAAATCTTCTAAGGTGTTAAAAAGTGGCTTTCTATTGGGATCATATTGACGATGATACCACACCTTCCTCACAACATCTTAGATTTGATCTTTGCCCTTATACCCTTTCTTACTTTGATAATACTCTACTGAGAGACACTGGAGTTGAGAATTAGTTTTATTTTAGAAGTAAGCAAGTCTGCTCCTTTATATTTTCTCTAAAATCTGCTTGAAAAAGCATATTTCCATTTTTAGCTCATCTCCCTTTATCTGTAACATATAAAACAGTTAAAAGAAACCAAGTGAAACTTTTGATATTGTGCAGGAAATTTTCTTAGCTGTGTTCTTCAATTTATTAGTACATTTTTGGTTTTACAAAATGCCTTAGGAATTGTGTTTTCTAAAATTTCCAACAATATTGTCTTCACTTTCTGCTAACCTTACTGAAAGCCTTTTCAAGGTCTTTTTATCTTTTGCCCACTACCTATTCTCAAAGTTAATAAAAATAGTTTTTTGTTATATTAGCTCCTTACTTCAGATAACAAGTTTTATTACAGTTATCTATTGCTGTAGAGCAAAGAAACCCCAAATTTTGTGGCCTTAAAAAACAAGTCTTTTATCATATATCAGAGATTTTATGTTTTAGGAATTTGGGCAAGGCTCTGCTGGGCGGTTCTTCTGTACCTTGTAATGTTAATTGAGGTCATTCACTAGTATTCACCTGGCAGATAGATTGGTCTAGAAGGTCCAAAATGGCATCACTTACAAGTATGACTCTGAAAATTTATCTTAGCCAGAACCATTCACTTACATGTGTCCTCTCCACCATGGTTGTCTTAGGGTAATTGAACCTTTTACGTGACAGGTACCTTGGTCCATAGAATAACAAGTATCCCAAGTGCCAAAAAAATGATGAGAAGCTTTCATTGACAACAAACTACATTGCTCCAAATAAATAGAAACTCATCCAGATCCAAGGGGAAGGGACATAGTCTCTACCTCTCAATGAAAGGATTGTTAAAATATTCAAGTTCATATTTTAAAACTACCACATAGACCATTCATGCAAGTAATATTCCATAAGAGACATTTTTCATAGCACTTGTGGAAATATTTGGACTTGAATTTGACCTTGTATTCAGACTTAGCACCACTCTCTCTCTTTTAACTTTCATTTCCCATACTAATTTCATTCTAAATTTGTGGGTCACACACCCCAATGTAAAACACTTTTGAACATGTATGCCCAATATATGTAAATACTCTTGTATTTATATTTCATAAATAACCTAATGATTATGCACATTATAAAATAGAATATAAAAATGAATATAATAAAAACCAATTATTCTTAAATATCTTCCAAATCAAGACAAAAAGAAATATTTAAGATGTATTCATATTTAACAATAGTAATATATAAATTATTATTTTTTTATAATTGTTAATTTAGAGGCCATTCTCTTGTCAAAATAGTATATTGTTGTTGCTTTTACCTCATGGTGCAGCTAAGTAAATGTTTTTTATTGTAGTAAAAAGTTCCAATTTCACCCTAACCAGTTTGGCTCAGTGTATAAAGTGTCGGCCTGTGGACTGAAGGGTCCCAGGTTCGATTCCGGTCAAGGACATGTACCTTGGTTGTGGGAACATACCCAGCTAGGGGGCGTGCAGGAGGCAGCTGATTGATGTTTCTCTCTTATCTATGTTTTTAACTCTCTATCCTTCTCCCTTCCTCTCTGTAAAAAAATCAATAAAATATATATTTTTAAAAGTTCCAGTTTCACAGTTTTTTTAGTTATTAGAAACTGTTTTAATTTTCTTGTCCATTTTGTATAAGTCCATTTAAATCTATTTAACCAGACACTTGTCAATGGTGTGTGTCCCAGGACATTGATCAGAA
This sequence comes from Lasiurus cinereus, assembly GCA_011751065.1. Taxonomy (NCBI): domain Eukaryota; kingdom Metazoa; phylum Chordata; class Mammalia; order Chiroptera; family Vespertilionidae; genus Lasiurus; species Lasiurus cinereus. The sequence continues at coordinate 2,844,710 of JAAGEH010000297.1, forward strand.
ACTAATGAGTATGGGCAACACTGCTATCCATCAAGCCTATGGAATTCTCACTTTTCTCTTCGAATACTTTAGAGACCCCATGAACTTACAACTAATGGGTTCTTATTTTTTTATATTAAGAAAACAAATGTGAATATATAGTCTAAGATTTTCTTATCATACCCTAATGAGTCTGGTACACCCATAAAGTACAAACACACTATAATAAAAGCAGTTGATATAATGGACATTCAATAAGTATATGTTGCATTACCAGTAATTTTTTAAAATTCTGACACAAAAATAAATAGGCATTAGATATTTGTTTAATGAAGAAGGAAATTGCTGTATCTATAGCAAACAAAAAATTGCAGAAATCTTCATCATTCTCAGTAACTCATCTCCTCGATGATCTAGTCAAAACATTGTGGAAAATTAGAACATATTTTTCTATGAAATACATTTCTACTGCAGGCTAATTTGAAAAATTAACCTTTTTATCAGTGAAGATTAACAATTTCCCTCACCTTCACATCCTTCCCATTTGTAATGTCACCTTGATGTCTTGGATTTTACATTTTATAACAGCCTCTTAAGTTATTTAATTTCCTTCAACAATTAACTGAGCTGAGTTTACAGTATTCATATATTTTCTGTTCTTTTTAATGGGAGAACTAAATCATACACTATTGAAAATTCTTAAGGCCACAGAGAGCATCAGTGACCATGCTGGGGTTAAATTTAAACTTCTTTTTTCAGAGGCTTTATCTGTGTTTCTTGAGGTCTCTATGGCCATTTGATCTTTGCTTGAAATAAAGTAATTCTTGATGATTAAGTAGACTTTCTAAACAGCAAATAATGGTGCTTTCAAAATTAAAGGAGAGAGCATAGAAAATTCAGTAAGAATGATATTTGGTCAAACAGTGTTGCTACAAAACAGCCTGTTATGTTGGAAAAACCAAAATAGCAGACTACTGTGATTCTTTCTGACTCCTTTTTAGGAAAGTGTAAGATAGGAACTTATCTACATTCACCCCAAAGCATTCTGTTGGTTGGTGTTAGAGCAAAAGTTGAGAAAGTTCTCTTCTACCAACCCAGGTTTCCCTGCAAAGCAGGACACTTCTAAGTGATGTTGGGTAGTGGTTGGATAAGAAGAGTGGGATAAAGAAGAATTTAGAATCACAGCAGCACAGAAGTGACAAGAGATTCCCAGAAAGAGAATTCACCTGAACTGAGAGTCCAGGTGAGGATGAAGACCATGACTTAGCTTACAGTGGCAGTAGTCCACACCCAGCTACAACTTCTCTCTAGTAAGGTGTAAGTTGGCACACTTGAGAAAGCAGATGGTTGGTGTTATCTGTAACAGTTAACTAGTCTTTTGCACATAAGCATAAGGGACACTAAATTTGAAGATTTTTCAAAGAGGTCTGCTATGCAATTAAGTACAGGATTGGAGTGAGAAAGTGCGCTCATATGAAATTCATAGACAATGGGGACAAGGGAGTACAGGCACTTGAGTGTGTATAAGGTTGAACAGGAATATGAGAACTGGGGAGAGAAGAGGTTGGTGATGAAGTTTAAACTTTAAGAGCTCAGATAATTCACAGTGATGACAAAGTCTAAAGTGTTGCTATGAGGGTGAGTGAGTGCAGTAGTGTAATAGTAGAGGAATTGATTAATTTGTATAGTAGAGAGTAGGAATTGCAGTAAAAATGAGTCCAGGATCCAGGTTCCGTATTCCTCAAGGGATGTGGGTGAATGAGAAGATAGATAAGAACAAGAGAGGTAAAAATGTAATTGGAGGATGGCATGAACATCAAAGGCAAAGGGTATCTTTTATGAGAAGAGCAATAATCTGGAAGCAGAAATAGAAAACTGTTTCCATCAGTCACTCTAGAACTCTTCACTATCTCTCCCTCCAATGACATTTGTCAAGGAGACAAGGAGGGGACATTCTTTTTTGGTTATTTTTAAAAGAAAAAAAAATTAAAAATGTTATCCATACATTGTCCTTCCTAGTTTAATGAATGCAAAATAGTTTCCCCTCTGAGTTTTTCATTTTGTGATTTATTTCTTTTAAGAATGCATAGTATTTATTTTAACATAAATTTTGGACCCAGCTCATTTCAGGGAAGGCCTTGTGTGTTTTTTCTCTTTAAGTCTCTTCTTCTGGTCAGAGAGAAATAGTTAATCTGCTTGAGTTCAGCTTATGTAATCTAGTTAAACCTCCTGAAGTTATTGAATCTTGTTGTATTTACTCATGGAAAATTTGTTTTATGACTGATCATAGAATGCCAAAAGAAAATCAGCAAGATTTTTTGCTATCTTTTTACACATGTGTTTTCCATCGATTGTTAATATTTATTAACAGGAAATATTTTCTTTATCTAGACTTTCTTTAGAGTTTATGTCCATTATGGCTAAGAAGGAACATAATAAAATCTGTTAAGTCATTGGTGGAAAGGACCAAAAGATTTATTTTCCAGATTTTCAAAATCTAAGACAAAGCAGTTTATCTTTCTTCCTTCCACTCTTCCTCCCTCCCATCCTTCCTTCCTTTCTTTTTTTTTATTATAATAGATTCCCTTGTGTCATATTCCAGCTGATTATCTTCAGAGTGAATTACCATTCTGACTTCTACCACCATAGATTAGATTTATTCATTTAAAAAAAATCCTTTATACTTGGCTTTTTTTCTCTCAATATTTTCTTCTTGAGATCCATCCATATTGTCATATATAACTGTGGTCTGTGGTTTTTCATTGTTGAAGAATACTTCATTAGATGACTATACCTAAATTTCAATATTCCCTTATTGACGAACTTTGGATAATTTCCAGTTTGGGACTAGTTTGAGTAAAGCTGCTAAGTATGTTCTTGTACATGTCTTATGGTGAAAAGAAACACTCATTTCCATTCTCAGGAATGGAATTGCTGGGCCCTATGTATATTTAGCTTAATAGATACTCTAAAGTTTTCAAAAGTGATTATTCCAGTTTACACTTTGACCAGCAGTTCATGATAATTGAAGTTCTTCTACATCCTTGTCAACACTTAATATTACCAGTGTTTTTAATTTTTGCCATTGTAGGAGAGTTGTAAGAACAGTTCATTCTTGAATTAAATTAAGACAATCTACACTAATAAAAGAGAAACATGCAAATTGACCATCCCTCTACTACACCCATCAGCCAATCAGAGCAAGTATGCAAATTAACCCAAAAAAGATGGAAATTAATTTGCATATGTAGGCAAGGAGCAAAGACTAAAAACAGCATAGAAGGAAGCCAAGCACTGCAGAAGGGAGCGAGACAGTGGAGACAGGAGGGAAGCAAGGCAGCAGAAACAGGAGGGATTGAGGCAGTGGAAAAGCCCTATTCTTACAGGAATAGGCCTGAGGAAGCCTTATTCTTGCAAGAATCTTCTTGCAACAGGCCTCTAGTTTTAATATATAAAAAGGAAGTATAAGTTCAGGCAGAGGGTCATTAATCTTACAGAATTTATTGGGGTGCCACAAGTCGAAAATAGTAAGGCATTTGTTGAGCTGACGTTTCTCTAACTATAACTATGATATCACCCAACTCAGCCTCATGCAGGGTGCTTATAAGTGTACACCATCCCAACCTCACCCCAAATCTACCAAGTCATAATTCCTGTTTCTGAATTCTGCATGCATATCAAACTCCCTTGGTGATTCTTAAAGACATTAAAGTTTGTATATACACACTAGGTGCATATTTGAATGACAGAAACTTCAAATGGCAACTAAGAATCATTGGTTTAACTCTGTTTACTGTATTTGAAGGATAACAATTGAGGTGCTCTGAAATCAGGAAGGCCTCAAAGTACCTCAGTCACCCTCAGTATCATTGGGAATTCCAGAAGGAAAAGAGAGAGAAAATGAGGCCAAAAAAATATTTGAATTTTCTTTGGGAGGCCAAGAATTTTCCAAAATTAGTATAGTCACCAAACCACAGATCCAAGAAGGTGTGAGGACACCAAATAGTATCAATACCAAAAATCGGTCAGTCAAAGGAACAAAACACATCACACCAAGCTTATCAGATTACTGAAGAACAAATGCAATATATTGTCTGTGTTCCAAAGGCCTGGCAGCATGTTTGTCATCAATCACCTATGGCCTTATAAATTCAAGTTACAGGTTCTTCCTAGTAAGAGGATGACACTGCTGTTCATTTCCCTCACCAGAGCTTCCCCTCCATCTGATTTGTTTGTCAGGTGCACTTTATTTTATTTTATTAGAACAAATTTTTTCTTTATTTTTTGTTAATCCTCACCTGAGGATATTTTTCCTATTGATTTTCTTTTTCTTTTTTTTTTTTTTTTGAGAGAGAGAGTGGAAAGGAGGGTTAGAGACAGAGAGAGAGAAACATTGATGTGAGAGAGACACATCCATTGGTTGCCTCCTGCATGTGCCCCAACCAGGGATGGGGATCAAGCCTACCACTAAGGTACATGTCCTTCACCAGAATCAAACCAGCAACTCTTCAGTCCATGGGCCAGTGCTCTAACCACAAAGAAAACCAACTATGGCTGTGCATTTTATTGTATTATATCATAACTAGTAGCCCTGCACATGAATCTGTACATCAGTAGGTCACTGCCACCCTCCTGTAGCTCCCTCCCTCCCCCCAATAGCTTGCTGTTCTGCGCCCTCCTGTAGCTAGCTCTCTACCACCCGCTTGTAGTTCGTTACCCCACTCTCCTGCATATCTGTGATACCATAGTTACCCAGTCAGTCATTACACCTCAGGCCATAATGGATAATTAGCATATTCCTCTTATTATATAGGATAAGCCTATCAGATGCCAGGCATTAAATTTGATATGTTATGGTCAGTATCCTCATGGTAACATTATGAAATAACTAGTACTATTATTATACTTTCTTTTTCTTAACACATGTAGAAACGGAGAATACAGGAATTTAAAACAAGTAAGTGAAACAGCTAGAATTTACATTCAGGCAGTCTGACTCCCTAATGTCTTTTTTCCACATTTTTATTGAGGTATAATTGGCAAATAAAAATGGTATATATTTAAGTTGTATGACGAGGTTTTGATATACTAGTATATATCTTACGCTTAACCATTCCGCTATACTGTCTCAATTTAAACACACACACACACACACACACACACACACACACACACCACTTATCAAAGTATAGAAGACCTTATTCTCATTGCCACTGAGAATTCTAGCCCAATTTGCTTAACAGTTTAGGGCACATTTTATCTCTTTACCTTTGTTTTCATTAGCCCAGTTGCAACACCAACCTGGCTGAAATGAACACATCCTCCAGAATTCTCAGAGTTGCCTTAAAGGAATTGGCAGGCTGGCCAGTCACCTCCACAGGTAGCCAACTCAGTGTATGTGGAGAGATGCAATAAATCAGAAGAGAAACTTTGTACCCAATTCCCAGGGCAGGGTGTGTGGGTGGACTCTTGATGAGATTCTGAAACATTTTAGAGATTGCTCCCCAGCAGCTTTTTGAACCCCATTTCACTATGTATTCTGGCAAGCTTCTTTTTCAAGTGGCTTGTAGCAACTAGTTACTGGTGTCAGGTTGTTTTTCTAATGAAGAAATAAAATGAAAGATCAACCGGACTCTGCCTTACCAAAGATTTGTGTTATCGAAGGTCATGTGGTGAAATGTGAAGATACTTATAGATTGGATAAGTTTGCTGCTTTCCCAGCATCTGATCCGTATGTGTTCGCTCTATCAGAGCCCCTACCCCTATTCTCCCACCCCCTTCCCCAACACACATATCCAGAAGAATGTTTACTGCCCATCTTTGCTCTTTACTGGAAAGAAAACAGAGCCAGTTTCTAAGGGTTGTTACATTCCCTAGATGAAAGGTTGGGATTTTACACACTATAATAACCTTTGGCCTTTGACCCCTCTGGCCTTCCTGGCTGTGACAGATTCCTTGTAAAGCCCATCCCTGGACACTGTCAGCATGAATGTCACAGCTATCATTCATGACTTCCTCTCTATCTAGAGAACTTTCCAATCAAGTTGTATCTCCTTGAGAGTTCAGTGTCATCGCTCCATTTGCCTGTCCCCGGCATCTTACATATTTCTCTCTGATATTTTGATCTGTGAGGACTTGCCTTTGATTAAGGGCTCTGCTCCTTAAGTGTTCTTTTTTAGTTTCTCCACTTTATCAAGAGATTAGAGGCATCTCGGGTGACCCAATATCTCTGGCATATTAAATCTGGGTATCAAATGCATGTACTTTTTTTGATTGATGACCTAATAAGCCTTTTCCATCTCTAATTTCGATGATTTTGAAATACTGAATTATTTCTTTTTGTGGGCATATGATCTTTTTTTTTTAACCTCGAACTTTCCTGTGTTTCAATAATCACATGCAGTGTGTTGTTTAGAATCTAATCTTGGAAATGTGTCTTTTTCTTATGAGAAGACAAGGACATGGAGCTTCATAAATCAGAATATTGAGCTTAAGATATAATTTATGGGGAACAAATGAACAAAATGTAAATTGTGCTCAAGAAAGGCTTACTTTCATCTTAAAAGTTGGATTGAAAAAAATCACATGGCTACATTTGTAAGTGGTTGAAAGGCATTCTGAAAATAAAATTTCAAGGTTAAATTTAGGAGTGTTTACTAGATATTTGAGAAATCCCAATATCTTAAGATGTTTTATGTGTGTGTGTGTGTGTGTGTGTGTGTGTGTGTGTGTGTGAGAGAGAGAGAGAGAAAGAGAGAGAGAGAGAGAGAGAGAGAGATCCCAGCAATAAATCTTATGACTTAGCTCATTTAAAAGGTGAGTCATTATAGGGTCTGACTTCTCTAACCTTGTTAGTTTTTAATGGTTTTATACTTCAAATAAAGCCTAATGGTGTCATAATCGAACCCAGAAAATACACAGGATCTAGGGCATAAAAGAAACCTTGAAGACTATTACTTTATCTTCAAAGTCTGAAAGAAGTGTTATGAATTCAAATTTTCATGTGTCCAATTTCATATCACTCTGTGATTGAGGGAGAACTCTAGGAATGTTCACTACAAATACTTATGTTCTTTTTGGTAGCAGCACAACACACACAAAAAATGGTCTGGGTGGCTTAGATTGGGATGAAGGTGCACTGGGAAATGCATCCCAAGCCAAAGGAAGTTTCATGTTCTAATAAAGATTTATGATTTCAGACCTAGTGATTCCATTAAGCCATTTCTAAGGATGGTATCATCTAATTCTTCAGCTTAGCCACATTTTGAAGCTATTACTCACTGTGATAGTGAAGTTCTAACATTTGACATTTTTATGTAGAGGACTTAATTTAACCAATAGAGTTTTGATTGAATTCAAGCTGTTGATGTTATGATAGCAATACATTTATCAGTTATGAGATGTTTTTCCCATCTCAGTTCTGTTTTTAGAGGCTGATCAATATTCATTGGAATCAGCCCTTCCTTTGACAGTGACTGTCTCCTGGCTTCTGAGGGTGTGTTGTCACAGTCACAACTTGGGGGAGTGTGTGTTGGTTTACAGATTCTTGTAGCTGAAGGTATGTATGCTGTGATGCTTCATTACTCTGCATAGGAAGGATTATAAAGTGAAGCTCACAAGAAGATGCAGCTCGTGCAAAGGACAAAGGACAATGTTATATATTTCCCTAGAGCTTGGTGACTTTGACCTGTTTTTATTTCTTGGTGTCTCCTGACTTAAGGAAGTATTCACTAGGTAAAACCCAAGTTTACAAAATGAGGGATCAGTGAGTCTCATTTTGTTTTTGTTTTATCAAATTCACAGATTTTTTTGTAAGAATTCTGCTCAAATTAATGTTCAGGTGGTGTAGTGATTAAAAGTACAGGTTTTGAAGTGTGGTGGTCCTGGGGTTGAGCCAAGGCATCAACTCTTCTAGCGGGGGTAGTCTTTATGAGGATCCCTAACTCTAGGCTTTAAGTGTTTGCATCCAGAAAACAAATAGAAGTCATTGTGCCTCCCTCTGAGAGCCCAATGAGTTAACTCCTGTCAGGCATTTATCATGGTGCCTAGCATAGAGCTAGCCCTTGGTAAGATAAATTATGCATACATGTTCACATGTGTATGAAAATATATGTGTGTATGCATATGTATATGTAATTGTGATTTACATAGTGCTCAAACACATAGTGTACTATGATTATGTAGTGTTTTATGGAAATGAGGCACACTTACAAAATCAATAGATGATATACACACAGAATTTTTAGCAGCAGGATTATCTTACTAATTATGTACTGCAGAGGTCACTATAAAAATTCATTCTCATTCCCTGCACACACGTCTGTGAAGGTAGGTGACCAGAAACATGTCGGATGGTACAGGGAAGCCACCTGGGCTGCTTTAAAATCGCTACAGGCAATATGTAGGGTTTGTGCCAGGAAATCAGTCGGGCTTTCTTTGTCCAGCAAAAGCCTGTCACCGTTTGGATCGCCCAGAAAGTGGGCTCAGAGGAGATCTGTGAATTGGACATTTACTGGGTGGTGTCCTCAGGTTCAACACCTGTGGAGGAAATGACAGAAACAGGACTGGGCAGAGGGAAGAGTTGGGCTGTGATTCAGGAGCTGGGATTGACTTCTGGAGTTGTCCCAAGCTGGGTCAGTGGCCGTGCCGGGCTGGATCTTTGGACCTTCTCCTCCCTGCCTCATGCGCCATTGATTTTTAGTAAGTGAATGCTAATCGGATGTGTGCATAGCCTTTCTAAGTGAAGGCAGCATGAATTTGAATCACATGTCTTGGTTCTTGTCTTTCTCTGCCAGTTCCTAGCTCTGTGACTCTGGGCAAGTCCCTTCACTTTTCTGGCCTATTTTGTTATCATTGAAATAGGAATTATATCATTTCTTCTCTCTTTCTCATGGGTCATGTATTCATTCAGCAAAACTTTAGTAAACATCTACCAACTGCTGAATCTGGAATTACTCAGTTCAATGAAACCCATGTTCTCTTCATAAAGAGCCCAAAATTTGAAGACAAGCTTGTGAACAAAATCATGATTATAACTAGAGGCCCAATGCACGAAATTCATTCAAGGGTCTGGGCCCTCACAGGCCTGGTTGCATTGGCCCTTGTAGCCCTACTCCCCACCCACTGGTCATTCCAGAAGGTCATTCCTAAAGGTCATTCCACTGTCCAGTCTAATTACCAAATTAGCTCTTTATTATATAGAATATAGTAACTATAAATATAGAAATCCAGACAAGATACACCTTGTTGTAACCTGTATGTTTAATTGGAAATAAAAACTGGATTAAGTCAAGCACTATGCTAGACTCTTTCAAATTTGCTACCTAATTTAGCTTTCATATAGAAAAGTGACTAAAATCATTACTCCCATTTTACAGATGAGGAAGCCATGTCTTAGGTGCCCCTGACTTAGTTTTGGAGTGAGCTACACCGCTGCCCATCGGGTGTTGGGTGGGCCCCTTACCGTTCTTTAGGTCTGTGTCCTAAAAGTGGCAATGATACTTTCTAGTCTGCTTACTTCTTAGAGTATTTATTTGGCACAATTTGGGAGAGAAAGTGTCATTTCTTCCCCCAGTTTACAAGTGAAGAATCCGAAGCCTGGTGAGGTGATCATCACAGTAACTATGTAGCAAGTACTAGTGATTGGTTATTCTAGCCCTGACTTTCAACTCCTGACCCAAGGCCTTGTTCTGTTTTCCAAATCTTTCCTAATAGATCTCCTGGCCCTCATGGTCTTTGCTACAGGTTTTATCACCTACAATAGGTTCTCAAGTAACATCATTTTGTTTGGCATCATTACTTTATAACATTGATGAGATGCCACAGGAACTTAACCCTTGTTTATATCAATTAGCCTATGGTAACCTGGGTTTCATTGTACATTGTTTCACTTAAAGTCACAGAACCTCTCAATGGCATTAAAGGAGGGTATACTGTAATTGCTTTTAGGCCATTTCATGCTTGCTGATCTCACATCTGCAGGTAATTTATTTTATTTTATTTGTTTAGCTCTCTGAAGGCAGGAACACTGTTTTCATCTCTTTTGCTGAATGTAGCTGGAGTTGAGATAATGCTCACTTGATAATTTTTTTCTACTAAAGAAGTCCCTGCTACGAATAAAGTTAAACACTTAATAAAAGTTTAAGGAAAAACAATTCCTAGGATTCAGGGAGATAAAGTGAAAGTAGCTTTGAAACTTTTTAAACAATACTTTGGAAATGGGTCACTAGTTCAAATTAATTCAAGGATAGCAGCCAGCATGCTTGTGTGTGTCTCTTCAGCACTACATGAGCTGGCTGTGATGGCCATCAGTAGAATATGAAGGGGGAAGGTGAGACTTGTCAATAGGCATCTCACATGCTTTTTGATAATTCATTTTAAAAGATGTCTAATGTTCAGTGGGTTGCTCATCTAGTGACACTTGATTAACAGAGAATCCCAGAACAATACATAAACATGCTAACAAACAAAGGCCAGCATACCAGGAGTTTAGGTCCATCTATCAGGAACAGAAAAGACCTTGAAGATTGTTTATGATATCATCCACCTTCGGCTATCGTCCGTGTTATGTTGGTTCTAGACTTTGCTTGAAAAATCTGCTCTGAGGTACAGAGGAAGTAATTACTGAGTCTTCCCAGGGACTGAAACAGAATCTTCGAACAAAATGTTTTAAGGTTTTCTTAAATTAATTTTTTTGGAGGAGATTTGGTAATTCTGTGTACTCCCAGCAATATAAAAGGATTTAACCTTGATTTTACTGTTTGGAAGCTGTGTAGTCTTTCTTGAAGGGCAGAGAAAAGCAGTGCAGGGCCACATTCTCACTCGGTTTGAAAAATCACTGTAATATCACTTCTTTCTGAGTTTACATTTTAGGTGGGAATTAATTAATATCATCAACACTTGAATATACCCAACTAAAAAACTAGATTGTCTAAAACAGTCTTTTTACCCAAGTCTGGTTATAAAAAATATATCAATATTCAGTTCTCATCAGTATGGTAAATTGCCTAAAGCAAATAATGGTACCTCGAGATACGAGTTTAATTCATTCCGTAACCTTGAGGCGTGGAAAACTATGAGACGCTCGAGTCACGGTAAACTGGTGGGTTGTGTGCAGCCGGCCCATCCGCGCGATTACTCCTGTCTCAAATGTTGCTCATATTTCAAAGCAAAAATCGCTCGCTCAACAGCTCGTATCTCAAAAACCTCGTATGTTAGGGCACTCGTATCTCGAGGCACCACTGTACCTATTAGCCCTTCTTCCCCTCAGCCCAGAGGAGGGCCTTCAGTTCATTGCTCATGGTTGTAAATGTCACCAGATGAGTGAACGGCCTTGGCTCTCTCGGGCTGTGAAGAGTGGGCTGTACACTCAGGTAGCAGTGAGGGGTCACGTATGGGTCTTGGAAGGTTATGTGCACTTTCCTGCCAGGAAGTGAGGCTGTGGTTAGCTGACCTTGGAGTCCTTGTTGGCTCTGGTATCGGTGACTCGCAGTCAACTTTAGGAAATCAGGCATCAGGCTGGGGGTTAGTTAGGAGGATGGGTTTGCAATGTGTGTTTAGGTTATAAAAAACAGAAGGCTAGTTCAAGCTACCCTTAGTATTATTAGCTGTTAATTTAGAATAGGCTACATACAGAATGGCTTCACACAGCTTCAAGTCCATTCCTAAAGTCAGTTGAAACCCTGAAGGCAAGGCTGGCCAGATCACTTTCCATTGCACGTGGGAGAGACGTGGCAGAAAGAGAGTTAAAAGTCAGATGTTCAAAGTGGCAATCTGTGAGCTAACTGTGACCCATATACATGATTTCTTTGGCTCACAGAGGATGGAAAATATGGGCAAATTTTAAATTGGGAGATTTCATGAAACTTCTGGATTTTCAGTTATTCTTAAAAAAGAAGTGGCACCACTTGGCCTGTTTTCTAGCATAGCAAAAGTAGGTGGGAATTGCTCAATTTAGGAAAACAAAACTTTCTAGTCCACTGTGGTCCATCTGCTCCCATAGTCCCTTAGAGTGGTTCTCTATGTCAGCCTGGTTGTGACCTTGGTGGAATTAGATGAGAAGATTGGCCCTGGTGTATCTAACTTACAGAAGTATGCAATCAGAATTAAGGTGTATTCCAAACAATTTGTAAGGAATGATCATTAAAATACAAAAATTTGCCAATGATTAACATTTTGGGAACAAATTACTATAGGTTCATATCATTTGTACCACCTACACCAGGATGGACTTTTTTGAAATGTGGGTATGCAGGACAGTACAGTGAGTCAACTGGGAATTACACATAAGCTTGGATCTGTAAGTCAAGATTGTCTTGGATGCAAGGGCTACAAATGAGCTCAACTCACTGACTTCCTCCCCCCAAAGTTACCATTCATCAATGAGAAACCCAGGGGTATCTGACTTCAGGCAAGACTCTACCCAGGAAATGAAATGTCATCTTATCTTTCTCCCTTTCTCTCTGCTTTACTTCTCTCATCCCCCTTTTTCTCTTTCTGTCTACTGTCTTAATTCTCTAGCAGATTCTCTCCATATGGTAGCAAAAACAGTCATTGACAGCAAGTCTAGGCTTATATTGTCCCTGGAGATATGATCTAAGAAATACAATGTCTCTCTGAGAAACCATAGCAATTCTAGTAAGATATTTTATTTGCCCTTCCTGGGTCATACACTCAGCATTCATTTGACAAATACTGTATTTATGTAGTGCCAGCATGGAATCAGCCCTCGCTAGGTGCATGGAAACTTCAGTAAAGCCCTGCTCTTGTGCATCTTCATTGCAGGAGGAGGTGGAGTAAAAAAAATATGGACTTGATAAGCAAGAAAGTTGCACAGTATTTTAGAAGTAAATTTACTATAGGAAAACGTGTGTTTTTTTTGGTTTTTTTTTTTTTAGTCCACAAATGCAAAAGAGAGAATCTTTTACCATAAATGAGCAGGGATTGGGTATAGGCAAAAATGAGTTATTCGTAATATTAGTTCTACAAATGTTTTATGACTGTGAATATCATCCCTGTTTCCTATGTGTTGCTATGGGGTGGGGAGGGGGAAAAAAGTATGACTGGTTTACCTATCAGGTGGGCATCATAAAATGTCAGGTCAGATCCCCACATGATATGCTTCCTGCCTCACACTTCACACTCTGCCCTATCAAGTTTCTTACAGTTTCCGAAATGTACCATTTAGTTTTCATAGCCCTATCTTTGCCTATGCTGATCCCTATGCCTCAGCTCCCCTTCCCTCCTGCCCCCAGCCCCACCCCTTTCTGACTTATTTTTGTTGTTAAAGGACCTTAGCTAAGTTAGGTGTCCCACCTATGGACTCTTGAAGAACCTGTGCTTGTCCCCCTGGCAGGGAACTTATTTACCTTTCTTTCCTACTTCCTAACAATGTGACATGCTCAGCCCGAGGTCTAGATGTAGATAGTCTACATGATAAAGGAGTGGATGAATTGGTCTAATGCCTGCTCTCAAAGACCCCTTCGTCTCCTATCATACTTCACTGAGTGAAGACAAAAGACTGAAGTCCATCACAGTCTTGTACATCATGAAGTTATGCCACTATTTGTACTGCTTGCCTTTAAGTTATCAGAAATGGTGACTTCCCTGACCATCAGTCTCTCGCCTGCCCTAGTGGGGCTGCCTATGTGAGAGTTGATAGAAATGGGCTTGGGAAGTACATAGGTCTGTTTGAAGAATTCCTGGGCAGAAGTTTGGGAGGTGGCCACCCAAAGATATCTGGTCCTCATGTCTGGAAGCAGTAAATGTTACCTTATAAAGAAAAGGAGTCTTTGTTTTTGTGATTAAGTTAAGGATCTTCATGTGAGGAAATTATCTTGTATTATTTAAGTGGGTTCTACATCAAATCCCAAGTGTCTTTTTAAGAGAGGGGCAAGGTGACACTAAACACCACAAGAGAAGGTGAAGATAGAGACAGAGATGAGAGGACATGGTCACAAAGGAATGTGGTGGCCAGCAAAAGGGAAGGTTCCCTACAGCCTCCAGGGAGAGCGTGGCACCACCAAGACCTTGATTTCAGCACAATGAAACTGACGTTGAGCTCTGGCTTCCAGAACTCTATGGAATAAATGTCTATTGTTTTAAGCCGCCACATTTGTAATTTGTTATGGCAACTGGAGGAAATGAAGGCACTGCCCTCTGAATCAGTTTTCTCTTACCTGTTCTCCCTACCCATCTATCCAGCAAGGCTTGTAGTCTCACTTGATGCCTGTTCCAAAACAGAACAAGACACATGTCTTTCTTTAAGCCTGCAGAAAGGCGGAGGACTCACTTAGTCTCAAGTCCTCTATTTCTTTACTTGGCACGTGTATTCTGTGGTTGCCACCAACACACATCTTCCTCCCTCTACCACATCCATGTTCTCGTTGTTGTCTTATCTAAGAGTCATTTTCCAATGGAATACCCTGCATCAGAAAAGACAGTAATTTAATAACCTTGCGGTCATCAGATTGTGAGTAACCAAGACAACATTCATTTTAGCAGCAAGTATATTCATTCAATAAATATTTCTTGAGCATTATTCTGTGCCAGCCATAGGCAACAATAGGGATTCTGGGACAATAGGATACCTGACAGGAAAAGTACTTATTCTAGTGGAGCTGGAAGTGGGGTGAGTTACACACAGTGAAGCTTATACCATATATATGTACTCAGCTTTAGTTGCGGCAAAATTCTAATTTTCCAAGATTGTTAGCAGGGCATCAGATCCATGTCTCTGCTGGGTGAATTCCCTCATGGAATATTCCCTGGCTTGAACTTCTATAAAGAGTCCTAGGACATATTTTTAACACAAGAACCGTCTTGGGGCCAAGCAATACAGAGCTTGGCTCATAAGAGACACTTCTTATTTCTCTACATTCCACCAGGATATGCCTATGCTACCCCTTCAACTCAGAGCTCTGGGCTTGGAGTAGAATGCTGAAGGAATGAAAACACTATGGGAATGCCCTCAACGGTGTGGCTCAGTTGATTAGACATCATCCTATGTACCAGGAGGTCAACAGTTCAATTCCCAGTCAAAGCACATGCCCAGGTTGCAGGCTCAATTCCTGGTAAAGGGTGTGCAGGAGACAGCTAATGGATATTTCTCTTTCATCGATGTTTCTCTCTTTCCCTTTTCCTTCCTCTCTCTTTCTAGAATCTATAAAAGCATATTAAAAGAGATGTGATACATCACATAAACAAATTGAGAGAGAAAAATCACAGTCATCTCAATTGATGCAGAAAAAAACATTTGACAAAATCCAACACACTTTCTTGAAAAAAACTCTCAACAAGGTGGGAATAGAAGAATTATACCTCAATTTAATAAAAGCTATATAAGATAAACCCACAGCTAACATCAGACTCAATGGACAAAAACTAAAACCATTTCCCCTAAGAACAGGAACAAGATAGGAATGTCCACTATCACCACTCCTGTTTGACCTAGTACTGGAAGTATTAGCCATTGCAATTAGACAGAAGAAATAAAAGGCATCCAAATTGGAAAAAGAAGTAAAGCTGCCCTTATTTGCAGATGACATGATATTGTACATAAAAAACCTGAAAGACTCCATTAAAAAATTATTAGACTTAATAAATGAATTTGGCAATGTAGCAGGATACAAAATTAATGCCAAGAAATCTATTGCATTTCTATACACCAATAGTGAACTTACAGAAAGAGACTTTAAAAAAAATCCCATTTATCATCGCACAAAAAAAATTAAGATACCTAGGAATAAACTAAGGAGGTAAAAGACCTATACACAGAAAACTATAGGACACTGAAAAACGAGATAGAGAAAGACATAAACAGATGGAAGAACATATCATGTTCATGGCTTGGTAGAATCAGCATCATTAAAATGTCCATACTACCCAAAGCAATCTATAGATTCAGTACACTCCCCATTAAAATACCAACAGCATATTTCACAGACCTAGAAAGAACTCCAAAAATTCATCTGTAATAAAAAAAAAAAAAAACGACTACTCACAGCAATCCTGAGAAATAACAAAGTAAGTGGGATCACAATAACAGATTTCAAGCAGTATTACAAAGCCACTATTTTCAAAACAGCCTGGTACTGGTACAAGAACAGACTTATAGACCAATGAATAGAATAGAGAATCCAGACATCAACCCAAACCACTATGCTCAATTAATTTGACAAAGGAGGTATGATCATACAATGGAGTCAAGACAGTCTCTTCAATAAATGGTGTTGGGAAAATTTGACAGATACATGCAAAAAAGTGAAACTAGACCGCCAACTTATACCATACACAAAAATTAACTGAAAATGGATAAAGGACTTAAACATAAGACAGAAAACCATAAAAATACTACATGAATCCACAGGCAGAGAGTTCTCAGACATATGCCAAAAAAAAAATTATTCACTGATACCGCTCCTAGGGCAATGGAAGCTAAAGAGAAAATAAACAAATGGGACTACACCAAAATAAAAAGCTTTTGCACACCAAAAGTAATCATCAACAAAACAATAATAAAGCCCATTGAATGGGAGAACATATTTGCAAATGTTATCACTGATAAAAGTTTAATCTTAAACATCTACAGGGAACTTATACAACTTAATAAAAGGAAGATAAATGATCCAATTAAAAAAATGGGCAACGGATCTAAATAGAATCTTTTTGAAAGAAGCCAGAAGTAAGACCAAGAGACATATGAAAATATGCTCAAAGTCACTAATTATCTGAGAAATGCAAATCAAAATGACAATGTGGTACCATCTCACACCTGTCAAAATGGCAATTATCAACAAACCAACAAATGACAAGTGTTAGCGAGGATGCAGAGAAAAAGGAACCCTGGTGCACTGCTGGTGGGAATGCAGACTGGTGCAGCCACTGTGGAGAACAGTATGGAGTTCCCTCAAAACACTAAAAATGGAACTCCCATTTGACCCAGTGATCCCACTTCTAGGAATATATCCCAAGAAACTAGAAATACCAGTCAGAAAGGATATATGAACCCCTATGTTCATAGCAGCACAGTTCACCATAGCTAAGATTGGGAAACAGCCTAAATGCCCATCAGCAGATGAGTGGATTAAAAAAATATAATACATCTACACTATGGAATACTGTGCTGCTATAAAAAAAAAAGAAGGAATTCTTACTATTTGCAGTAGCATGGATGGACCTGGAGAACATTATGTTAAGTGAAATAAGCCAGGCAATGAATGAAGAATACCACATGATCTCACTCATTTATGGAAATAACATTATAACCCGATGAATAAAAAGAGAGAGAAAGAGGCAGTAAAGCACCAAACAGACTGTTCTATTACAGTGGGAAGGCTGGGGAGTGTTGGGGAGGGAGGGAAATAGATCAACCAAAGGACTGGAGATACTGTGGGGGGCGGTGGGATGAGGGCATGCAATAGGGGATAGGGGAGGCTGGGGAAGATCAATGGGGGGAAAA
>JAAGEH010000297.1:2862246-3079132 GCA_011751065.1 Lasiurus cinereus
TATATATATATATATATATATATATATATATATATATATATATACATATACATATACATATATATATGTATATATATTACTTTAAACAATAAAAAATATTAAAAATAAAATAAAAACAAAAATATTAGGAGGGGAAAAAACGATTGCAATTGTGGGGAAGAGAGAAGAATATTCTAATTGTCCTCCTTTTCATAAGTTCTCCAGATCCGAAGTGCTCTCAAAAGAAAAAAAAATAGCAGAAACACTAATAGGATTTCCTCCCTCCCACACATCCTCTCTCGGGATGTGTCTGAATGTCCTGTGCTGAAATGGGGCCCCTTGCCACTGGGGACTCAGATGGACAGCCTGAGTCATTTGTGATGTCTGTTCCTTCATACCCCACCTCTAAGCATCCCATCATTCAAAATATACCCAGAATTCTACTACTTTTTACTTCTTCACCTCCACCTGTGTCCAAGGCACCATCACTTCTTATTTTGATTTGATAAAGAAAAGAAGTAAAAGGCCAGGAATACAATCCATGGGAAGGACTTGAAACTTCTTTCAACTCCAGGAACCTAAGCGTCTATGAATGGCTCCACAGCCTACACAACCTGCATAGTGGTTTAAGGTCTCAGGAAATTTAGTTGGTGCTGCTCTTTTGAGATTGAGTTGACTTTTCCCTCCTGCATTTCTTTCTGTGTGGGCAGCGGACAGCAGAGCACACTGAGTTAACCTGGGACATAGTAAATGCTCAATAAATGTTTGTTGAATTAACAGTTGGATTTTTATGAGAAGCAACAAAAAGTGACAATATGAATTGAAAAAAAAAAGGATGCAGTTAACTTCCTTTCACTCCTGATCTAAAGAAGCCTCACACTTAATTGGGTTATTCTTCGTGTATGGTCAACAGTGGGGCTGGGCTAGAGACCGATGGGACATTGGCTCCCAGAAGTCATCTAGAGGCCCAGTGCATAAATTCTTACACTGGTGGGGTCCGGCCGGCCCAGCCCCAAGCAGGGCAGATAAGGTCTGGGCCTGTCAGGAGGAGGATATGGCAGGAGGTTGGCTGGCCAGGTTGTCCTGATGGGGCCGATCAGGGTCCCTGATCAGGGCCAGGCAGATGGGGGATGGGGCCATGGGCATTTGGCTGGCAGGCCTTGCCCCTGATTGGGGTTGGGAGTCCATTTGGGAGCCGGGCCAGCCATGGGGAGGGATTATGGGAGATGGGCTGGTCACCCCGCCCCTGAATGGGGTGGGTAGGAGGTACCGATCTGGGCTGCTGGTCTTAGGGAGAGGCTATGGGTGGTTGGCTAGCTGGCTCTGCCTCTAATCAGGGTGAGGGGGCTGATCTGGGGTGGGGATAGCCAGGGGTAGGGACTGCAGGCCAATCAGGGTGGTGGGGGCCAATTGGGGTGTGGCTGACTGGGAAGAGGGGCTGCAGGAGGTTGACCGTCTAGCCCCGCCTGCTATTGGGGTTGGGGGTACAATCAGAGGTGGGCTGGAGTGGGGGAGAAGTTGTAGGCCTATTGTGGGGCTGACTGACCAGGGGCATGACTGATGAGGGGTGCGGGTGGTAGGAGGAGGTTTTTGGTTGGCCCCGTTCTTGATCAGGGTGGGAGAGTCAGGACAGGCCGGCCAACCTCCAGGCCTCACTCTCTGATCAGGCTGGTTCCCTGGCCTCAGTGGGCGTCATAGCGACCAGTTATTACTGTCCTTATGGCTGTTATGGTAGCTGGCTTTTTATATAGAGAGATTTTTCAGAATCACAGACCTGGGTGGCACTATAGAAACCATCCATAGAAAATAGTGAATTAGGCCCTAACCAATTTGGCTCAGTGGATAGAGCATCAGCCTGTGGACTGAAGGGTCCCCAGGTTCGATTCTGGTCAAGGGCATGTACCTTGGTTGCGGGCACATCCCCAGTAGGAGGTGTGCAGGAGGGAGCTGATCGATGTTTCTCTCTCATTGATGTTTCCAACTCTCTATCCTTCTCCCTTCCTCTCTGTAAAAAATCAATAAAATATATATTTTTTTAAAAGAAAAGAAAATAGTGAATTAGATTTTGTTCATAAGATTTTCGGTGTGCCCATTAACCCCACCTTCTGGCTATTTTGTTTCCTTTTTGAAGAGGTAGACGAGTTTTCTTCTGAAGTGTATATACTGTGATCCCCAAAGACTTGCCATTGAGTCCACGTAGTTGCCTCTGCATCAATCAAGGAAAGATCTGTAGTGTGATGACTGAGGTTGTAGGGGGTAAGCACACAGGGTGGTACTGTGGGCCTTTAACAACAACATTCTCTTATTTCTTGCTCTCAGCTCTCATAATAGACCTATGCTTATTTCAAGGCAAGCTCAGAGAGGAGAGAATTTGAGAATTTGATGAAGACCACAGTAACAGCAGAAGCACGCTGACCTTCCAGGGAAAGAAAAAGGCTGAAAGGAAGCCATGCTGGGCTACCTAGGATTCAGAGTGTCTACACACTGCAGGCTTGTACATCCTGAGGCTCCTTATTTTCAGTCTGTGGAAGCTCTCACTCCCCTCCCCCTCTCACCCTCACCCTTTAGGCCAGTGATTGGTAGGAAGCCTTAGCTCCCACTGCTGGACGTGGAACCTGGCCCAGCACTGGGGATGCAGCAAGGGAGCTCATGCTGCAGATTAAAACTGGAACTCTAAATACATATTTCACAGAAACGTTATTGTAACCTGCATTAAACGTCTTGGGGTTTCTCTCTAACCACAGTTACAGCATCCAGGTCTTCAGCTGAGTTGGCAGTAACATGGGCTCCTGTGGGCCAGCCTCAGAACCCATCATCCAGCAAACAGCACTGTTTCTATGGAAACCTGCAATCTGTGACCCAAATACCCAGGTTAAAATGTTGCTGTTGCATTTCACTCAATGTGTGGGTCAGTTGGAGATTGCCAATATTAGCTAAAAATTGGGCTTCTGGCCCAGCCAGCATGGCTCAGTGGTTGAGCATTGACCTATGAACCAGGAGGTCATGGTTTGACTCTTGGTCGGGTTGCGGGCTTGATCGATCCCCAGTGTGGGGCGTGCAGGAGGCAGCCGATTGGTGATTCTCTCTCATCATTGCTGTTTCTATCTATCTCTCCCTCTCTTCCTCTCTGAAATTAATAAAAAATTTTAATGTGGCTTTTTTTGTTAAAAGTGTGGATTTTTTTTTTCATCCGGATTATCCATTCCTATCACCAGAATCATGGGGGATCCTGTATTCTGAAGAGTCTGTGTTTAGATGGAAACTTCTGGTATGAAGAAGTAGCTAAGGCTAAGATGGAAATCCTTCTCCAGCCCTTGATTATGTGCTTCTCCTTGTATTTCCTGAATCCCTGCAGGGCGAGCTTTGCTGAGACTTACTGACAAAAAGCTTGAGCGAATGGGGATTGCCCAGGAACACCTCCGGCAGCACATCTTGCAGCAGGTGCTTCAGCTGAAGGTGCGGGAAGAAGTCAGAAACCTGCAGTTACTCACACAAGGTACCCGCTCTTCCCAGTGGGTGGACGGGAGGGAAGTTGGGAGGGGCACAGTAGGGCCATGGAGAAACTTCTGTCATCATTTTTGTTTCTGTTTTGTTTTTGTAGCATTTTCTTTATTTAAGAAAGTATATAGATTTAAAGGCCACTTCCCACTCAAACTTGTCTTTTTCATAGCTCACCATAAGGGGAGAATGCACAAGTAAGTAAGTAATGGATGAGTGAACAGTATGGCCTTAGTTAATTTCAAGGTGATCACATTACAACTATGTAGGTTGTGTACCACACTACCCTAGAGAATGCCCATCACAGAAATCAGGACGGTTGCACCCCCTAGAGTTGTATTGTGTATACAGTCCACACAACTTACAGGGCAGCCCAGGCTATCTTAGTCTGAAAGAGCCTTGGGATTTGAATGATTTCATAGTTCAGATGATCAGTGATATAAGTGGAATTCTTGTTGTGTTTTGTTTTACTTCACTGACTAATAGGAGAAAAACATTTTACAGGTATGTGTCTATATGTATACACACAGACACACACACACACTTTAGTCTTGAAAATAGAACCATTTAAAAAAAATACACTATAAGGAATTTAAAACTGGAGTGGTAAGACCATATAATTCTAAACAAGAACCATTAATAACTTCAATATGTTGAGAGCACTTATGAGTTCTATAAATGGAAGTGACAGCATAAAGCTGGAATGTGAAGAAAACCTTAAGTGACACTGTATGGAACTTGTATGTCTAGATAAGAGTTGGTTGCTATCTACCTCCATTGGCCATAACCCTTTATTTATTTCATTTTAATGCCCACTGTATATTGTTTTAAATGAAAGGATAATAAGGTATGTATTTTTGAGAGTCTTGGGTATTTTTTAATCTTTAGACTATTGCAATTGCATGCATACTGATACTGGAGCAATCTGGGTCAGCCAAGTTTCATGTTATTGCATTTAGATTAGCCCAGTGATATAGACCATTTGCCTAGAGGAACTAATGCTCTGCCTAAAAGATGACTGCCCAGAAGGATAAAGATAGACTTTGAATGGTATGAAAACAGTATTGTTTATTTGTTATGCATTATTTGTATTTCTCTCCAGAGACTTCCGCTGGTGAATGTAATGGTATGGGTATATTGAATGATTTAATATCTGACACATTGATATACATTTAAGTTTCTCCTAAAAAGTAAATAGAGATTCATCACGAGAAAGTCCAATGCAGTGCTATCTATAAAACTGAAAAATTAGAAACCACCTATAGATCCAGTAATATGGAAAGGATCAAATAATTCTGTTTAAATTCATAAGATCCAGTATAATGGATCATTCACATTACATCTTCAAAGAATATATAACAACATGAGAGTGTATTCAAATAGTAATAGGAAGTGAGAGGGATTAAAGTTTTCTTTAAATGAGAGCCCAATTTTATTAAACAATTATATTTTATATGTACATAGAAAATGGGATGCAAATGAAAATGCCAATATTTTAATAATGGTTCTCTCTGGGTGGTGGGATTGTGGGTAATTTTAATTTTTTCTTTACATTTTTTCTGTATTTTTCAAATTTTCTAGTATAAATCCATATTACAGTTATAATCAGAAAAATAAACACGCATTTTTTTAAGCTTCAATCTCATGCGTCGTTCTGCCAGGTTCTATTTGGTGTCTGAGGTTTCCTCCGCTCTTTTGTTTTTCTCCTGTGATGATATATAAGAAATGAGACCTAAATTTATTACGTGCACCTTGGACTTGGTTTTTTTTTTATCTCTGCTACTGTCAGCCTGCAGTGTGTTTGCTTTGCAAAATCATTTTCTACAGCTTTCATCGCCCTAGATGCATAATATATAAGATTTTTCCTGAGATAGTACTCAAGTCTATTAAGCTAAATATATGTTTGTGCTCTGGGAAGGTAATGCTAAGTTCAGCCTTTTCAATTCAGTTGTTGTCATTTTCTTGCACTTTCAAAAGCTGTGCATTTTGAATCCTTGCCTTTTATTCCCCTTGGAAGAGGTCACATTCTCCAGCTCTTAGATATTTTGTCTGCACTCATAATACTGTTTTTATTGCTTGTCCTTTACATGTTAATGTTCAAACTCATTTTATGTTAGGCAGCCTTTAGAAAATCCATAGCCTTATTGAAAAAAATGTTTTTTTTAAAAAAACATAAAACAAAAACTTTGTTTTGTTTTATTTTGTTTTGTTGACTGATAATGGAAGTTCTAAAGACAGCTGGGATTCCCTAAAATAGTTTGGGTATAGGTTTTCTATAGAAGTATGGAAACTGGACTTTTGGTAGTGAACACGATATAAAATATACAGATATTTGCTTATAATGTTGTGTATCTGAAACATATATAATGTTATAAATCAATGTTACCTAGGTTTAAGAAAAAGAGAGAAAAAATTACCCATTAAAAGTCATTCTCCATGTCCTTCCAACACCCAGCCCCCCTCCCCCCCAACCATCAAACCTTGACTACCTCTAATTTACTTTCTGTCTATTTGCCTATTCTGTACATTTTTAAATGGAATTATTCAATATGTGATCATTGGGGATTGGCTACTTTCACTTAGGATAATGTTTTTCAAGTTCATCCTGTAGTAAGCAAGTGCCAGTATTTTATCTCTTTTTATTCCCAAATAATATTCCATTGCAAAAATGTAATATTTTATTTATCCATACATTAATTGATGGATATTTGTTTTGCTTCTAAATCTTGGCTATTCTCAAAAATTCTGTTTTCAACATTCTGTGCTCAAGTTTTGTGTGGACCTGTTTTCATTTCTCTTGTGTATATTCCTAGGAGTAGAATTGTTGAGTCATATGATAACTCCATATGTAACCATTTAAGGAGCTGCCAGACTGTTTTTCAAAGCAGCTGTATCATTTTACGTTTTCATAAGCAATGGATGAGGGTTCCAATTTCTCTACATCCTTGCCAACATTTGTTATTGTCTTTTTTATTATAACCATTCTGATGTGTGTGAAGTGGTATCTCATTGTGGTTTTGATTTGCATTTCCCTGATGGCTAACGATGTTGAGCACATTTTCATGTGCTCGTTGACCATTTGTATATGTTCTTTAGAAAAACATTTATTCAGATTTTTTGCTTATTTTTTTAATTGGATTATTTGCTTTTCCCCAAGTTTTATTTTTGACCCACCATGTTTCACCAGCCTTAATTACTCATTTTATTTACAAGATCTGGAGCTAAGTAGTTAGCTGCCATTTCCAAAGAGGAATCCCATCCTCAAAAGTGGAAGTCTGGCCACCACTGGAGGCATTCAAAAGAACATGCCACAAACTTGGAGATCAACTCCATACTGAAATGAATGAATAGACTCTAAATATTTTCTCTCAAGGAAACATCATTATTTTGAATGTAGAAATTAAACACACACACACACACACACACACACACACACACACACACACAAATTGTATCCATTTATAATCAGACCTCCAGATGAGATACACCCCTCTGAAAGCTCATTTTACCATGTTTCTAGAGGAAATGAAATAATAGATAATTAAGCCTACTTTACCAACTTTTGATTGCTGTTTTAAAACTTGCCTCAAGCTTTTAATTCTATACCAGTCATTTTCATCCAGTTGGCCAGGAGCCCCAGGATAGTAATAGGACCAAGATGGCCAGAAATGACTGGTCCCAGCCAATGGGAGATACTTGAGCTCAAAAAAGCTTTACCTGCTCAGTGCTCCTCCTGGATGCTGACTAAAAGACAATAACTATAAGGCATTTTAAACATGTGTATGGTGGGTGCATGGTAAATATATCTGTTTATAGTCACTATTAATGCATCCTGACTAAAATTCCTGAATCAACTCATCATCGAAAGTCAGAGCTGTCTTTCCACTGAAATTCTGGCCTCTGATTTCCCTGCCTTTATTCACCATGGCCCTGTAATTACCTGACATTTGCAAGCAACATAAACAATGTTTGGCCCTGTTGTAACGTTGTCTGTGAAGCAGTTCCTTCTTCTGGGCAGCCCTTTCTTTGGTCCTCTGTGTCCCATCAATGGCGTAAGGATGTCAATCTGGTGGGCTTGCTTGTAGGAAAGTTCACCCTGTTAGGATATCTTCAATTTTCTCTTGGGAAATGCAGTGCAGAGCTGGAAACATCATTATTATCTTTTCCTTTGGCTTGATTCATGAGTGACTGAGGAAAAGGTGCCTTATGTAACACAGAACAGTGGTGCAGGCTATTTTGGGATCCTTCAAATTAATCCATGGCCAACCATATGATGGGCATCATTAGTGTTTTATTAATGGACAATATCTCTAGGAAGAAAAACACCCCAGGGATACTGAAAGCTTTTCTCATTTAGCAAATTGAGTGTTAGATGCTTACGATAGACAAAGCATTGCACTAATTGTCACAGCTACTCCTGACATTGACCTTACCATACTCTTGATTGGTGCTGGCCCCAATTTACACACGGAGAAACTGAGGCTGGAGAATTTAAGTAATAAACCCCATGTCTGACTCGACATCAAATCTTTATCCATTAGACTTCAACACCTCTGATCTGTCAAGTGGGAAGAATAATTCCTATTTCATGGTGGTGCTAAGCTGATTAAGTGAGATGTATGCAAAAGCCATATAGCATAGTTCAGGGCATGTCCTATGAAAGTGTGTTGGCACCTTTTCTGTGTAAAAGGCCAATAAGTATTTTAGTTTTTGAGGGTCATACTATGTGAAAATAATCACAGGCAATCCTAAATGAATTGTTCATAGCAGTGTACCAATAAAACATTATTTACAAGCATAATTACTAGTTATGGTTTGTGGGCCTCTACTTTACAAGGTTTGATCTTATTTTCATCAAGATTATTATTTTTTTAGACTTAGTATCTCCCCTTTTGAGCTATAAATGCTTTCTTCAACCCCGGATAGAACCACTCCTGGCTCCTTTTCAATGTCTGCCTTGTCTACAAACTCATGGATATTATAAAAATGTAACAGCAATTATGAGCCTTCAGTAAATTCATGAGTAGAAAGCAGTGTTCCCACTGGAGGATAAAGCAGATGAAGGTAGTAAAAACATCCATCTTCAAATGCCTTTTTAATTAGTGCCTACAAATGAAAAAATAGAAGAGCATTATTGTTTACTGAGTCCAGTTATAACTCATTAAACATTAGTGTTTCCCAAAAGACTTTTTCCACATTGTCCAAATATATGTGTCAAATTTTAATTGCGAATTGCATGACCAGATGGACTTTCCCAAAGCTCCATCTTTTAAAACAACACAAATTAGAAATTCCACTTTCCAATCCAAGAAGACTTCCAGAACCATGTGCACAGATTGGGTATTTTAGTCCAGTCACCTCCGCAATGATAACTCAACAATTGAGGTAGTTGGTTTGAATTGAAATAGGCCATCTGGTCTACCATCTAGCTTAAAGAAGGAGGTCTTTATAAAACATGACAATAGACTCTTTGAGAAATTTTCCAATCTTGTTGTGCAGATTTGGTCACCAAGACCCAAAGAGGACTAGAGGATAATCCATGGTTACACAGCTAGTTAGTGGCATAATTGAGACTAGATCCAAGGTTTCCTAATTCCCAAATGAGTATTCTTCTCTTCACTGTTTTTGTTTCTTTGTTTTAAAATATGTTTTGGTTGGTTTTTTTAAAGAGAAAGAGAGGAAGGGAGAGGAATAGAGAGATAGAAATGTCAGTGAGAGAGGAGCATCATCGATCAGTTGCCTCCTGCATGGCCCCTAATGGGGATTAAGCCCACCACCCAGACATGTACCCTGATTGACAATTAAACCAGCAACCTCTTGGTTCCTGGGTCAGCACTTAACCACTAAGCACACTGGCTGGGCTCTGTTTTCAAGTATAATTTACATATGGTAAAATTTTCATTTTTAGTACACAGTTCTGCAAGTTTTGACAAATGCATAGACTTGCAGAACCACTATCACAGTCAAGATATAAAAGTTCTATACTTCAAAAAATACTCTCCTTGCCGAGACCGGTTTGGCTCAGTGGATAGAGTGTCGGCCTGCGGACTGAAAGGTCCCAGGTTCGATTCCGGTTGGGGGCATGTACCTTGCTTGCGGGCACATCTCCAGTGTGGAGCGTGCAGGAAGCGGCATATCGATGTCTCTCATCGATGTTTCTGACTTTCTATTCCTCTCCCTTCCTCTCTGTAAAAAATCAATAAAATATATTTAAAAAAATACTCTCCTTGGTACCCCTTTGTTGTCAACCCCTCTCATTACTCCCAGCCTTCAGCAACCACTGATATGTTTTCCTGGCCCTTTAGCTTTTCCCTTTTTAGAATGTTACATGAGTAGAATCATAGAGTCTGGCTTCTTTCACTTACTACAACACATTGAGATGTATCAATACTATGGTGTATACCACTGGTTCAGTCATTTTCCTTGCTTAGTATCCCATTGGATAGATATACCACAATCTGTGTATCCATTTCCTTGTTGAAAGACATGTGGGTTGGATCCAGTTTGGACAAGTACTAGTAAAGTTGCTATAAATATTCACATACAGATCTTATATAAAATCAGTTTTTACTTCATTGGGAGGTGGAATTGCTAGGTTGTATCATACATATATGTTTAGCTTAAAAAAAAAAAAAACACCTGCCAGGCCAGTATTTTTAGAATAAGAAAAGTAGATTAATAGTATTACAGAGTGGTTTTAATACATATGTATTAAAGTTTGTATTGGAGATTTTCTGAAAATTACTGTACCTTTATAAAAGGCCTACCTCCCACTTCTTGGAGGCATCACCACATTAAGCCTCTATATTCTAAGAGTTTCTACTCCATTGTCTCAAAATAAGTTCAAGTCAGACATGTGTAGTTTATTAATTTGATTAAAGTTTTCTTAGCATGTTTGTACAGGTAATAGGGTATGGCTTTCCTCAAATACCATTGAGAAATACTTCTGTTGTCTCTCTTCTGAGGAAGAAAATCTCATAGTATTTCCAGCTCCTAGGGAAGAAAGCATGAGCTAATCAGATTCCTTTCTATGCATATGGAAGTATGCCTGATGGTCTTTTCTAGTGTCTCTCAAATTATACCACTTGAATTTCCCGGCTTCTTCTTGTATTTTATTTAGTTGTGCTACTGGTTGACAAATCTGGTGTTCACATCTCAGTTCTTGTCATATTCTCATATTCAGCTCTTCTATCTTATCGTTGGGTTACGTTGAACTGTTCCTCCTTGGTAATCATCTGTTTATATAAATATGATAATGATTCTCTTGGTTCCCCTCTTCTCTTTCTAACGTCTCCTTCTGAAGTTGGTAGCAGTCTGCCTTTCCCTGCCACCCCCCAAACCTCAGTGATCCCTGTTAATGGGTTCTCTTAACTCTTCTCATTTTTCCATGCTCTCTGGGGAATCCCATCTACTCCCATTGCTTTAATCATCCCCTACTTCATAGTGACTCTTAAATACATTTTAGACTTCTCTGAAACTTCAGTGCCTCATTTAAATCTCCCCTAAATATTCCACTGCCATCTTAAAAACACACAACATTAACCCCATTGTTTTTCTCACTATCTCCCTGACCTTTCTTCCCTTATATTTCTTCTCGTGGTTAATAATGCCATTACTTAATATAGAAGCTCAGAATCACTGGTGATTACCCATTTCCCTTCACCAATTAGAGTAAGCAGTGACTAAATCCTCTGAATTCTTCTTGTAAAATGGGTTTCCAATCTTTTCTTGATTCGTCATCACTCTTGCCACTGTATTAATTCATTCCTCGTTAGCTCCTTCATAATTCATAGAATAACCAAATAATTATTATTTGACCTCTAGTCTCTGCCCTGACCCATTCATTCTCCTTTAATTAACTTTCTACTTATATTGCCAGAGTAAATTTAAATATATTTCTGACCGCATTATTTTCCTCCTTAAGCCATTTGATATCTCCCAATTGCCTATAGAATAAAATTCAAACTCATTAACATTCCATAGAAAGCCATTCTGGGCATTTTATAGATGTATTAACTCTGGCCAAGTCACTTATCAGAGATTAAGATTCCTCTGTTGTAAAGTGGGTAGAGGCTCTATTCACACAGTTGTTATGCGTATAATAGAATACAGCTCACAAAAGGACCTGGCCTTGATGAGACAGCACCTCTTTTGAGAAACCTTACACCTTCTCCAGGCAAAACCAGTCATTCCCTGTTCTGCTTTACTAAGCACATTGTTCATGCTAATAATGTTGCCATTACACATTGTCCTTTTGGTTTTCCATCCAAAGAGTGCAGGCTCTGTGTTGGATACTAGAGATAAAAAAAAAAAAGAGTTCCCAGTCTAATAATGAGGAAAGGATGTGTATGCCATTGCAGAGATGTACAGAGCTGGAGCATAGCCTCATTTGGGAATCTATATATATATATAAGGATAATATGCTAAGTGTCCATCTGGGTAATAATGTCATGTAGCAACTCCTGGCTTCCTCTCCCTAGTGAGTAGCCTCCTTGCAGTTTCTTCAGCCCAGGAACACAACTTACTTTATAGCCAGGTGGAAACATTTCACACTTTAACCAAATGTCTGTGAAGCGTTTTCCCACACTTCATCTCATTTGATCCTCAGAGAAGTCCTGGAGTAGATAGATAGGAGATGCGGTGGAATCCTATTTTCTTTTCATTAGCCAGAAAACGGAGATTTAGAAGGCTTAGAAAGTTGACCCGACTGAAAAGAAGTAAGAAATGGTGGACCTTGAAAATGACTTCAGGTTTTCTCACTGTGCAGAATATAGTCAAACACTACTGCAGTTAAATATTTTACCCTTTGTTCTCCCTGCATGAGCTACAATTATAATCTGCTTTGGTCCTAGCCAGTTTGGCTAAGTGGATAGAGCATCAGCCAGAGAACTGAAGGGTCCCAGGTTCGATTCTGGTAAAGGGCACATGCTCAGGGTGTGGGTTTGATCTCCAGTGAAGGGCATGCAGTGAAGAGGCAGCCTATTAATTATTCTCTCTCATCATTGATGTTTCTATCTCTCTCCCCCTCTGCCTTCCTCTCTTCAATAAAAATATATTAAAATAATAGTAATCTGCTTTGTGTTGATATTTACTGTTGCATTTCTGACAATTACCTGAAAGAAAAGTTGGGGTGTTTCACTTGGCTGGAAAAATTTTAGCTAAATCAGAAAGCAGATCTAAGCAAGTTTATTCTATATCTATAAAAAGTTTAATTTACTTGTGCATGTGCAATACATACAGAGCTCTTGCTGGCACCAATTGCACTTGTGTGTTTCAATCTGTTATTGTCATTCATGAATTTGACTGACACTTGTATTATAGAGAAAGGGTGAATAGCAATATTAAAATATTTCTTCTAATTAATTTTCTTTCAATGTGCATGAATTTGTGCACCAGGCCACTAGTTGGAGGGATAAAGGAAGATTTGCCAAAGGTATAATATATGAACTAGATCTTGAAGGATAAGAGTTTGAACAGATGGGCAAGGGCTGGCATGAAGCAGGAAGAGGATCCTCTGCAAAGGCACAGGGACACAGTGCCTCTCCATCTTCCCTGCAGGTCATCTACAACCTTAGTTGTTTCCTGATTTTTCTTTGTGCTCCTACATCCTAGCACAGTACCTAGCCGAGAGTGGTTCTGCTTTTTATTTCCTCCTGATTTTAATTTAATGTTACCCTGTTTACTGACTCTATTTCATTTTCAACTTAATCTTTTCAAAGCAGTATATGCAATATCAGTTTTTATGAATTCATAATTAAAAAATGAGAGTAGCTACAAAGCCATTTTGAATTATCTTTCTCTGTGAGCAACATGACCCAGAACCTCTTTTATCCCCTATGGTCTTTTAGTGTTGTACCTTTATCAATAAAGATAATGGTAGAACTCTTAAATATAACACACACCTTTGGCAAGAACCCTTAAAATATAAGCTACCCACTTGCCTTGAATTGCTTTGCCTATTATTTTCAATTCTTAAGTGTTCTTGTGAGAGACACTTGCAGGCGAATCTTTTATCCAAAACCCATTTAATTGTGCAGGAGCTCATGATAGATAAGGATGTTAGATCAATAATTTTATAGGATGTAGTGTACATTATTCTTCTGCAGTTGGGGCTTTCATTACCTTTTTTTCATTCAGTGTTATTTGATTATGATCTGCCAGCCAAATATTTCTTACCTATTGCATCCAAGATAGCATTTCCTCAAATTGCTACCTTTGAGCTTTCTCTCAACACATTTCAAAAATCTTCACACCCTGTCATGCATGTTCTGTGACCAGAAATATTCCTAACTTTCTCTGAAAGCTCAAGTACTTGACCTTTTAGAGAAATTTTCTATAGTCTGAGCTTTATATTTAGAAGCCTATACACAGATATCTTGGTGGGTATTGTTAAACTCAAATGTCAATTTATTAGCAACAGTTAGCATTGTACCATGTGCACCCTCGCTAGTATCAACTCCTATTTCATTTTCATTCTGAGAGTTTATTATAACCAGTTCATTCAGGTGTTTTGTTTAACTGTTTGTTTTTAATATTTATTTATTAAGTTGATTGGGGTGACATTGGTCAACATGAACATTTAGATTTCAGGTGTGGGTTTCTGTGTTACAAGATCTATATATTGCAGCATGTACCAACCACCCCAAGTCAAATCTTCTCCTGTCACCTCATATTAGGACCTCTTTCTCCCCCACCCCCTTCTCTCTGGCAATCACCACACTGCTGTTTGTGTTCACGAGTTTGTTTTATATTCTACGTATAAGTGAAATCATACAGTTCTTATGTAGCTTTTTCTGACTGACTTATTTCAGTTAGCACAATGTCCTCAAGGTCCTCAGGTGTTTTGTTTGAAGTGGGGCTTGAGATAGACCCTTGCTTCTTTTTTTTTTCTTTAAATTAAATTTTTATTATTCAGATTATTACATTTGTTTCTCTTTTTTCCCCTCCATAGCACCCCTCCACCCAACTCCCACCCTTCCCTCTGCCCTTACCTTCCTCCCATTGACCTCATCCATACGTGTATGATTTTTGTCCAGTCTCTCCCTGTACACCCCTCACCCCTTTCCCCCTGAGACTTATCAGTCCACTCCCTTTTTGTGCTCCTGATTGATTCTATTATATTCACCAGTTTATTCTTTTCATCAAATTTTTAATTAACTTAATTTTTAGATTCACTTGTTGATAGATATGTATTTGTTGTTCATCATTTTTTGGCTTTTACCTTTTTCTTCTTCCTCTTCTAAAAGAGTATCTTTCAGCATTTTATATAATACTGGTTTGGAGTTGATGAATTCCTTTAGCTTTTTCTTCTCTGTGAAGCTCTTTATCTGCCCTTCAATTCTGAATGATAGCTTTGCTGGATAGATTATTCTTGGTTGTAGGTTCTTGCTATTCATCACGTTGAATATTTCTTGCCACTCCCATCTGACCTGCATCGTTTCTGTTGAGAACTCAGCTGACAGTCGTATGGGTGCTCCCTTGTAGGTAATGAACTGTTTTTCT
Source organism: Lasiurus cinereus (assembly GCA_011751065.1). NCBI lineage: Eukaryota > Metazoa > Chordata > Mammalia > Chiroptera > Vespertilionidae > Lasiurus > Lasiurus cinereus. The sequence continues at coordinate 2,877,226 of JAAGEH010000297.1, forward strand.
CTTGCTGCTTTTAATATTCTCTCTTTATCTTTTGCTCTTGGTATTTTAATTATGATGTGTCTCGGTGTGGTCCTCTTTGGATTCCTTTTATATGGGGTTCTGTGTGCTTCCTGGACTTGTAAGTCTATTTCTTTTACCAGATGTGGGAAGTTTTCAGTCATTATTTCTTTAAATAGGTTTTCAGTATCTTGCTCTCTCTCTTCTTCTGGCACCCCCACAATTCTGATGTTGGTACACTTGAAGCTGTCCCAGAGGCTCCTTACATTATCTTCACATTTTTGGATTCTTTTCTCTTCTTGCTTTTCCAGTTGAGTGTTTTCTGCTTCTTTATATTTTAAATTTTTGACTTGATTCTTGCCTTTCTCTAGTCTGCTGTTAGAACTCTGTATAATATTTTTTATTTCAGTCAGTGTATGTTTAATTTCTAGTTGGTCCTTTTTCATCTCTCGTTGGACCTTTTCCATCTCTAGTTGGATCTTTTGCATCTCTAGTTGGTCCTTTTTCATCTCCTCTTGGCTCTCGCTAACTTTATCCAACTTTTCTAGCATATTCTTGAAAAACCTTATAAGCGTGGTTTTGAATTCTATATCCAGTCTTTTTTTCCCTCCATTTCTTTTGTTTGTGATCCCTTCCCTTGTCTTGGCATTTTCACTATGCCGGGAGAACTTCGGTGCTGGATTCAGCCTTATGGTACCAGACTTGCAAAACCGAAGAAGCCTCTGTTGAGCTTGGGATGGGTGGAGTCTCAGGGCTTAAGGGACCGCCTTGCCTTCCAGTCGGCCCTGCCCTCCACGGCCCCTGAATCTCATGTGACTGGGTAATTGCTGGAGCGGTCCTTGTGCGCTCACGCCAGCAATGCTTCTAGACCACTGCCTTTCCAGCTCCCCTGCGCTTCAGGACCACATGAGTCTAGGTCCCCAGGGTTTCACCCGAAACTGGGGCTTAGTGTAGTCAGAAGTGGCACAGTTGGGAGGGTCTGTCTCCCGCCCACTCACAAAAGCCAGTGGCACAATCAGCAGTCTGTCCTCTGCACAGTGCGCAGTGCCGTTTACGCTACCAGACCTCTGATCTTTTGCGACTCCCCTAAATTTCTGTGCACCTCTCCCTTTTCACAGTCCAAACTCCCCCTGTATGAGTTTTGGCTGGATCTGGGGTTTAGTGTCGTAAGATAAGGGGTTCAATGCCTTTGAGAGTCTCCGTTTCCCTCCTACCAGAGAAAACCAGCCATGTACTCTGGCACCCGCTCTCTCAGCACGCGCGTCTCTGTACCTCAGCTTTTTGCAGCTCCTCTGGGTCTCCGAGAGCCCCTCTCCTTCCCTCTAGCTGTAGAACTTCCACTCAGCCAGCTTTCCTGTGGTTCTGGATGATGTCCATTCTGTCTTTTAGTTGTAGTTTTGAAATTGTTGTCCGAGGCAGCAGTGTAGGTGTTTACCTATACCGCCATCTTAGATTCTCTTCTCAGACCCTTGCTTCTTGATTGTTATATTCTTCATGGTAGAGAAACACCTGCCTATTCTGAGTGCCACTGATGGGCCCTCTAACCAGCACGTGGAAGAAGTCCAGCACATTTGCCTAATTTGGACATGTTCTGTTAGTAATAACAATGATCCTTAACATTACTTTGGTACAACTTGGTGTTTAATGGGATGTTTTACATAGTGGAGGATAACCTTAGGGAACCCCAAAGATTACAAACATCTCATGTCGGCCTCTGCAGAAATCAACCTCAGCCTTCTTTATCTTTGATTCCTTTGCATTTAAGTGTTGTAGATGAAATAAGCTATATATCTGATGCCTCCTGTTTTGACTGTTCAACATGGCCAGGGGATTGCATTGTTATTTCACGTTGACCTTATGGTTTGACTGAATTTGAAGGATCTTAAATGACTGATACGTGGGTTTTCCACAAATGATATTGGTTGATTTCATCAGGGCATGTCTAACCCCTGTAGTCTGGACTCTATGCTATTCAAATCTTCTTGGGACTTTTTGGAAAGGCAACTGTAGTAGGACAATGGCATGTGCAGTGGAAGAGAGAAAATAACAGCCATTTTCAGGGAGACACTGAGCTGGGTTGGCATGTCTGAGAATGTGCCTTAGAATGTCTGTCCCTAGTATTGTACATTATCTGCTTTCTCTGTGGCCTTTTTTGTGGGAGGCCATCAATTCCCAGGCCTGGAGTAAAGCTCTATACAATATAGAAATTCAAGGCTCTCCTTGCATCCAGGTTTCTTGACCATTCCAGAAGGCACCACAGCCATGAACTGCACTGTGAATGGCCCAGTCTTGTGCCCCAGCCAAGAATGAAAATCAGTTCTTCTTGGAAATAACCCCTCTATTCTTAGGATCCCACTTTTTATTTATCCCTTTAAAAGAGTAATTACACAGTCATTCATTAAGTAATTCATTCAGAAAACATTTATTGAGACCCTACCATGTACACAGCATTGTACTAGTATGTTATATGTTAGGGATAAGGGATAAGGGATGAACAAGACAGTCCTTGCTCTTGAAGTCAAGAGAAAGAGATGCAAGGAAAGACATGTTAAATTCTGCCAAATGCTATAGTTAGCAGGGAGTGTTTATTTTTTCTTTAGTTACCAAATATAAAATTGCCAAGACAATAAAAACTTTGGTGAGATCTACCATGACATAAAAGTACATTTACTAAAAAATGGTATATTTACTGAATTTCTGCTATCAGGCCCTTACTGGTTTGCTGAAATTCAATAAGCAAGAGAGACATGATTCTCAAGTACATGGATTTTTGCATTTTAATGGGGAAGATGCTCATCAAACAAGGAAGCATATTAACATAGTGAATGATGGGAAAGGGAATATTAATGATACTTTGGAAATTGCGTAAGCAGAAGGACATCCATGACTCAGGGGATAGAGAAAATCTCTCTCAGAAACTAAGATCTAGAAGAGGCAATGTGTGTACGAGGCATTAACTGGGGCAGGCAGGGAGAATGTCCCATTTGGAGAGAACAGTCTGGTCTGAGGCCAAGGTTGAAGATGGGGCTTGGTGCATTCCAGAAAAAATGAGGAAGGTTAACTAGTATGTTTAGGGGGTCAAGGGTGAGTGAGAAAGAAGGGGAAAAGGCAGAGCGAGGCGGGAAGGGTAAAGGAGGTACCCAGTGGTGAAGTGAATGCCTGTTTGTCTACTCTCTTTAAGGAATTTAAAGTTTCTTAAGACAGTGGGGAGCCACTGAAAGACTGTGAACCAGAGACTATCCTGATTAGATTTGTGTAACAGCAGATAAGGGGATGCACTGGAACAGGAAGACATAGGCTAGATATCTGGTTAGAAAGCTGTCACATTAATCTGTGTGGGAGATGCTGACAACTTGAATGAGGGTGATTGCAAGTGAGGAGGGAGAGAAGTCAACTCAAGACTGGGCAAACCTGTGGTGATAGAGTAAAACACAGTAAATATTGCCGAAACCAGTTTAGCTCAGTGGATAGAGCGTCGGGCTGGGGATGAAAGGTCCCAGGTTCGATTCCGGTCAAGGGCATGTACATTGGTTGCGGGCACATCCCCAATAGGGGGTTTGCAGGAGGCAGCTCTCTCTCATCGATGTTTCTGGCTTTCTGTCCTTTTCCCTTCCGCTCTGTGAAAAATCAATAAAATATATTTTTAATAAAAATTAAAAAAAAAACAGTAAATATTAAGTTGTCTCTAAATAGCTTCCTATCACACAGTTATCACTCTCCATTCTCCATTGTCCATTATTTTGGCTGCTGGGAATGGGAGGTGTGCGGTTTTGCTGAGCCACCTCCTGCATACCTGATAAATTGGGGCACTGAGAAATCAAATGTGTTTATCTCCCAACTTGACATCATAATGAGGCAGAGATGCCAGTCTAGATTTCCCAATGCCCTCGAATATCCTGAGTAATCTCAATCTTGTTAGATCAATGACTTGACATTTTGCTAGTTGCCATTTTAATTGATTTAATTGAAATTGATTTGGCATAAATGAGTACATGAAAAATTATTAAAAGTGACCTCAAAGGTTTCAAATGCCTGCTATGTGAGAGCTGATGTGGCTTTGATATATACATCTGAAAGCTCACTTTTTTCCAAGTTGTATCAGAGAAATGAAATTATTCATGTTTACAATAAGCTATATATGTCGATACTTTGTCCTTACTTCTGAGTATCAGGACATTTGCTATTTCTTTTGTCATTTGTGTCCCTAAAATTCAGACCCTACTATGGAAAAGAGGGGAAAATGAAATGATAGCAAATTTTTTTGACCTAAATTCATTGTTGTTGTTTTTACATAGATCCTCTCCTGAGACTTGACTATTTGTTTTGTTCACAAAGAGTTTTACTATAATAATTTTAGTCTGGCAGAATTTAACATGTACTAAGGCATAAATAAATGGTCTCTAATTTTCTTTCTACTTCTAAAAATTTAAATATGCATTATCTTTCATGCTTTCTAGCTCCCTTTCTTTTCTCCTTGTCTCCTCCATGTCTCCCCCCTCCCCAATGTGCTGCTTCACTTACGGCTCTTCCCAGTCCACAGAACTACTATTAGAAATTTATTAATTAAGGGCCTATTTCTGCTTCTTTGTCAGTGATAATCATTTATTTTAGAGCTGATTTTCTACTTTAATTAAATGAAAATGTCACTCAGTCAAATGAATTCATTTACACTTATTTATCCAGTTCTCCAGGCTTTAATTTCTTAAAGACTTGAGCTCATCATATTTGCTCACAGAATGAACTGAAAAATATCTCTGTAAAAGGCTCACAAATGATTTCTCCTCCCCCATAGAAGTGCTGTATAAACAAAGCCAGGATTAACAAATATGCCAATGGTTATTTTCTTGTGTTCATGTTATCTAAGTACATAGAAGAATATGTATTTGAGGATGTTAGTGTACTTGTGTGTGCTAGAGCAGGAAAGTGAGCAACACCCATCACCACAATCCTATAGGACTTGAAGAAAGTCTTCAAGGTAATTTTAACCATCTGTGTGTCTTTATTTGTCTTTCAAAATGTTAATTCTTGGTGAAGTTTTTAAAGTCTACCCAATCTTTCCTTTCAGAATTTTGGAAGGGTTATTTATTGAATATGGTCTGTTTCTAACATTATCATATACTTGAGGCCCAGTGCACAAATTCATACACAGGTGGGATCCCTCAGGGTGGCCTGCGGGGATTGGGCCAAATCAGCAGTCCAATACCACCTGCTGCTCCCCTGCTTCTCCCACTCATCCCAGCCCACTGTGCCTGCCACGGGCTCGCACCCAGTCAGTCCTGATTGGGAGAGGCTCCCAGCTGCAGTGGTGCTCACCAGCTGTGAGTCCTGCATTTGGTGCCTGTGCCAAGGGGGTAGAGGAGGGGTTTGGGGTGTGATTGGCCCTCTGGAGAGGTAGTGGGATGCCCTTGCCAGTCCGGGATCCAGATCAGTCCTGCTGACATACACTCCAGTTGTGGAGAGCACCTGGCAGCTGCTTTTGTATTGTTTCTTCCTTGCAGAGAGTCTGGGGGACGGGGCCCCGGGGGGGGCGGCGGGGGGCCGGGGCGGGAGTGGTGGAGGGGGAGGAAAAGTGGCTGCAGTGCCCGAGGCTGACTTCTAGGAGGCCAGTGGCGCTGCTGGGATCATGCTGACAGCACTGGTCTGTTGGTGCCTGGCCCATTCTTCAGATATTGGACCTACAGGACTATGGAGGGAGGGAGTGGCTGCCACCTGGCTGGTGGGCCACCAGGACAGATAGGTCAGCTGAGTGGCGCTCCCTCTGTGTGAACGCACTGACCACCAAGGGGCAGCTCCTCCGTTGAGCATCTGCCCCCTGGTGGTCAGTGAGCATCATAGCAACCAGTCTTCTGGTCATTTGGAGATATATATATATATATATATATACACACACACACACACACACACACACACACTAGGGGTCCAGTGCATGAATTCGTGAACCTTGAAAGGAACTGTGGGCTGCGAGGCTGTGGTGAGCACAAGGGAGGGCCTCGGCCCATCCTCCATGCCCCCATCTAGCTCCTTCTGCCTCGGTTCCCAGTCCCCTGTCTGCCGGCAGCCCTGCTCTCACTGCTGCTGCTCCCACACACTGACAGCACTGGCCCCGCTGGCACACACTGATGGCACAGAGTGATTGGGGCCAGTGCCAGCAATGGGTGCAAGCGAGGCTGGCGCCATCATCAGGCATGAGCAGCAGCTGCTGTCCTGATCACTCCTCGGGAGCAGGAGGAGGTGGAGAAGCCCTCAGGGGCGATCAGGGCCTGCAGCTACCACTTGCACCCACTGACAGCGCTGAGCTATTGTGACTGGCACCAGGCACTGGCAGTGGATGTGAGTAGGGCTATGGCCAGCAGCAGGTGCAAGAGGTGGCTACTGGCCCCGATTGCCCCTCAGGAGCAGGGGGAGGTGAAGAAGCCCTGCGGGGTGATCGGGGCCAGCAGCCACCACTCACACCCATTGATGGTGCCAGACTATTGGGGCTGGCTTTGGGCACCAGCAGTGGGTACAAGTGGCATCTCTGGCGCTGGCAGCAGCTGTGAGCCCTGCATTTGGCTCCTGTGCCGAGGGGTTAGGGGAGGGGTTTGGGGTGTGATTGGCCCTCTGGAGAGGTAGTGGGATGTCCTTGCCAGCCTGGGATCCAGATCGGTCCTGCTGACATACACTCCAGTGGATCGCGGCAAGTGGGAGCAAAGAATTATCCATAACCACCAGAGGCTCACCCCAATGACAGCAACTGGCACCCCGCCTGGTCTAGCACCCCTGCTCACTTGCTCCACTATCTTGCCGCAGCTGATGCCCGCCACGTTCTGCACTCTTCTGCCTGTGCCAATGCCTGCCATGTTCCACATGTGCCCCCTGGTAGTCAGTGTACCTCATAGCGACAGATTGTTCAGTTGTTCTGCTGTTGGGTCTATTTGCACATTAGGGTTTAAGATGTTAAAATAGAATCAGCATACTTAGTCATTCGCTCATTGGACAAACTTTACTGCATACTCACTAGGTATTCACTAGATGACAAACAGGTATTCCTTGAAATTGACAAGTAGGCTAGCTGCAAAAGATTCACCAAGGTCTTTTTGGTATGAGCAAACCATGTTCATTTTCTGGAAGGCCAACACACTGATTTTTAGGAGACATACTCGGCTCTCCAGAGCCCGTGCTAAAAAGGGGAAATGTTACCTTGAATACTTCTCAGAGGAAAATTTCAGTTAAAGTAGTCCTCTCTCTTATTAAAAGGGTAAAAATGGCACTGATGTCCAACTAGCATGGTTAGATTTTTACTTATGTAGACTTTCTGGTGATCTCCCAACCCCAGATATGATCTCCTTGATCACCCACCTTTGGTGGTAGATCCCTGTGGGCACCAAGATCAGCTCTGAGGGGTTGTGCTAAACTGGCTCCCTCACACCCACATTGCCATTTTTTTCTACTGTGGTATGAGCAGACTTTTCACTTCACCAGTTTCATTTCATTTGCTTTTGACTTTAAATGGTCTGGAGACAAAACTGGGTTTAAAGTACTTGAATAATGAGTTTCCAAAAGCTTAATGAGTTACTCCATAAAAAAGGCACAATTTTAATCTTTACATTTAATAAGAGTTAAAATTATGACAGCTTGGCAGTTTCTGATCTGAGAGACAGTTCTACTGGGAGTCAGTTGGTCCCTTGGATAAACCCAGCACTGTGGTTAGGAACTGCCAGTACTTGAGTTTTCTTATCCTTAAAATAGCTCCTGGTAGGTACTACGTGCTGTGACAGTAAAGATAATTGCAATAATCACTATTTAGACTCTAGGGAACCTATTCTACTCAAGCCCTGGGCTTAGAAAGAAAAGGTTGAGAAAGAATTGACCTTTTTGTCCCGTGATACTGATGTTGAAAGTGTTGACTCTGGCTGAAATTCCACTGCCCAAGTGGAAAAGAAGAGATGAATAGGTTTCTCCAAAGGTAGGAGAATGGCTTCAGTTAGAAGCTCCATCCCATATCTTATTAGGGCAGCTGATAGAGTATTTAATATGATAAACATTTACTGAGCATCTATTATGTGTGAAATACTGTACTAGGCCAAGACAGTCCCTACCTTAAAAGATCCTTTAGACCAATTAGTATTCTAAACACTTAGACTTTTAACTTCTCTAAGATATATCAAAATTGATCCATAGACCCAGAATACTTAGCTGGTGAATGGCAACAGCAACAATAGTAACTACCATTTATTGTATGCTTATTATGTATCAGTAGTTTTCTGAACACTATCTGCATTGTCATCCTGTCCTTACAACAACCCTATGAGATGGGAGCTATTATTATCCCTAGTCAGCAAATCAAAAAACTGAGTCACAGAGAATTATGAGACTTAAACCCGATTACACCGTTTAAGAAGTGATGGAGCAAGGATTTGCACACAGGCTCTCTCTAAAGCCCGTGTTCTTAAACATCATGCTAAGTTTGTTGCTATAATTCTGGTGATACTATGAATAAATTTCATCATTGCTTTGCACCAAGTTCCATGCCAGGTACTAGAAGTTCTAACGGGAGACACTAGAAATGGTTCCTGTCCTGATTTTAGAACCTAGAAAAGAGATGGATGTTACAAAAAGAGGCATGTAAAAGGATTTTTAAGCAGAGGAGTGATGAGATTTCATATACCTATTTTCCCCTGTTATACAAATATTTTTATTGAATCATGTTGATAAAATTAAATAAAAGGATAATCTCAAATGAAAAATACAATAAAATTAAATTTTTTACTTTTTAAATTATTTTTAAATTTTATTAAATTTATTGGGGTGATATTGGTTAATAAAATTATATAAGATGGATCTTGAGAATATCATGCTAAGCAACATAAGTTAGAAAAAGTCAAGAACCATATGATTTCACTCATATGTAAGATATAAAACTGAAAGCAACAAATAAGACAAAAACTCATAGACACAGACAACAATATGGTGGTTACCAAAGGGAAGGGAGATGGAGTAATAAAGGCTAAAGGGGCTCAAATGTACATTTTTTAAAATTCTGAATATTTGTTAAAATTCTACAACAATCTTAAGCTGGTGATGGAAAATGATTTGACTTTGGGTGGTGGGCACACAATGCAATATACAGATGATGTATTAGAGAATTATACACTTAAAACCTGTATAATTGTGTTAATCATTTACATTTTTAAAAGATCACTTTTGCAACTATGTGGAGAATAGATTAGATGAAGTAAGGGTGGAACTGGGGAGTCTACACAGTGATTTCTGCAGAAATCCAGCTGAAAACAGATGATAGTTAAAACTAAGGGGGTGGCCACTGAGCTGAATGGGGATGAATCTGTTTGCAGATAGAATCAACTGGACTTGATGATGGATTAGATGTGGCCAGGAGGGAGAAATTCAAGACTGAGTCCAGTTTCCTGGCTTGAGCTGCTACATAGATTGAGGAACCTGTGCTGAGCAGTGTGATGAGAGTCCTGACTTGAAAATGAAGGAGTTGATTGTAACGTGCTAACGTTGAAACATACAAGAAAGCAGTTAGATGTCTTGAGTATGGAGATTGAATAGGGATTGGCGCTGATCATGTAAATTTAGGAATTATGTCTTCAAGGGGGTCCAGTCGCTTGACCTCTAAACATTCTTGACCTTTACTCACATTAAATTTTATGTCAAGAGAGCTAGAGGGACAGTCTCCAAGTGTCTCCTGTGTGCCTCCCTCACTGAGCCACCATCAGTGTCTGTGCATACCACTAGCCTCTTCTGATGAAGGCTTGTTCAAATGCATATCAGAAATGGCCTCGCGGGGGACAAGCAGCTGGAGGAGGAGAGAGAACATGAGGAGGCGATATGCCCTGTCCTGTTTCCCCATTAGGATAAATTATCACAGAGTGACCCTAAGCATGATCTTTGAGGTGCTATCCCAGCTCCATCCTCCACCACCTATTTAAACTGGGGCTAATGAGATGTCCTCTCAGAAAGTAAGATGTTTCTATTGTAAAATAAGAACAAAAATACCTAGTTAGCTGACTTGCTATGAGATTAAAAGAAATTTTACAGAGTGGTTATTAGCACATATCTGAATACATAGTGGATAAGAAGTAGGTCTACATCCAAGAACACAGTCTTTCCAGAGATAAGCAGCAGGCTGAAATGTGTATTTTATAAGGCTGTTCCAATAAGTCAAACACTGCGTATTTGTTAAGATTCTGCAATAACCTCAAGTTGGTGAGATGAGAGAAGGCACTGCGTAGGATATAGAGCTGTATCACTTCCATGACATTGCTTCTGACACAGGTCAGTTTCTTTGTCAACCAGAATCACAGTCAAAAGTGTACCAACACCTAAAGACAGTCTTTCATTGTCTGTGAGCAAGTCCAGAGGATGGCATAGAAGCTTCTATATATGTGTGCCTTTGAATCCTTTTGTTGATTTCATTTGATCAGGATATGTAGCTTGTTAAAGAACTGCCCTCAATATCTTACATAAGTTCTATATGATTACATATGGAGGACATTTTATAGGACACAGAGCTTTTGCCTTTACTATTGTGGGGACTAAAAGAATCCCTGCCACCACGACCTCCAAATTGTCCAGTCTGTACTCTCGCTATACCCTTGTTTTGATTATTAATACTTCTTTGTGTTTTACTATTCATCTGACAAATCATCATGGTCATTACCCAAGTCAACAATTGCATTTATTATCTTCTTGGGTGACCAGCACTGTTTGGACTCAGAATGAAGAAGACAGACTCTTCCTTATTATTCTTTGACTCTGCAACTAGTGAAAAATAGTTTATGATTTAATATTTATTGGAATCATCCATAATCAAGTGCTCTAGAACAGCCCTCTTCAATATAACTTTCTGAAATGAAGGGCACATTCTAGATCTGTGTTATTGAGCACAGTAGCCTGAACACATGTGGCTGTTGAGGACTTGAAATGTACTTAGTGTGACTGAGAGACTGATTGTATAAGGTAATGTTGGTTTAAGTGGCCCTCTGTAGATACTGACTACTGCAGCATAGCTCTAGTCATTCTAAGGAGAGATGGTGCTGGTTCCAAGTATTCAGGAAAGAAGCAGAACCTCAGCTTGAGCTTAGAAGTCAGGAGGAAGCTAAAGTACTATTCTGTCTCTGTAGCAGTGTGAGCAAAGGCTGCAAGGAAGGGGAATGTATTTGGTTTGTGAACATTACAGGATCGGTCTGAGTATTTTACCTGCATTAAGCCTCTGGGTGTTCGGCATAAATCAACATGGTATTGATGTTGTTGTACTTTTTATAAATAAAGGATGTTCACAGAGTTAGACCATGTAATATACACATTCATTGAAATTTTAATACACATCAGACGGGAATGTAAAGATTATTTGAAGAAATAATTACTCAGCAGAGGTTAAAGGAACCCACAAGGGTGTTCAGTCACCAGGAACTAACAGAAGAAACCAGAGGGAATAAAAGGAGAGACTGTGTTAACAGAGTCTTCACAGAGTGGGAGGCATGGAGGAGTGGTCAGCTGACAGAGTAACCACAGCAGACAGGTGTAGCCAGTCCAGAACCATCGGGCCAGAGCAGGGAGGGAAGAGAGAAGAAGAGGCAAACCTCTTGCCTACTGACTTCTGCGTTCTCACTAGGTGAACACAACCAAAAGCTAGATGACACGTGATCACAGGGAATGCAGTCCTCAGGGTTCAGCTTCCCTTCACAGAGATGACAGGAAAGGCGAGAATGGCTTATAGGGAAGAGACGGGGAAAGGAAGTGGAAATAAACAGCTCTCTCTCTCTCTTTTAATGTTTAAAAAAAGACAGCATCTTAGTTCAGGCTGTTATAACAAAAATATTATTGACTGGGTGGATTAAACAACAGAAATTTATTTTTCTCAGTTCTAGAGGCTGGGAAGTCCAGAACCAAGTTGCCATCGGATTGGGTTTCTGGTGAAAATGCTCATCCGGATTTGCAGAACTGTGCCTCCTTGCTGGGTGCTCACTCAATGGAGAGATAGAGAGGGAGAGAGCAAGCTGTCCTATTACGGGTGCTAATCCCCATTCCCGAGGGCTCCCCACATAGGACATAATTACCTCCCATAGGCCCTACTTCCCAATACCATCACATTAGGGATTAGGGCTTCAGAATTTTAGGAAGACACAAACATTTAGTCCATATCATACAGTAAAATGGAAAGCATATAAATATTTAATATGTTGGTTAAATTATTGCAAAACCATGCGATTGAACATGATGCAGCATGGAAATTATATGTTTACAACAAAGAGAAAATCCTCACTAGATATTAAATGAGAATAGCATATACAGGAGGGTCAAAATGTTACTTTATATAGTGTATATACAGTAAAATAAGAGTGTATATTATTGACATGCGGGGGGGTGATGGGGGGAGAAAACTGGAGAGAAATGCATCAAAACATTACAGTGGTGTCTCTGGGTAGTGGCTTAAGGGTGTTTTATGTTTTTTTCTTGTCTCTCTCCTGGGTTTTCCAAATTTTTGAAAGCAACATAATTACTGTATTTTCTTATCTGAACAATGTTTCTATTGTTCTTTTATCTGCAGGACTATATTGAGTAGAACGAGGTATGTGACCTAGCTCCTTGTTATCAGCTGTCCACTGGCTTGACAGTGACCTTAAGTTTCATTATGTACCCATTTCTGCAGTGACAACAGACAGCTGAGCTACACATCTTAGAGCATTAAAAATCAGACGAGTCAATAAAATGTTCTCCTTTTAAAATATCCCACAGAGAGACCCACAGGTCTTTGAGTATGGCCTGGTTTCCTATTGATTTTTTTATTGCCTCAATCATTTTCTCAAACACGGTTCATTAATTCAGATCCCACCCACCACCTTTCCCTGTTGTCTATTCCATTTCCTCTCTGTTGCATATGAATCTCCAGTGGCACTTCCATTATTAAATTGACAGTTGCATAAAGCTTTATTGGCATCTGTAGGAATACCGCACATTTCTTAGGAACCATGGAGGTGGTATCCATTTCTTTTTTTCTGAACCAGTTTTTTGTCCTCTTATAATCTTCAGCTTAAAAACAGCAATCCATCTGTTTCATTGTCCTATTCTTTCCTGATAGAAAAACATTTCCCTGTACTGTCTTACAGATGTACAGTCATCCGACCTTGATGGACTCTCGTAGATGGAATCATCACCAGAGATTTGATGACTTCTCATATTAGTTAATCATTTTAGTTAAACTCACTCCCTCTCTTTCTCCATGGCTTGCCTTTCAACCTCTAGCTGCTGAACAATTATTCGTTCTTGGATGACTGCTTCAGCAGCATTAATCCACTCCTTGCTTGTAGGAGATATTAATAATAATAAACAGTTTGTAAATGTGCATAGTGTAGAATGCATCTAAGGACTATTGCTGATAATCCTCACTGTAATCATAGTTTTGCCATTGGGTTAAGTTAGGATTCTTGTGGTTCCAAAGAACAGAAAGATGACCAGTAAAACCGTGGGGCTTGGTGGCGTTTTCCGGAGATACAAACAGAAGTCTTTGGCAGGGCTCAGCACCAAGAGGCAGCAGACATTGCGAAGAAGTAGACTGTGAATTAGAAAACCAGCAGGTATCCATACAATACTAGGATCTCTCTTTCTTGTTTCTCCTTTTATCTCTCTGCTTTGTTCCCTATGCATGATATCTCCGTGACTCGTGTCACGGACTGGCAGATGACTTCTCAACCCCTTTCAAGTTTTCTAACTGTGGCTAGATACCTCACACCTCCTCCAGTGCTTTCTCAACTTCTCATCTTTCTGCTCCCAATTATTTTCTGTTCCTCCTCATCCCAGTTGCATGTTCCCTGGACAGGAACTCTGGTTGCCCCAACTTTGAGCCAATCAGCAACAGCCAGTGGCAGAGTTGTAATGTACTGTGCTTGCTGCCCAGAGACACCCCTGTGGTCATTGTGAGGCAATCAGACACCCTAAAAGGATTTGACCACAGTTCTTATGTAATTGATGATTTCATTCTACTTAATCAATGACAGATATACATTTATCAAATTAATATTTTTGCATCAGTATTGAGAGGAAGAAGCATCTTACCTAATACTAGAGAAATGTGTAAGTTGACCATAACACTGCTATGCCCACAGCCAATCAGAGTGGGTATGCAAATTAGAAATATGGAGGTTAATTTGCATACATACCTGAGTCCTGGGAACCACGGCATCCAGGTTACTCCCAGCTGGCCATCAGAGGGGCTGAGCCTGCGATTGGAGGGATGGGGCTAGGGAGGAGGGCAGGCGTTTCCCAAGCCTAAAGCCTGAGACTTGGAAAGGGGCGGAGATTGCAACCAAATGCAGACCAAACGGAAGTCAGCGCTGGGTTGCCCAGCTGCAGCCTGTCAACCTAACACTGCTCAGGTGGGTGAGACCCAGAAAGTGAGTCAGGGTCTGATCTGCAGCCTCAGTGGAAGCTGTTGATCAGTATACTTACCTCTCTCTTTCTCTCCCTCTTTCTTTCTGATCTTCACCAGCAGCCAGGCTTTTCTTTCTCTCCAGGCCTCCCAGAGGGCTGCTGTTAAGCCCTGACTCTTTGATCAGGCCCAGAGATAGGCCTGGAGATGCTGACTGGTATAGGAACCAACCAATCAGAACCAAAGGTGGGTGCTGTGGGGAACCAATGGTTGGCTAAGAGGCGGAGCTTCTGACGCTGACTAGTATAGGAACTGACCAATGAGAACCAAAGGTTGGTGCTGTGGGGAGCCAATGGCTGTCTAGGAGGTGGAACTTTTGATGCTGACTGGCATAGAAACGGACCAATGAGAACCAAAGGTGGGTGCTGTGGTGAACCAATGGCTGCCTACGAGGTGGAGCTTCTGACACTGACTGGCATAGGAACTGACCAACGAGAACCAAAAGTAGGTGTTATTGTGAGCCAATGGCTGCCTAGAAGGTGAAGCTTTTGACACTGGCATAGTAACCGACCAATCAGAACCAAGTTGGCCAGCAGAGGCGGGCAGTTGGGGGCAACATCAGGCCTGCAGGAGTGTGAAGTTAGGGGTGATCAGACTGCCAGGCAGAAGCATTTAGAGGCAATCAAGGCAGGCAGGCAAGCAGTTAGGAACCAGTGGTCCCAGATTGTGAGAGGGATGTCCGACTGCTGGTTTAGGCTCAATCCCAAGGATCAGGCCTAAAATGGCAGTTGGACATCCTGCAAAAGATCCCCAGTTGGAGAGGGTGCAGGCTTGAGTTGAGGGAATCCCCTTCACGCATGAATTTCATGTACCAGGCCTCTCATATAGCTTATAAAGATGGAGTTATGGGGAAAAGGGGTTTGAAAAATTCTTTTGTATGTGGCAAGAAAGAGCAGTTTTGTGTTCTTGACTATCACAGAGACATGCTAAGGAGATGATGGATATGATCAAAGGGACTGAAGTAAAATATCAGAACTAGAAATGACACCAAGAAATGTGAAGCAAAGAAGGACAAGCCAGTAAGAAGCAGGAAGCTTTCTCATAATGAATCTGACTGTTTTAGTACCATATTTAAGAATCAACTACACTGCGTTCTAGACACCAATCTACGCATATTTTATGCAGCTTGCATCCTAGAAATAAGATGTGTTTTGAAGCAGCCAAAATACAATTAGTGGTTTTTTCTGTATTGGTCCTCACATGGAGATATATATGTATGTATTCATCTAATAGACATTTGTAAGATACCCATTAGACTCCAGGCAAATCTTGGGCAATATGGTTATCAAACAAACACTTATATGAGTAAAAGTGTTGATTAAGCTCCATGCTGCATATGTTAGTAAGCACTTCATGTTCTTTAACTCAATCATTTCTCACAAGAAACACCACTAGTGCTTCTCCCATTTTATAGGGAGGAAACTGAGGTCCTCAGAGAATGAACGGACATGGTCAAGGGGACAAAGTTAAGTTTTGGAGAGGTTGAAGCTTGACCCAGATGTGTCTGATCACAAAACCCTTGTTTTTTTGTTGTTGTTGTTGTTCATGTTTTTTCATTGTTCATGTTGCATGAGTGTTTCAACCTGTTCTATTGATTGTTTGAGGAATAACATGAGGAACATCCCTTCCCCATGACAGATAGCTCCCAGGCTAGCCTGACATGGACCAAGGAATAGTTAGACCATGATAAGCCACACATAAGGTGGTCAATACTATGAATGAGGCAGCTAGAGAAGCAGCATCTGCTAATTCCTAAGTATGGAACTCTGAGAAAGTTCCTTCTTTCTCTGGGCTTTGTTGCCCTGCACCTGTCAAAGGACCTACCTTAGAGGTGACTGTGTGGAGTAAAAGAGTTGATCCTCTTAAAGGGCCTGGAGCAGTGCCCGAAACAAAGTAGGTGTTCCCACAATGCTTTCAGTGTTGCTCATCATGTGCTATGTACTGTGAGAATTCGTACTCCTTGATGGAGTCAAGCAGGATTTAGAGAGGAAAGAGGCTTTGACATAAGATGTTGCTGGGTAAGGAGGCACATAATGGATGTTTAAAGCAGAAGGATGGGTGAACAAATAACTTCATTTATTCAACACACATTTATTTAGCATATACTGTGTGCCAGGCACCCAGCCAATGTTAGTTATGGGTACATAGGCATGGGACTATGAAAGTATATGGAATGTTTTATATCCTGACTTCAAAAAAGAGGTGAATCCTAGGGAAACAGCCACAAGGAGTTATCTGTAAGAACAATTATGGATATGACAAAGCTAGGATTGTCTCAAGGACATATCACCTGAATTTCTTTACCAAGCCCTTTCAAAATTCTTTACTCAAGGAACTGTTTGAGCAGACCTTAGTGCACCAAAGGGTCTGACACACAGACACACCTTTTCCACCCACCTGTGTCTACCTACATACTACAGAATACATCACTGCCCTTCGTTTAGCAGGATGACGCTGCTGACTCTTCATATATCTTGGTGAAGGATGGCTCCGTTATACAGAACATTCCTCAACTGGAGATAGCTTGAGGACGGATAAAGAAGAAGTGTTAAGGCATATTAAACATTGGCTTTCTCCTGGTAGCAGTTTGTCATTTTTCAATTTGGCATCTTGCCCTCTTCTTTTTTCTACTATGCAGATCTGCATGAGTCTTGATTCAGAGGGGATTTTCTTGTGAGGTGTCTGTATGCAAACATTTGGACTGAATTGAATTGCCAGGTGTAAATGAGGGAAGTTTAGAGTCTTGCTCTATTTATAGTCAAAAGCAGTTCTCTTCTGTTGTTGGCCTTGATCCTGGACTCCCAGGAAGTTAATATGCTTCTTGGCCTGTGACATCTGCCTTTACTTCCTGGAGTCGGACTCTGGCTTTGACTGGCCTGGCATGTCAAGGCTTCCAGGGACTTGGAGGTAGGTCCAACTGACACTGTTCTGGCTCCCTCAGGCACCTCTACCTGAGCATCCTCTCTCATAAGCTCCGAAGCCACCATCTGTTGTCTGCACCTCATCGTGATTCATAGCATAGGAAAGGGATCTAAACGCTTTGAGTTGGAAAGAACTTTGTGCACTTAAATAAAAAGTCAACAAGCACACTGGTAGCAATTTCTAGGTATTAAGCACTCAGCTCATAAGGAAATGGAGGTGTCCCCTGGTTAAAAAAAGCTGTCCTAGTGCTGATAAGAAGCGAAGCCAGGAAACTAGCTCAGAGAGTGGAATTCTGAGTCTGAACTCTTAACTCTAATGTGCTGCTGACCATGCTTAGAGGTCACCTAGTCTAGCCTCTTACTAATTGAATGAATTGTGGCACAAAAAGCTCTAAACACACAGTAAGTGCAATATATGTGTGAGCTGTTGTTATTCATATATTTAATAAATGGTAAAAGATGAGGCCAAACAGGTGATGCATGTATATATATTTAGTTCAGAATTTCCCAAATGATATTCTGTAGAATGCCAGTATCCAAATACATGGTGTTCCCAAAAATGTGTACATACTTTGAATAATTATTAATTCTAATGGGTTAAATCTGAAAAGAAAGAAAATCATTTTGGGATATATATATATGTGTGTATGTGTAGTGTGTGTGTGTATACATACAGATGTACAGTATGTATACACACACATACATATATGGGTGGGATGGATGGATAGATATCAAGTAAGTTTGGAAAATGTTGGCTTAAAAAAATAAAAGTTCTTTAAATTGTAGTACTTCTCAAAGCCTTTATAATTACGAAAAAGTAGCTGTGTTGCATAGGCTGTGTTGGAATTACTGGACCATCATATAGAAAAAGGTGGCACAGCAGGCCTGAAGCTGTATTTCTTAGAAGGTCCTGCTTGCAAGGTTGGCCCCCACAGGTATCTGAAACTTGGATTCCAGAGGAGGTCCCACCACTCTTTGATCAGAATGACTCATGTGCCTAAATTGTACAAATGCTTTCCCGCTGGGAGTGTGCAGATGGGGTACATGGTAGGCAGAGGATGCCTGTGTGATCAGTTTGTCTCAGGTGAGCATCCCCAGTGGACGACATTTCACGCGTGTTGGCACCACTTGGTGCTGGAGGAATTAATAGCATCCTGTGTGACTCCATAGGGAGCGATCTCTTGCAAGTTTGTGCCTGGTTTCCTCCCAACTTCCTGCCATGTGCCTTTTCCCCATGCTGATCTTGCTCTGTATCTATTTTCTGTAATAAATCTTAGCTGTGAGTACAACTATATGGTGAGTCCTATTGGTCCTGCTAGTGAATCAGCAAACTTAGGGATGTTCTTTGGAATCCCAGTCACAACCCAAATACTTTCTTCACCAAGCCTTTGAAGCATCTTGTGGGTCCCTGGGGCTCTAAAGAATAGTGGAGGCAATGATGAAATGTTCATTCCCCCAAGGTAGAGACACCTCTGGTTTTTTGGTAAAAAAAAAATATTACGGCTCCTAAGGTCTACATGGAGGTCATTACCAAGTAATGATTTTCCTACTGGCTGGGATACACAGATTAGTATACATACTAACAGAACAGAACTTTTAAAACACTCAGGTGTGAATGATAAGGATGGAACCAGAATGGTAAGGATGGCCTCATTTTTAGACATAGCTATTTAGCCCAGGATAAAATTATTTGTATAAATTTATATGTCACATTATATGAGCCTTTTTATAAAGAAAGATATTAAATTACATAAAACTATATATGTACTAGTACATAGGACTTTTTTTAATACATCTAGTTAGGCAACCCTACCAAAGGGACATGGCTTGCTGAGCCTCGTGGCTGAGTCTGTGGCTTATCCCTTGGAAAATATGACTTCTCTGAGTTCATTGTACAGATGCAATGAACATGGCAGTCTTCTTAGAGCAGGAAGGCTGCCATGGTGCATGGAAAACCAAATGGAGAGGATGGTCAGCTCCAGTGTGTGTTCTTCCCATACCTCCTGGGCACTCCCCCTCCTCCACATTCTTCATGGCTGACTTGCCCTTCTTGATGTTTTTAATAGCTGCCAACAGTTATATTTGCATATCCTCTGCCCCGGGTGGGGAACTGTGCTTCCTGTGATCCAGCCCACTCCAGTTAACTTCCTTATATCGTGTGTCTAGACCACCCTGGCCTGTTTTCCTTTGACCTTGTTCTCACAGCCCTTGTTAACCTGTTGCCAAATTAGCCAGTCTACACCAAGAACTTACCAGTTATAAGTTGGTTTAGCTGGCTCCTTGCCAAGCTAACTATCAGGGAGATAATTCTCTAAGCAATTCATCCTTCTCACGGTCTCAGAACCTCAAGCTAATGCTGCAGCATGCATCCATTGATATGTGTCTCTGTCCTCTATGCTTTGTTGACCTCTCCAAATTCCAGTTCATACCATATGCTGTCCTCCATGAAGCTGGCCTTCTCCATTGCACCCTTGGGGACCTCCCTTGACCTTGAATTCCCATCAATATGTCCATGTGTAGCAGACTATTGGGCACCATCACCCTTCTTAGTGTTTGTCTTTTTTTTTTTTTTGCTTATATATCCAACACACAATGATTGCACTCCCATTTAAGACCCACCCTTTGCACTAGAAAACAGAGATGCTTCAAAAAAAAAAAAATGAAACCAAGTCCCTGCCTCCATGGAGCTTATTGTTCAGCTGATCTGCTCTATACCATGCTACACTATTACTCCCACTTGCTGGTGCTGACTATTTCTTTATGTCTTTAAATTCCCTTAGAACAATGACCTATACTTGGGTTTTTTGCATTTCTAGAATCATGAATGATCAATAGTAAATAGTGGTTAAGAACTCAGGAAAAATACAGTTTCTTTCCCATTTCTAAAGTCCATGAGCCATAGTGACCTCTAGTTCCTCAACTGTAAAGTGGGGATTGTTATATGTACCTCTTATAGCATTGAAGGAGCTACTTAGATATTGTACTAGACCAAACATGTACTAAACTTTTACTAAAAATTTGCTATAATTCTTACTAAGCAAGCCTATGACAGAGTTTTCCTGGAACTTTGGCCACAGAGCAGCACTGGGAGGTGTTGCCTGGTGGGCGAGATCCTGGCATTGTACTGTCAACCTTCCCACATTTGGTCCAACTTGAGCAGGATGGGAGGAGTTAAAGGAGAAAGCAGTTGTGAGTCAGAACATCAACAATGTGTTAAAAGACCTGCCTCACTTCCTCTGCACAGGATTGTGGATTTCCACATCCATTTTTGGCATGAAGGATGCTGTCTTAGTTTGCTCTGTTTCCTCATAGTCATTTAAGGCAGAGTGGAGGCTGGGAAGAAGGACAGAATTTCTATATACTGACTGAATACTATGAGCTAGTTGCCTTATATTCCTTCTTCATCTTCACAACATCCCTGCCAAGAAGGTGTTCTTATTCCCATTATAGAGATGGGAAAACTGAGACTTAAAGAGTTTAAGTAACCTGACCAAGTTGCACAGCTAACTCAACACTGGTCCAAAGCCTTTGCCCTTATATCAAATGCTCTTCAATAGATCAGATCTGAGGCAGCTCTGGCCTAGTTTGGCCTGATCTGTCTGCTTTTCCCCCTTCTACAACAATCCACTCCTACTCCACCCAGTGGATCTGTGGTCAAGATGACAATTTCACAGCAAGCATGCAACTCCATTGTTCTAATGCAACATGACAAGTGAGCCCGTGGTGTAAACTGTAAGGAAGGTCATATGTGTACAGACCATGATTTTGCTCATGATGACCCCAGCCCAGTCCCTCTTGTTCATTGTCCCAGTGTTAGGATTTGCTAGAAGGAACCACACCAATACCTCCATCATGTAGATAATCAGATGGGCCTAGGAGTGGATGCAGACTGTTTGGTAGCCTCACCCTTCACATTACCACTTCTGTATTGCTTCTGCCCCCAAAATGATTTGCTCTCCTTCGAAACAGCCTTTCATGATTTCCTTTCACCTGACTTTTCCTCCAAAACTGTAATGCAACCACACAAGCAGGAAGAGACCACGGAGAACCTATTCAAGGGCCACAAAGTTGGTCTGGACCCCTGTGTTCACACTAATGTGTTGGAAATAGCTAGGTAGATGAGAACTGGGAGTCTAGGCAAGGGCTTGGTGGACAGAAGGTGCTCTGGGTGAGCAGAGTTCACCATGGACACAGAATGTGGGCAGTTGTGCTTATCATTGTTGGACTCAGGCTAACCCCCCTCATCTTACAGAACAGGAAACTAAGGCCCTGGGATGGGAAATGACTTCCCTGAGCTCAGTTTGCTAACTAATGCAAAATTAGGGTTAGAAACCCTGTCTCCTACTCCTGGCACATTTTCTTCCCTGAATCAGGGAAATGGGCCTACTGTATACATTCTTCTCTTGGCTCCATCAACTCCTAAAAAGGAGTCATGATTCGTACCATAGCTGTGCCCAGTTTTGCTGATTCTCTGAACCTATTCCTATAATAGAGAATAAGCACTGTGGTTCCGGGCCACCTACCTCAGATACATCTAGAGTATTGATTCAAAACACTGAGTCTTGGGATATTCCCTAGATCAGAGTCAGAAAGTGATCCAGTCACTAGAGTTTAAGAAGTTCTAATGTGGAATTTGGGCTGTTTATACTTCTTATTTAGTTTCTGGGCTTCTCTTTGTTTCTCTTTCCTTTAGAGCCTTCAGTCAGTACCCCCTCATTGTCTTATATTTATAGTTCTTAGTCAAATTCAATAAGAAATGAAAATTACTGAACTTTCCATCAAGCTGTGATTTGACCAGGATAGAAATGGGAGAAGGGAATTTTTGGAATAGGAAACATGCAGCTTCTCATGTGGGTTGAGATAGAATTATATAGAAAGATCCCTTATTTGCTTCCTGGTATGTTTTCAATAAAAAAACCTACTGTCAAACATGGTGAACAGTTCATAAGATCTTCATTTTTAGTTGTAGGCAGATATTTCCAAATACATGTCAGTGTTTTCTTAAAACTCCTTTGTAAGAATCTGGTTTAATGATTGGAGTGAAGGTGGGTGTGGGCCGCGATTGCAAATGTGTGGCGTGCAGGATTTGCAGAAAATTTGAATAAGTTGCCAGTATTTAAGAATCAAGATGTTTCACATTTTTAAATATAAATTTTCATCTTTTATTTATATAATTTCACCAAAATATTTCATCCTGGGCCACAGTCTCACAATAT
Organism: Lasiurus cinereus; assembly: GCA_011751065.1. Taxonomy (NCBI): domain Eukaryota; kingdom Metazoa; phylum Chordata; class Mammalia; order Chiroptera; family Vespertilionidae; genus Lasiurus; species Lasiurus cinereus. The sequence continues at coordinate 2,899,791 of JAAGEH010000297.1, forward strand.
AGCAACCTGGAACACAGTACCCGCTCTCTGAACCAGACTATGGCACATTCAAGATGTTTGTAAATATGACAGTAGTCCTCCTATGGAGAGAAAGGGTCTGGGCACCCTCCCCTGGAATCTCGGAAGGCCTCATCACTTCTCTGACCAGTAAAATATGGCAGAGGTAGTGCTGTATCAGTTTCTGGCCTAGGCCTTAAAATACCAGCAGCAGCCACTTCCTGTCCCCTGAGACCTTTGCTTAGGGGAATGAACCACCATATAACATATGTAACTGCCCTGTGACAAGTCCAATCCCCATGAAAAGATCCTGGAAAAAGAGGCACCATGAGGAGAAAGACAGAAGATGATGGAGCATCAAGTACCAGAGGTGTGACAAGGAAACCATCTTGGCAATAGATCTCCATTCCCAGGAGGGGACAACACATGCAGTTTCTCATGTGAGTTGAGATAGAATTATATAGAAAGATTCCTTATTTTCTTACTGGTATGTTTTCAATAAAAAATCTACTGTCAAACATGGTGAACAGCTCATAAGATCTTCATTTTCATTTGTAGGCAGATATTTCCAAAAACATGTCAGTGTTTTCTTAAAACTCCTTTGTAAGAATCTGGTTTAATGATTGGAGTGAAGGTGGGCATGGGCCACTGCATATTTACCAACTCAGGGAAGCAGCAAAAATGCAGAGATAAAGAAACAGATCACAAATGAAAGAAATAGAGGAAAACAAACAACTGGATATAGAGTTCAAATCCACAGTTATAAGATTTTTCAAGAATTTTCTAGAAAAGATGGATAAATTTAGCAAGAACCTCAAGGATATGAAAAAGGACCAAGTAGAAATTAAACATACACTGACTGAAATAAAAAATATTATACAGAGACCTAATAGCAGAATAGAAATTAAAATGATAAAGAAATGTATATCTAAGACAAAATTAAGATATGAGGTTTGGAGGGATTTGGAGAGCAAAGGAAGTTTCTACTTGAAGAATTTTACCTCCCATGGATGACCTTGCTCAAGGTGATAAATGGACAAGTTCTAGGCTTGGTCAGCCCTTTCTGACAGTTGGCTTCCTTATCTATAAAAGGGGTTCCCATTCATCTTCAGCCTTGGATGAGTCTATGAGCAAGATCTCTCTGCTTTTATGTGATTGATTCCTAGTGTGTATTGTATATCTCGTAGCATATTAGAAAGTATATTTATTCCATGGCATTCCAGCCTGGGGATCAAAATAAAATGTCTAAGTCTTTGTGAAGTCTGTGCCTTTCTCATCTCGTACCTCCAGCACTCAGTAAATATTAGTTGAATAAATGAATGAACAAATGAGTGCATGTTAGTCACTGAGGCTACGAAGACAAATGAGACATGGTCCCTGCCCCTTGAGGAGCTCACAGTCTATCGAACACAGGCAGCAAATTAAACACTGGTTCTGCCTCCTGGGTAGCACATTCTTTTATTCAGAAACACCATTTTATCTGTGTCGAGCTGCTGTTCACATCCCAACCCAGATGAAACGACAAGTTAAGGAAACATGCCTTGGAGGATCCCAGAACGAGGCTGGGGACTGCAAGCCACCCATCCTGACGAGGCAGCCTTCTCCTGTTGAGGTTTTTGTCTTGAGCAGGAGGAAGGGAGGAATGGCCCATCAGAGCTGTGGGAGCCGAGGCTCACTTACTCAGAAGCGCCCTGAGGGACCCATCAGAAAAGCAGAAACAGACTCACTGACACGCCATTCCATCAGGCTGTGTGTGCACCGCTGGCTGCAGAGACGGCAGGGAGGTCGCTTCATCATCATGGCCCTCTGAGCTGTAGCCTGAGCTGGGACAGGCAGAGCCAACACCAGAATTTGATTTTGTTTTTCAAAAGAGATGTGACAAAATCCCTGATTTTAATCAGCCTGTCGCATATGGGCTTCAGGAATGATCTTTTTTTTTCTCCCAGGTTATTTGGGAAAATGTCAATTTAGGCATTTTTCCCCTTCCTTTCTTTGTAAGTGAGGACTTTGTAAAGCCAGACAGGGGAAGCTGACCTTTGTTTAATATTAAAGATAAGGGGTTTTTGTTCTTTATTCTCCCAGTGAGATGACTGTCAGTGTCAATCGATGGCTACAATCAACATCATACAGAGTGTCTATGAAAATGCACTTGGGTTTGGGAAGATTTCTTTTTATGTACATTAAATAACAAATCATGAAGATGTCAGGAAATTGTTGGGGAGCCATGCTTGGGTTCCAAGCCAAGAGATTGTGTTCCAGGTGGGAAAGCTGAGCCCTGCAGGTGGCAATGACTTTCTATCTGCAAAGCAGAACCTGGTAACATAGTTAAGCCAGTAGTTAATTTGCAATGTTTGTTCAATAGACTCTGAACTCCTTCAAGTAGAAATCCTACAAGAGAAGATAAAAGCCACAACAACAGCAACTAAACTTCTTTCTGCTCAAAGTTTAAAACTTTCATCAGGTCTTAACATTTGGGGAAAGAAATGTCATCTTCATCGTGAGTCATTTTCCTTTTTAAAAAGTAGCTTTTCCTGATTTCAACATTGGAATCCAAAGCCAACATAAACTAACTTTCTTGGTAACTTAGTAAAATGATAAAAATAAGTTAAAGGTATTATCCTACATAATAAAAGCCTAATATGCTAAGTGTTTAGTCATCCATTCAACCAATCAAAGCATATAAATATGCTAATGATACACTAAGGCCGCTCAACTGCACGCTATGACATGCACTGACCACCAGGGGGCAGACAGTTGACCAGTTGACAAATTACTATGACATGCACTGACCACCAGGGGGCAGATGCTCTGACTGTTAAGTTATCTTGTCGCTGGGATCTGGCCAACTGGGACTGAGTGAGACGGGCCAACAAACCCTGGAGCCTTCCCCGCAGTCCCTCCCCAGCCCCAATCGTGCACTGGTGGGGTCCGTCAGCCTGGCCTGTGCCCTCTCACAATCCAGGACCTCTCGAGGGATGTCGGAGAGCCAGTTTCAGCTTGATCTCGGGCCTCTAGTTAAAGATCTAAAGCAACTGCGAAAACCATCAATAGTAAGTGCTGACTAACTTGCTCACAATATGGCACAGACTTGTACTTCATCTGATTCTGGCTGAAGGTGCCCACTTTATAATGGGGCAAAGTTGTAGCTCTTCATGCAAACATCACATGTTTGCTAATTTTTGTTTCTGTTTTTGTCAATTTCACCACCTTTCTTTGATCTGGAATTTCTGGTGCATCGTCCTTAGCTACTATGTTTCCTGTGTGATTGGTGCTCATGGCGATTACAATCAGTCTAGACTCTCATGGCCCAAGACTCCTGTCTTCAGACAGCCCTTATGTTATTAAAGGAATAGCCTAACCTGCTGTGGAGGGAACTGGAAGGTGGAATGAAGTGAAAGAAAGCATGTCAAGAGAGCGTGCTGGGCCTCCCTGCTTCTAAGGGGTCTGAATTCACTCAAGACCTTGGGTCTCGGGGCATGCAAGACACACTGGTGTGTAAAAGGAGGACTGGCATGTGACATGGATCACTGATCCAATGCCAGCCATTATGAGGGTCCAGTTCTATCTCATAGTCTTGTCCTTCAACCTAGAGAACTGAATATTTCTAATGAGACCTACATGAATAAAATCCCTGAGGCACAAGGATCTTTCTTCCTGAATTCATTAAGACTATTCTATGATCATAAAAATTGTAGATTCAGAAAGGAACTTTGAAAGACTGTATTATCCATGGTCCCAACCTCACATAAAACCATGCATAATCCATCCATAAAAGAAAACGTACCTGCTTTTAGGCCTTTAAGAACATGATAATGGCCAGCTTGTTTTTCGTAACCTATCCCGATGCTTCATTACCTCCCCCAAAAGTGAAATCATGGTTGGCTTCATGCTCAATATCCAGTTATTAAATATATCAGTGAAGATGTACAAATAAATAAATTCTAAACCGTTAACATAATATGAATAGCTGCCTGGTACTGTGTTTATATTTCTAACTATGGGAAAAGTAATTAGAGAGTGTTTTGCAGAAGAGTTGGCATTTGAGCAACATCTTGAAGGATGATTATTGGTTTGCAGAGTGGGCGTGAAGGTATGGGACACACATGTGCGCATGAGAAGCATAGTGCTGGGCTATTGGAACACTGAGTACAGCAGGATGGGCACAGAGGTTACAAAGTGGGAAAGGTTGAGAGGAAAGATTGATCAGAGAGGAGGCAAGAGGATAGTTAAGTACATAACCCCCAATTCTTAGAGTATCTCTTAAGCTCTACATGTCTGTAATACATTATTTACTATAAGTCTTCCTGCATTTAATACTCTCTTGACCTGACCTGAAAATAAGACATTCCTTTTGGGTCTTCATTTGTAAAACAAAACAAAACAAAAAGTCATTGCTTGTTCATATTCGAAGAGGTAGGCGTGTGAAGTGATTTTCAGTGTGGGAATACTCGCCATTCGCAGCAGCCATTTGTGAAGATCCTTCTCTTTCAGTGGTTGACACACTCAGAATCATGCTACAGGAAGCTAAGCAAGCTTGGTGTCCCCTTCTTTCCAGAGAGTGGTGGGTCTTCGTGTTGGAGGTAGATGTGAGGAAAGCGGGAGACAGAGAGGATCTTCAAAGAGGCCTCAGGCCTGGAGCACAGCATTTGCCAGAGAGCCCCTGCCAATTTCTCACGTTGTGTGAAAAATCTCATCTGTGTGCGTAGGGACAGGGGGAGCTCTGTGGAGCCCAGAAGCTGGTGAACAAGCTTCTGGTAAAGGCTGCCTCTTAGATCCTAGGGTCTCCCCGACCACAACAAGAGGTGCAAGTGAGGGAAGTAGAGACTGGGAGCTGCAGTGCATCAGCTGACAGGAACCCTCTATGCATATCTGTCTGTTGGGTTCCTTCTGTGTTCTAGGCACTGTGCTAATGCTGCAAGGCAAATTCATCCATTCCCTGCCAGCAAGCATCCTGGGTCTTCCTTATGAGACAGGCATTTCCTCTGCAAGACAGATTACTGAGCAGTCATAGTACAACAGGAAGGGCTAGAGAGAGGGCACTGTGGTCCCTGTAAGGGGTCCCTAATTCCCCCTAATATGTTAAAGCATTCCGGGCATGGCAGCAAGATTTAAGAAATGACTTACTCGATATGGCTGGAGTCTGAGTTTGTGGTGGGGTACGTATGAGGGCTGAGACTGAGTTCAGACAAAAGGGTGGTGCTGAGGAGCTGAAATGTCATCAATCAACCCTCACAGCCCAGAGAAGGCCTGGGTTCGTTTGGCTGTGAGCCAAGATCCCCCACCTTCTGCACACACGCAGAGCCATCGTTCAAGGGCACTTTCTACCACTGCAATGGTTCTGTTGAGAAAACCAGGGAAGAGTACAGTTGTAAAAAGTAAGTAGTGTTGTGACTAAATAAATGAACACCACCTGTGCATCTCTTTGGGGAAATGAGTCAAATTAGTGAAACAAATTGTGTAATCACAGCAAATGCCAATCTCAGCCACTATGGCTTTTCTGGTCATTTCTGGTTTTCATGAGTGGCTTCCTCACTAGTGTTCATTCAGATCAGTGGTCGGCAAACTCATTAGTCAGCAGAGCCAAATAGCAACAGAACAATGATTAAAATTATTTTTGAGAGCCACATTTTTTAAACTTAAACTTCTTCTAATGCCACTTCTTCAAAATAGACTCGCCCAGACCGTGGTATTTTGTGGACGAGCTACACTCAAGGGACCAAAGAGCCGCATGTGGCTCGCGAGCCGTGGTTTGCCTACCACTGATTCAGATGCATGAAGAGGACTTTTAGGTCTATGTGTTATTTTCAATCACATAAGTAAGACAAAAGCATTGCCAGAAAATAAAAATAGTAATCGTGCCAAAATAAGTTAAGGTTACTCCAAATTCACTATGTAGAAACAACTGCCAACATTTTGGTGCATATAGTTGCAGAGTATATGATTACTGGCCAGGCCTAGGGACCTTGCCCATGCATGAATTTCATGCACTGGACCTCTAGTGATTAAATAATATTGAAATATGTTTAAAACTAATTATCTGTAGCAATGTTTCTCAAATTATTAGTATCAAGAATAAAATAGCCTGGCCAGCGTGGCTCAGTGGTTGAGTGTCAACCTATGAACCAGGAGGTCACAGTTCAACTCCGATTTAGGGCACATGCCCAGGTTGCAGGCTTAATCCCCAGTGTGGGGCTGGCAGGAGGCAACCAATCAATGATTCTCATCACTAATGTTTCTCTCTCTCCCTTTCCCTTTCTCTCTAAAATCATTAAAAATATATTTTAAAAAAAAGAATAAATCAGCATCTATTGACTCAGCCCTGTGCACAAATGAAAAGGGACCCCTCTTTCTTCATCCAGCACCCAACACATACCCCTCCCCCTCCCAGGTTTATCTGATTCTACTTGGGGATTTTTGTGCCAGTCTGTAACAGGTAAATTGTTGATTCTTATATCCTTGGACCACTTGTTTCAAAAATGATACCATTTACATTTTTCTTAGAAACAAAGCTATTGAACAGTGTTTGTATTCCCCAATTTCCAGATTGTTGGTTAATCTCCATGACCATAGAGAACGTAAATGGCTTCTCATTGCCTTCACTCATTACTGACAGCTTGGGCAGATAATAGAATTTGGAGATTATAACATCACCATTCCCCCTGACAATAAGGACACATTCCATTGAGATCTTTTTCCTGGATTTTGGGAGATTCATTTTTAGATGTAATATTCAGAAGATTAAAATGTGTACGGGTTTTCACAAAGTTCACCGTGAAACCTTTTAAACGCGAGGTGTTTCTTTTTATTTCAAGATTTTCTTCACTATATATTTTGAAATTGGTTCTGTTGCCTTGGCTCCGATTGCTTCCTCACTTACTCCCATTGTGCCTATGATGCATCGACTTCGTTTCTAGCCCATCGTTTTCTCTTTAATCATTTTCAGATGCCTTTTTTTCTCCCTCTGAATGCTCAGTGATTGTCTCAAGTTCACACTCACCTTAATAGTTTCTAAACCAGATTGATTTTCAAAATCACTTCAAGGCATTTTGGGGAATACAGATTTCTTAGCTTTCACCCAAGACCCAATGAATCCAAAGCTCCTCTATCTGACCTTAGCCATGTATGTGTTAAATATACCCTCTCATATCTGTTTTGCAACCACCGTCCTTTTTCACTGGCCTAATACCATTTAATTTAGGGGTGATTTTCCTCTTTACTGCTTTTCATGCCGTTTTAAATTCTGCAATGGTATTATTTGCTGGCTTGTATTCTTCTTATAAAATCCCCTTTTATCTCTGTCTGTTGCCTCATTACCTCTCTTTTAGCAAGTTTGTGTTTTGAGTAATTACCTTGAGAATACAAAGTAGTTACTCTCTTAAACTTTTGTCTTTCTCATGTGGCACATCTTTTTCCAAAATATACTGTGTTTTTAAATCTTTGGCATGTTACATTTACTTCCTGTCTGTCTGGTAGGTTTATAGTTTGTGCTGAGATCTCCTCTTCTTCCATGCTGGGGGCCTACTTGAGAGCCCATTCTTCAGAGGTGCTTTCGATGACTCCTCTGTAGTCCAGGGTACTCTTCTTTTATTTTTATAGTTGTTATTGAACTTATTAAAGTGACACCGATTAATAAAGTTATATAGGTTTCAGGTGTACAATTCTATAATACATCATCTGTATATTGTATTGTGTGTTCACCACCCCAAGTAAGTCTCTGTCCATGACCACTTATCCCCCGCTAATACCTCCCTTCACCTCCCCCCACTTCCCTTTCCCTATGAGAATTACCAAACAGTTGTCTGAATCTATGAGGGTTTTTTTTTTTCATTCTGCTCAATCCCTTCATCTTTGTCACCAACTTCCACAACCCTCTCCCCTCTGACAGCTGTCAGTCTGTTCTCTGTGTCTTTATTTACAGTAGCTAAGATTTGGTAGCAGGCTAAGTGCCCACAGTAGACGAGTGGATACAAAAGCTATGGTACATTTACACAATAGAATGCTAATCGGCCATAAAAAAGAAGGAAGTCTTACTGGGCACTCTTACTTTGTGGGCTGCCTGACATGCACTTACATAGTAAGTTGGCCATTCAGTAAGTAAGGAGCATGGAGAGGAGACATTTTCATGAGCAGAGCCAGCAGTATAACCTTACCTTAAGCAGCACTTTCTACATATCTGTGAACTCTTGCACCAAGGCCCATCTCTCCATATCTAGGATACACTTTGGCCCATCCACCATCCTGTGCACCTATTGTGACTTCCTCTAGCCTGTCACATGAAATGTATACCCATGTGCAAGGGATAGAACTTACCTGTCTAGTTCCAGAATGGTGGTGCTATTTTTTTTTCTTCAGGAATTGTCACACATCAGTGACAGTGGGTTAGAGAACTCCTCATAGGCGTTCATTTGCATTTCATCCCCACACTGCATAGTCCACACTGCTCCATATTAGCCAGTCCCTCTACCTCCTTTTAACTGTACTTGCCTTCAGATCTCAACCCTCCATAGCAAGAACCACTCCCATGGAAGTAGGAATACGTCCACACAAAAGGCAAGGAATAGCCCCAAACTGGAAATAAGTCCATTTGCAGTTATGGTGCATAGGCACGCACACCTAATAGCTACATGTTTCAGAATGGACAAACACCAAAAAACAAAGTTGCTCAAGAGTCAAACAGAAGACGCCAAACAATTGTGCTCCATTCTCAGGATGAGAGGTTTCATGTTTTCTCTCAATGAGAGGCCATTGGATGCAGGTTCCCAATGCTTGAAAAAGGGTGTTGCTAGGTGACCTGGTTCAGCACTGAGGAGAGTCCATTCCCTGTTCCTGCTGCTCTTTGGATTTCTAAGAGGAGGAAGGTGGAAAGTTGCTTTCACATGAGAGTTTTTCCCAGAAACACATACAGAAGAGCTGAATACAGGTGATATTACTATTAGTTCATCTGTGAACAGTGCAGAGCATCGTGTTCAAGCCCCACTGTGTGCACATTGTCTTGTCTTCATAGATAGGGTTAGTGCTCCTAGGCTTACAGATGAGGGCAGCAAGCCTCAGTAAGAGAAAGTGACTTGTTTCTCTGTTGTCTGGCACAGAAGCTGAATTAAAATACAGTCCTAAGTCTGCCCACTGCATCATAAGGCCTAATGCTTCAAGTCTATAGTCAACTCAAGTTGAAAGATACTTTCATTCATTCAACAAATATTTACTGAGTAGCTATTTATGTGCTGGACAGGTATTTAGAACACAGAATGAACAAGACAAGTCATACCTCTTCACTGATGTCATGACACTTAAAATACAGAGTGTAATACAGGCATTAAAGAAAGCTTTGCACAGCCCTAGCTGGTTTGACTCAGTGGATAGAGTGTCGACCTACAGACTGAAGGGTCCTGAGTTCGATTCTAGTCAAGGGCACATACCCAGGTTGCTGGCTCGATCCCCAGTAGGGAGCATGCAAGAGGCAGCCAATCAATGATTCTCTCTCATCATTGATGTTTCTATCTCTCTCCCTCTCCCTTCTTCTCTGAAATCAATAAAAATATATTTTTAAAAAGAAAGCTTTGCACGAATAACTATTAAGTGACAGTTATGAAGAAGTTGCTGTATGAATATATACATAAGAGGGAATCTAGTGTATAAGATAAGAAAAAGAACTTCTTAAGGAAGTGGCCAATAATATGAACCCAATGGATAAACAAGTTAATCAAGCAAAGAAGCAGGGAGGATAGCAATACAATAGAAGTAGAACCTGTGGGAAGAGTCCAGAGGCTGGAAGAACTGAACTAAAGAACTCAGATTAAGGCCACAGAGAGGAAGGAGGACACTGGCCAGAGATGAGGAACAATATACTTTGCAGAGCCGTGTCCACCATGATAACCAGGATTTGGGTTTTATTCCAAAACAGGGGTTTTATTCTAAAACAAGGACCATTTGGATATTTATAAATCATTCTCAGGCCATACAAAATTATCAACAAAATTATAAAAAATTAGCCCGCTATGTTTGGTCAAGCATAACTCACCCCTCATGCCTTGGCAGGGCCAGACCAAATGATTTCTCAGGCCTTAAATGGCCCACAGGTCAGATGTTCCCCATCCCTATTCTAAAAGTAGGGACAAGTCTCTACACAGGTTTAAGGAGGGAAGGGATGGTTATAACCATTACTTTGTCTACTAAAAAACAGGGTGAAAAAAAGCAAACGTGCTTATTCTTGAGCCAAAGTATAATGGGGAGTAATTAATATACACTAATTACCTGCGACGTTATTATAGTGTCTAGAAGACTCTTTAAATAGGTAAAAATATGCCACTCTCAGTCATAAATCTGGCAAACCTTCAAATACACTCACAACATTTCAAGTTGAAGCTTCATTTTGAACAGTTGTCAGAATTTTTATGTAACCCCCATTGATCTTGCCGCACTCCACCCTGACCTTTCAGACTTGCCTGCCCTCTTGCCAACCAAGGGTTGAGCCACAGACCCCAAAGGCTGCTTAGGCTCTTCAAGGGGCCAAAGAAATACACCACATGGAAAATCGACGGGCCTTTATTTTAAATCAGCTGTTATTTTTATAGATTCTAATTCAATGACTGTAAAGGGGCCATTCATTCCATTTGGTCTTGTTAATAGCAGGGAATTCATTTCAATATAACTTCACGAGATTGCCTAGCAGGCCTGCTCCACTTCTAATGACATTTATCCATTGTTCTTCCACAAACGGGGAAATAACTGATGGCCCTGCAGAATGATGCCACGTGGAGTGATGAATGGTCCAGTGCACACCGTTTATTGAGTACCTGTGGCATGCAGGTGCTATGTGTCATGCTTTGGAAATGGATGGCAAAGATGAACAAGCCAGGTTTTCTACCCTGAAGAGGCCTCCGGTCTTAGGGGAAGAGGACAGAGGATGACAGTGACCTGTGATAGGAAAAGTGCTGTCCAGGTGGCTGGCACACTGCATTTCCAGGAGCAAGAGAGAAACCAGGAGCACTTTCAGTGACTTGGATCTCTGGCCGTAGGAATTATTTTTTAGGAAGTTGTTTTAAATCATAGCTATACCTCAAAGGCCCCTAGTCCTGAAAAATTAATCACAGCAGAGTCCTAGGCAGTCCACTCAGGAATCCCTGTAAAGTGCCCTTCACTGAGTCAGTCTTCTGAAGCCGATCTTCTCTGAGCCTGCAGTGCACCTGGGGATCACTCTGTGCATGTTAGCAGGCCACCACCTGGTTCCTCTATAGAAGGGACCAAAACGGCTACTGTCTAGTTATTTTCATGTTGATTTGCTTCACCGTGTGATGTAAAGCTGGCGATGCTGAGCCAATCATTTCTAAGCTTTAATTTTCTCCTGCTAAATAGAACCATGCAGAAGGCATCTCCCCACCCCAAGCAGAATGGAACATTTAACCACAATAACCCCTTTTACGTGACATGAGGCACTTTTTTATCCTTTAGGACTTTGTTGTCACAAAGTATCTGACTATACAGGGAAATGTAGCAGGCCCTGCAGAATTACATTGCATTTAATAATCATTAAAAAAAAAAAGTAACATCTTTTTCATGAGGAGGAGTAGAGGCGGTGATCTCTACTAAATATCAACTCTAATATAGATTTACAAATGGTTATACTCCTCACAAACAGACATTTCTAAATAGGCTGAAATGGTTCTTTTCCTTGGTACCTGTCATCCTCCTAGACATCTGAAGAAACACAGATTACATGCTCAGATCATCAGGACATAGCCCTCCTCTTGGCCCCTCAGCTTGGGGAAGAATATGTGTTTTCATGCTCAAAGTAAACTTTAGGTCATAGTATGAAAACACATATTCTTCCCCAAGCCACCCCTTAGCCCAAGACCCTAAGTTTTTGGCCCCATTTAGGAGGTGCCATTTCACTGCTTACCCCTCAGTTTATGTTAATTTTTTTGCCAATCCAGGTCCAGGGATAATTCCTCCCAATTCTTTATGAGAAAAACTCAACTGTCATTTGCATTATAGGTCCCTGCAGTGGATTGCCAGGCATTAAGAGTTAATCCATTCTTTAGCTGTTTATGTAATATATATACACATACACACACACACACATACACACACACACACACACACACACACACGTTTTCATTCTCCAATTTGACACAGTGGAGCAGTTTGCCGTTACTGAGAAATTGAAGCACCAGGTGTGATTAAATAAGATCACACATTTCATTCTCCCTTTAATTTCCCATCACTTCTCAGCAGCTGAATCCATGTGCGATCCCCCCCATCCCCACCCCAGGAGGCCAGCCAGCGCCGTGAATTCTTGGTGTGCCCAGCAGAGCAGGAGCAGGCTGTTTCCACAGTACTCCACCCTGCTGGGCTGTTGTGAGTCCAATCTGTTTTTGCCTACAATTTATTCAGGATTTTTAGGTTTATAAATCCATTCATTTGCCCAGAGAGTGAGACTTCTGGTACTTCTACATCATTGATGGCCAAATTCAACCAAAATGAGTTTCCGAACATAGAGAAGAATGGAGTCACAGACAAAGAAACACTTAAACGTCATCTTCATAGCCTTCCTCTCGGCCCCTCCTCTTGTTTCTTCTGCAGCTCCATCATCTCTTTCCCCATTTACCCTGCTCCTCTGCTTCTAGGACTGGAAGTTGGAAATGGCACTGATACAGTTCCTCTGAAAGCATCTCCTAAGAAGCTACATTCTTGATGTCAATAAAAATGAAATTGAAATAAGGGGCCTTTCTCAGATGAAGGCTCAGTGTGTCTGTCCCCTGCTGTTAAGCAGCAGGCAGTTCAGAAGCAACAAGAATACTAGTAAAACTCTAACTGCTTTGGCTCGGTGGATAGAGCGTCGGCCTGCGGACTAAAGGGTCCCAGGTTCCATAGCCGTCAAGGGCATGTACCTTGGTTGCCAGCACATCCCCAGTAGGAGGTGTGCAGGAGGCAGCTGATCGATGTTTCTTTCTCGATGTTTCTTTCTCATCAATGTTTCTAGCTCTCTATCCTTCTCCCTTCCTCTCTGTAAAAAAATCAATTAAATATATATATATATATATATATATATATATATTAGATAAAGAATACTAGTAAAGCGGCATCTCTGCATTGAGAAACAAGTGGTCACAAGTGGATGCCCAGCATGGCAATAAGAACCCCATAGCCGAGTTCCTGGAGAGAGGGCAGAGAGGCTGCCCCTTCTCAGCTGTGTGTGCTCTTCCTTTGCAATCAGAGTCCCATGACTGTGACCAGTAATGGGCCAACTGTGAAGCAGGGTGGAGGTTAATTCACTCCACACATACTGATCGAATGCCTGTGTGCCAGGGGCTGTCCTCGGCAGCGCTGAACAAACACCATCACTGCTCTGCTGATGCTTGTCCACTCTTCAGGGTCTGGCCTCTGCTTACTTCTCAGTCCACCCCCAGGGTGCGCTATGAACGTCCAGTCAGGTAGAGTGACCAGCAGTCCCACGAGTATCATGCTCCTTCCCGAGTCGGTTCATTCTGGCCTATGTGCATGGGGAGCCTGGACTTCTTTCCACCCCTTCGCCTGCCTAACTTTCAGCCAAATGTCAGTTCTCACTTCCTCCAGGTACCTCGTCTGGTCTCACCCTGCCTCTGAGCTCACCTGAGACATGCTTTCTTGTCTTTCATCACCACTTACCCTTTTCAAGGGTAGGACTGTGTCTTATTCATTAAAGTCCACATTCTGCCTAACACATAGTAAGCACTCAAAGAAAATACTTGTTGAATTAACCATAGAATTCATTTATATCCTTGTGTAAGATTCATAGGCAATCATTTTCCCTCCATGTAATTTTTACAAAACCCACACGATAGTTGTTAAATAGAAAACAGAGAGATTGTGACATTTGCAATCTTATTCACCCTAGGTGTAGTGATAATTAACACCCCTATGTCTTTCTTACCTCCTCTCTCTGGTATGCTTTTTAATAAGCATGGAACCCCTTGGCAAAACCAAATTGGAACTATTAGAAATATTAGGTGGTTCTTTGTTGGATCCACTTCTGGAGAATTACCATGCCTATGCTTTCCTTACTGAGTACAAATTAACATTTATTTTAAAATAAGAAGTAGCAGATTTATAAGTATAAAAAAATAGACATGCATGCAACTAAAAGTTTGAAGGCACTGAATGGGAAGATTAAGGGTTTCTCTTTCTTTTTCCAAAATGTTCTTTAATATTTTATAATTTATTTTTGATGGAAAAGTATTAGAAACAAAAACAAGAATCCCTTTGAAAGAAGCTCATATTGAGAGGATTTTGCTTTACTTTTATGAGCTCAAGTGTAGCAATCAAAGATGTTCTCTAAGCAAGCAAATTTCTTGGCAATGCTGTTGCATTGTGTAGAAAATTTTTTTTAACCTCAGGCTTTTTATCAACAAGATATTCATTCTTTCATTCAACAAAGAAATATTAAATAACTATTATGTGTCAGGCAGTCTAACATGCACTCATTTTCTCTGTATTAATAATGTTGATTCACAATGTGTGCATGCACCAAATCATCACGTTATACACCTTAAACATACACAATGTTGTATGTCAACTATAATACAGTTAGAAGAGAATGTAAAAATGCAAATTTTATGGCACTCACCTCCCAAAGCTCTTTCCTCTACATTAGAACTGTTACCTCTCACAATTCTATAAAGTAGGATATATGAGTTAGTCCATGAAACTCTAGCTGTTCTAACAAATATGTTCCTAAATATTGGTGGCTTAGGTTCTCTCTTACGTAACATTCCTAGGTAGTGGTTACACAAAGTCATGCATGTGATAAAATCCGATAGACATGCACACACATCTTTATAAAACAGAAGGATTGTGCCAAAATCAGTTTCCTAGTTTTAATATTGTACTATAGTTACACAAGATGTTAGCATTAGCATTGGGGGATGCTGGGTGAAGTGCACACAGAGATCTCCAGGAACATTTTTTTGTAACTTTTTCTGAATCTGTAATTATTGACTTTTTTGCATTAAACAATAGAAATTTATTATTTCACAGTTCTAGAGGCCAGAAATGTCAAATTGGTTTCCCTGGGCTGAAATCAAAGAACTGCACTCTTTTCTGGAGGCTCTAAGGGATAATCTGCTCCTTGTCTCTTCCAGCTTCTGCGGCAGCCAGCGTTCCTTGGCTTGTGGTTGCATCAATCTGATAGCTGCTTGCATGATCCCATTGCCTTCTTCTCTTCGGTCTGTGTGAAATTCCACTCTGCTTCCCTCCACTGAGTACACTTGTAATACATATGTGGCCCACCTAGATAACTCAGGATCTTATGATCGTATCACATGAGCCTATCTTAAGACCTTTAACTTAATCTCATCTGTAAAGTCTATTTTTAAAAAAGGAAGAAAGCTGGTAAATTTTATATCATCATGTTTCCATTGGCTATAGAGTTCCATTATCCTACTTTAAAAATCATATTTAGACTTTATTTTATTCTATAGAATTTATTAGTTTAAAAGTGTAATTGATATAGAGGGGAAAAAATGGTACAGATGTCAAACCAACATCTGAACATCTGTTCCTGCCACTTAATAGGAAGTATCAGAGGTAGGATATAGACATTTAAAGATGTTTGGAATTATATTTTCTTTTACATTTATTTCAGCAAGATTAAAGACAAAACTTAACTTATTAGGAACCTTCATCTTTACAGTCTTTCAAGGAAAGATTCAGAATTATTCACTTTCATGGGGTTCCTTCTTTTCTCTCTTCCTCACACTCTCTTTCTCTCTCCCTCCCTTTATGTATATATCATATAGCAGTAAAAAAAAAAGCTATAATGGAATCTAGATAATTTTCAGGAGTGAAAATCTCTATAAATTTGAGCATTTATTGTTCCCATCAAATCATATAAACCAGGAGTGACTATTTCAGATTTAGGGGGAAATGCAGTGAATGAGGTCATAGGAGGTATTTTTCTCAAAGTATGTAAGCTGACCTCTAGAGGTACATGTACTCTGTCCCAGCCACCATCTCTGCCTGGAGACACGATATTGTTCTTTGAAATCACTTCTTCTATATACTGCCCACTATCCCAAATGGTCCCAATATAACATAGAAAAAGAGAATGAATTATCCACTAACTTCTGTGTACTTCTTGATAAACATTGGCACTTTCAGGTTGCCAGTAGGGTCACTCAGGGAGGTGCCTGCAGGAAAGGAGGAAAAAAGATCGGCAGCTCTCACATTTATATCCTGGATGAATTTCATAACCACCACCTCAGCTGTTGTTTTGTGCCTGGCCAAGTGGAGAAATGTAAGTGAAGAAAGGCTAGAATACCTTCTCACAACTTATAAATGAGCAAATTACCAGCAGATTATCTAATTTCGCTCCCTGCTGCTCTCACACCTGCGTGCCATCAGTGTTTTGAACTAATATGTCAATACAGGGACATGAAGTGCTTTCTGAGCTACATGGATTTCTAGCTTGGGTGTGTGAATGCTTATGGTCAAAAATATCTTCCTTAAATCCCACAGCAGACATGTGACAGGGAGAGAATCTCTTAACTACCTTCGTTGATGGTTTTGTACCCAGTAGCTCTAGATAAAGGGAAAATTGCAATTTTGAGATCTGTATGACATATTCTACTCTTAGTGGTTGCAAATTCTAAATTTTTCTTTCTATGATTGCCTCTCACCAATTTGGTTCAGTTATCTTAAGAAAAACTAGGATTTCTTAGTGGGAATAGTGTTTTTTATTTAATATCAAACTAAGGTAACTAAGTTTTCCTGTGCTTATTTAGTGTGCCATCTGTGAGTTGAGTCTAGAAATAACAGGCTTGAAGTTAGCCCAGCCTTTGAACCTAGTTCTGATTTTGATTAGGTGTGTCAGCTTGGACATGTCACTTAACTTTTCTGAACCTCAATTTCCCCAATTATAAACTTTAGGTGAAATTGTTACCACAAAGGTTCTTGTAGTAGATATAATATTTTTTAAAAATAGAGCGTGTTCTCCTGGATATTTATTTTACAAATAGTTTAATAGAAGCTGAAAGTAAGAAGTGAAGCTCTCAGCACGACACCTTGCATATAATAAGTGCTCAGCCATTGTCATCGTTGTATCATTTCCTTCTCCTCCTTCTTTTACTTCTTCTTCTCCTATATCATCATCATCATCATCATCATCATCATCATCATCATCATTATGATAATAATTTCCAGAGGAAGGGACTTAGGCTGGGTAGAACAGTGGGAAGAGGAACACTTTGGAGCCAAGCCAGCTGTTTCAGTGAGATCCCTGGCAGGAAACAGATATAACACTTAAGAGGGGTGAATTGGAAGAGAATTTAGTAAAGAAACGACTTTATTTACAAAATCACGGTCAAACTGTAGGGAAAGAAAAGGATTAGCATACTGCCCCCTCCTAGTTAGAAAAAAGACAGGAAGGAAAACAATTATCAGTCCTAGTCCTAAAGGGGCAAGAAAAAATGAATCATTATAAGAACTTGGAAGGAGACAGTCATGTGTTAAGAGTCACTGACAAAGGCTGTGCCCTTGGGTCAAAGGATATAGCCTAGACAGTCTGCACTGAGGGAGGCTGGGGAATAAGTACCCTGACCTCACCCTCCTCTCAACACCCAGTCTTTTTAAAATATATAATTTTATTGATTTCAGAGAGGATGGGACAGGGAGAGAGATTGAAACATCAATGATGAGAGAGAATTATTGATTGGCTAGCTCCTGCATGCCTCCTACTGGAGATCAAGCCCGCAACCTGGGCATATGCCCTGACCAGGAATCAAACTGTGACCTCCTGGTTCATAGGTTAGCACTCAGCCACTGTGCCACACCAGCTAGGCACCAATCCTCAGTCTTCCCAGAATTTCCCATTAAGAACCATGCCCAACAGGACGTTAGAGGGCAAACTGTTCTGAGTCAGTCCATAAACACCAGTGTCTAGGAGTACAGAGCATGATGGGGAGGGTACAAAGCAAAACTAGAGAAATTAACAGTTAACTGACACATGTCCAAAACCAAAACCATCCCCACATGCCACGATAGTTTGAATTTAATTTAAAAACTCAATTTGCAATGAGTATTATAAAAATATATTACTCACCATTCGGGTGAGTATTGAATATTTTCAGCTGAAAATTCTCACAAAAAAAATGATTTTAATGTTGGTCATGATTGCCACTTAGGGAAAACTTTTTTTTAATAGATGCACATGGCGTGTGGACAGGGTCTGCCCCTTGCATCTACAGGTGCTTTTGGCATACAGTGGGTTAACAGAATATATTCAGCACACATAACCCAGCTTTGAAGCCGCTTTGTAACTTTAGACAAGTTGTTTAACTTAATTTCTCTGGGCCTCGGGTTGCTTGCTGTAAAACCAGGGTAATAATAATGGTTATCAGGTAACTGTAAGCATAAACTAAGATGATATCTGTGAAATGCCTGGCAGAGTAGCAATTAGTGTTATTTAGCCTCAACCCCAGCTAGTGACAGCCCACTCCAGCGGCCGCTTTATAGCCATGAGTTCCCTAGGAGCAGGGTCTCTCCTGGTGTGGTCCATAGACCATGTGCTTGAGAGGCACCTGGGGTCCTTTTAAATAGGCGGGTTCACAGCCCCCTACCTCAGCCCAGCTAAACCATGAGCAGAAGAGTGGGATTCTTCATTTCAGATAAGTTCCCCCCAGAGATTTTCATGCGCAATAGTTTGGGAACCACCATCCTGGAAGTCCATATTTCTAATTGATGCCCACTTGGGTAAAATACAGGTGAGATTTATCTGAGCATGGAAGCCATTAGGTTCAGTTACAGCCCATCAGCTCTGTGAAGAGGGGCTGTCAGACCAGAACACTAACGGTCTGTCGTGTGGTATTAGGCCACGCTGATTCTCCATTTTGCTGGCTTTATTAACACCTAAGGAACAATGTTCCCAGGCTTTTAATTAAAAATTCTCCACCATCCAGGCTCTGATAGGTTGGATATGGGCTTGGTGAGTAGCTGGAATTTACACCCCTTCCCGAGAAACTTAATAAGCAAAGCAAAAGCTGCTAAAGGGAACAAAGCATTTTGAAAGTGTTGTAGATGAGAACAGGTCAATTTTAAGTATAAACAGGAGGAGGTCAAAACTTACAATAAGATCAGAGGATGGGGGTCCTTGCTTTAATTTAGTAAGGAAAGGTATGAGAAAATTCAGTGACGGTCTGGGGCTGACTTCGGGCTCATGATTTTGGTCTTGAAGTTGTTAGGATAGGTCGGCTGCAATAAACAGAGACTTGAAATAGCAGAGCTTAAACAAAAGAGAATTCTCTTTGCTTCTCTTGTAAAACTGCAGAGGTAGGAAGAACAGGACTAGGGTGGTGGTTTTACCCCACAAACTCAAGGACTCCGGCTCCTTTCAGCTTTGGGTCATGGTCTTCCCAGAACATGGCTCATGTCCTCATGCTCCAGAATGGAAGCCAGTCATTTGTCACATCCATGCTCCAAACCAGGGGAAGAAGAAGTGAAGACAGTGCAGAGAGTGTGGAGCAGCAACCTGATTACATCACTTTGGCCAGAACTTACTCCCTCGGCCACGCCAAACTGCCAAGGAGGCTTGGAAATGGAATGACAGCTTAATATCCTGTAAAGTGGGTGATACATTGAGGACAGCTAGAATTCACTGCCATAGGTTCTGCATCCTGAGAAACTGGTTTTTTCTTTTCCCAGTAGAATGATTATTAGCCAGGAACCCAGAAACCATGCCAGGTATATTTAGAAGCCAGAACTTCATAGATGGAATTGGCAGCACAGGTGAAAGAAGAGTTGACTATTCAAAGTGCAAAAGTGAGGCAGCTCGGAATATAGCAAGAAGAAGAATTCTAGCCTCCCTGGAGCAAGAAGAACAGGAGGAAGCAGAGCTTAATAGTCAAGGTTGCCTGGAAGAACGTGGAACCCCCATGGGCTCTCCTGGAGAAGATCCAGCTACTGTCCAAGATGACACAGAAAGCAAAGTGATAAAGGGAGAAAGATACTGGCCTTTCCCTTTTTTCTGCTCCTCATCTACCTCTAGTGCTTCACATTAGCTAAAACTACCTAGAAGCCAGAGGGCAAAGGAGTCTGGGAAATGTATACAGAGCAGCCAAATAAAATAAAGCATTGATCTGAAATCAAACATTTGGGTTTGGAGTAGCTCCCAAACCCAAATTCTAGATCAGGATAAATTACTAATGATTGAAATGTTACTAGACAGTATTTTTGGATGAAGCTGAGAAATCTGCAAAACAAAAGAGGACCTTCTGTTGAAAGCTAGGACTCAAATTGATTCATGTACATCATTGTTCAAAGCATTATTATTCACAATATCCAAAAAGTAGAAAACAACCCAGATGAATTGATACATAAAATGTGATACACACACACACACACACACACACACACACACACACTAATAAAAGAGTAAGCTGCAAATTGACCATACCTTTGTGAGGCCTACCAGTCAATCAGGAGTGAGTATGCAAATTAACCCAACAAAGATAGCAAGTTAATTTGCATGCACCAAGCGGCTGGGGGCGGGGTGTGACACTTGCGTCATCACGATGGTGATGATGCAGGCATTCCACACCACCCTAGCAACTCCAGGCCTCTGGCAGTGTGGGAAGGCAGAAAGGCGGCTCCAGCCAGAATGAAGGTGGTGTCAGCAGCCAGGGGAAAGAAGGCCCATTCTTGCATGAATCTTCGTACATTGGACCTCTAGTATATATATAATAGGATATGATTCAGTCATAAAAAGGAACAAAATTCTGGCACATATTACAACATGGATGAACCTTGAGAACATTATGCTAAGTGAAATAAGCCAGAAATAAAAGTAGAAGTGTTGTATGATTCCACTTATATGAGATACCTATAATTGGCAATTTCATGGGGTAAAGAAAGTAGAACAGATGTTACCTGGAGTTGGGAGTTAGGAACAATGGAGAGTTACAGTTTAATGGGGATAAAGTTTCTATTTGGGATGATAGAAAGTTCTAGAAATAGATAGTGGTGATGGTTGCAAAACATTATCAATGTACTTAGTACTGCCTCATTTTATATTTAGAAATTAATATATTTTTAAAAATACAAAAAATTTTAAAGATAAAGCATACAAATAAGAGAGTCCTTTTGCTTCTTAAGTGTATTTACTTATTATAAGAGCCCTTTATGGAGAATGTTCCTATAATGAAGCAATAGAAGTTGACTAATAGACAAAACAGTGTGATCAAAAGACCATGAAGACTTACACATCAAAACTCTGTGGCCAACATTTATTGTGAGTTTACAATAACACATTCTGGGTAAGAAATATTGCTTCCCCTTTCTCAAACATGGTCATGGAGCATAAGAATAACTCAGAATCAAAAAGCAAAGGCAAAGTTAGAGGCATATGGGTAGAATATGTATATATATATTTCCTATATAATAAAAGCTTACCATGCTAAGTGTCTGGTTGTCCAGTGACTGGTTGACTATTCAACCAATCAAAGCATAATATGCTAATGATATGCTAAGGCTGCTCAACCACTCACTATGATGTGCACTGACCACCAGGGGGCAGATGCTCTGACTGGTAGGTTAGCTTGCCAGTTGGGACTGAGCAAGATAGGCCATACATACCCTGGAGCCCTCCCGCTGCCCCTCCCCAACTGGCCAATCTCTCATGTCTCTTCCTGGCTGGCTGGCCCTGATTGGCCCCAATTGGGACTGGGTGAGATGGGGCCAGATCGGACACACCCTGGAGTCTCCCCCAACCTCCACAGTCCCTTGCGGGCCCAAACTGTGCACTGGTTAGGTCCCTTGGCCTGGCCTGCACCCTTTTGCAATCTGGGACCCCTCAGGGGATGTTAGAGAGCAAATTTCAGCCTGATTTCACAGGCCATTCCCCTCAGGAGGGTTCCAGATGCAAGTCTCACAGCTGGTAAATGCTGCTGCAGCAGTGCGAACCTCTCCCAATGGGGACTGATTGCGCATGAGCCCACAGCAGGCACGGTGGGATAGGGATGAGGGGGAGCAGCAGGTAGGAGCTACAGGCAGCATTGGACTACCAGTTTTGGCCCAATCACCACAGGCCACCCTGAGGGACCACCCCACCTCCCCTGTGCACAAATTCATGCACTGGGACTCTAATATATATATCTACACTAATAAAAGAGAAACATGCAAATTGACCATACCTCCACTACACGTACAAGCCATGCCTACCAGCCAATCAAGAGCAAGTATGCAAATAACCAACCAAGATAGCTGCTGCCACGAAGCAAGCAGGAAGCTTGAGTTTCCCGGATAATGGAGGAAGCCAAGCTTCCCACCTGCTCTGCCCACCCCTGGCCTCTGCTAAAGGCTATAAACTTTCAATTATAGAAGATAAATAAATCCCAGATACCAGGGCCTCCACTTGGGTTGCCTGGGATAGTGGGGGCAGGGGGGGGGGAGGCATGGTCAGCCTGTAAACCACCAGAGGCCCCTCACTCAGGCCACCCCACACTCCAAAGGAACTTTCACCCTGATCCAGGACACCCTTCAGGGAAAACCAGCTGGCCCCACCCATGCACCAGGCCTCTATCATATCTAAGAAAAGAGTAATATGCAAATTTACTGTCACTTCAACACACAAAATGGCTGCCCTCATGTGGACACAAGATGGCCAGCAAGGGAGGGCAGTTGGAATGGACCAGGCCTGCAAGGGAGGGAAGTTGGGGGCAATTAAGCCTGCAGGAGAGGGCAGTTAGTGGTGACCAGGCCGGCAGAGGAGGGAAGTTGGGAGTGCCCGGGCCTGCAGTGGAGGGCAGTTAGGGTGGCAGGCCTGCAGGGGAGGAAAGTTAGGGGCAATCAAGCTGGCAGGGGAGCAGTTAAGATTCGATCAGATTGGCAGGGGAGTAGATTGAGGGTGATCAGGCTGGCAGGCAGAAGCAGTTAGGGGCAATCAAGAAGGAAGGCAGGCAAGCAGTTGGGAGCCAGCAGTCCTGGATTGTGAGAGGGATATCCAACTACCAGGATCGGCCCTAAACGGGCAGTTGGACATCCCTCAAGGGGTCCCAGATTAGAGAGAGTGCAGGCTGGGCTGAGGAACACCCCTCTCCCCCATGTACAAATTTTATGCACCAGGTCTCTAGTATATATGTAAAAGGCTAAGTTGACTCGAGCATGCACAATCGTGTGTGTTTTGATCTGTCATTATCAATCGTTAATTTGGTTGACACTTCTATTATAAAGGGCAAATAGCAATATTAAAATATTCTAATTAATTTCCTTTCAATGTACACGAATTCATGCAGTGGGCCACTAGTATGTATATAATCTGAGAACTTGGAAATAGCTAGTTTCACAAAGGAAGAAAACAGGAGAAATCCCAGAAAGCCTCCAAGAGATCCTTTGAAGAATGGAGATGATGGGAAAGGTTTCGTTTCCAAATCCTCTGTTAATAAGGAATGGAAGAGTGAGGCTATACTCATTTATATCAAAAGCAATCCAGCAATATCATAGAGAACAAGCCCTTAAAAATGGCTTATTGGCTTTTGCTCCCAAAAAAGTCATTGGCTGTGTAGTGAAAACCATTTCTATGAACGGGCAGGGAATCCAAACTGGGATGGGACAAGCTCATCGTCTTTTTTCTTTCTTTCTTTTTTTCTTTTCTTTTTTCCTTTTCTTTTCTTTTTTCTTTTCTTTTTTCTTTTTTTTCTTTTTTTTTTTTTTTTTGCATTTTTGCATTTGCTGGTGCAACAGAAGCAGTAACAAACCCTATCAAACCCTATCCTCAGAACTCTTCTTACAACATCGAGGATGGTGGCACAGGAACTGAGAGGGAAACAAAAAGCCATGTTAATTTCAAGCTCCATTAGAAACACAAGCAGGAAAGAAAAATCAGTGTCTGCCCCATGTCAAAGGTTACAACTGGAAAGGAAATAAACTTTTTTTTGAGATCTTAAGATATTCTATTTCCTCTTTGACTTTTGTTCCTCACTGGATTTTAAAAAAACTTTCTTGTTAATGTCTCCTCTAATCAGTTATGTGAGATAACGCTGTTTAAGTTGCATACACTTTCTTTTGGAAAAGGAAATCATTCAGTGTTTGAGATCTAGCCACAGGATTCCATTCCAGAACTGTCTTCTATTTTATCTGTTGCATATGATTTTTTTAATAAGAACTTCCAGTAAAGGTTATGGCTTTGGCATAATGTGTAAATATTATTCTTTTGATGACTCCACCACAATAAGTTGTCTCTGACATGAAATCAGCACAACATAGTCTTGTCTAAGAGACCTCAGCCCTTTAATCCCTTTGTGAAACGTGTTGCATCCCCCAGATCAAGTCCAGGAAATGCACACATGTCTTTCTCTCTGCTTGTGTTGAAGCGGATGATACACAAATGAAAACAGATATCTCTCCTAAATTCTGTTTTATGTCATGGCAGTGAGCATTCTGGGTCTTTGATGATGGATGAGTCTTCATTTGTAAATTTAAAGCCATATGCATTAATTTAGCTTGCTTCCAAGCATTTTGTATTCCTAAGCATCACATATGGCTTTCTAATGCTTCCATACCAGATGCCTGGTTATACTTTGATTCAATATATGCAGGAAGAGAAGATATATGAGGATGTCTCCATAACTTTTTGGCTCAGTAATCAGTCAAAAGTTTCAGCCCACCTGGAGTCTTGAGATTGGCCCTGCTGATTTCTCAGGCTCCTCTCTCTAGATTTTATGATCCTGTGACATCTTT
The DNA here is from genome assembly GCA_011751065.1 of Lasiurus cinereus. NCBI lineage: Eukaryota > Metazoa > Chordata > Mammalia > Chiroptera > Vespertilionidae > Lasiurus > Lasiurus cinereus. Next base: position 2,924,490 of record JAAGEH010000297.1, read on the forward strand.
TCTAAGAGGTAGTAAATTTGAAGGATCAATCACTAAGTGCAATCAAATTCAACCTCCCTCTCCCCAAAACTAAATAGGTATTTTTAAACACACACAAATGCACATTTCAAGAACAAAAGATTTCCCTTCTGAGAATGGAACTACAGTCATTGCTCAGTTACATTATTGGAGTGAACTACAGGTATTAGTTACTGGTATAATGAAGAGGAGGAATTGTAGGATACTTTCTTTAGGACCAGAACATGGATTATGGCCTGGATTTAATTGTGTTGTTCATGGCACCGTGCTGGCTGGCACTAAATTATATTCAGTTTATCTTTTTATATACCATCTCTTACCTTTCTCCAAATGTTTTTCTTGGATGCTCATCCTGTTCTCTCCAGCTTTGTGGTAAGTTCTTTGAGATCAGAGCTAATGCCACACAGTAGATACTCAATAAACAGGTCGTAAATAAATGAATGAGCAGAGGCATAGGTGAATGTGGCTGCAGATGCAAGATGCCAGCATTCACATTTGAGATGTGACCTGAGAAATCCAAGAAGAGGATGTTCCCTGGTCTTCCTTGGAAGGCATCCAAATTCTCCTCCTCAAACTTTCATGAATAATACACCGAATTAATCTGCTTCCCTGTGGTCCTTTGCCCTTTTAATCTACCCCAGCAAAAATGCTCAACTATATGGTACAGTACTGGGAAATATTATGATGAGCTTTACCATATTCCAGCATCTGTGTCTTTATATACATATTTTATTCTTGACCTTAGCTTGAGCTTTTTAAATTTCCTCAGTTTCCACTGTCATTTTCTGAGTACGTTGTCTTTACCTTCTTTGGGACAGCTTGTGAAGATACCTATTTTAAATGAGATCTTCCTAAAATACACATCAAGGATTCTTGATTAGTAGAAAATGTCTCTAAGAATAACATAAGGAATGGGTGACAGTGGTTACATCTGGGAAGTAGAGAAATGCGGAAGAGGAGAATGTGTACTTTCCTTTCTGTAACCATCTGTATGATCATTTTTGTCCTATGAGCCCGTGTTACTTTTATAATTTATAAACTGGTTTTAAAAAATATCTATGTTCATCACAACATATACTATTCTAGCAGGTGGTAAAAGTTTTAATGAGATATTAATGCCATTTGTTTATGTAGTTGTTTATTATAAACAAATGAATACTCACGTTGTTTTAAGATACAACACCCAGTGAGTTCAGTATCCAGCTTTTGCAGCATCTCTGGGTGTCAGTAATTAGGCACTGGCCCATCATTCATGCTGGCACCTTTTATGGGCGGATGATGGCGGAGCTGCTGTTGTATTCATAGCTTTTGCTCTGAATGACATGCACCCAGTAAGCATTTTAATAATAAGAGACGGTGTTTCAGTCAGTACGTCACAGCTTTTCATAGTTTTATTTCATGTGTTCCTCTTGGCAGTGTTTTCCATGGTAACACATTTCACATTCTGGGGGCCGCCCCATCGATTACAGCTTACTTATTATGCACATCCAGTGGCCCCACCCCATTTCACTCTGCATTTCCCAAGTTTCTCTTTTGCGTAAGCTTTTTCTGTCGCTTTTGACTCTGGGTTTTATTCCCATGTCAGTCTTCCTGATCCTGCTTCTAATTTGCCGTTAGCATTTCTACTCTAGCTCGTTTGTTTTTTGAGTTTCTGCAACTGGTTCACTGATAGTTAGACATCTTTAAACCTGTTAACCTTTGGATATATAAATGCTGACAGGTGCATAAAATGACTTGACTCTATAAATAAATGTGCAAAAATGCAAGCAGTTCTTATAAACATATTTATGTGTTGTGTTAAGTTCATAATCGGTTCCCATGCTTCAGTTTGCACGTTGTAGAAACTGTACGCTTCATTCTCAGTACAGAACATGTATAAATGCTCAAAATACATATGATTCACTGAACATACACCATCTGTAATCTGTAACATTTAAAAATTAACAAAAAAAATTGTAATTAACCAAAATAGACTGAAAGAGATCAGCTAAATAATGCCCTTCCCCAGCGGTTCTCTGACTGTAATGTGCATCAGAAGAGCCTGAAGGACTGATTGAAACCCAGAATGCTGAGCTCCTGATTCCTGGGTCTATGGTACAGCCTGTGGATTTTCTTTTCTAACAAGATTCCAGTTGATTCGGATTCTGTTGATTTGGGACCACACACGGCAAACCATTGCTTTCCCACTTCTCCTAAGCACACAGAAACTGCATTTCCCAGCTGAGCTTGAAGTTCAGTTGGGGCCACATGACCAGGGCTGGGCCAGGGCAGGAAATTCCCAGCATGGTTCTCTACTCTCTCAGCTTTCCTAAGCACCTGTGGAGGCGGCATGCTAAAGATGATGGCGCCTAGATCGGTAAGTGTGTGCATGGAGGAAAGCTGTCTGCCTCACATAAAACTGTCATGTGGGAGTGGGTGAGCCTCTGTGACATGAAGTCTCTGAGGTTGGGGGCATTGCCTAACTTACCCTAATACACAGGATGTTCAGATCATGAGAGGAACCATGCCCCGCTCCCAGGAAATTTTATTACACCCATTTGAATGAAGATTAAATCCATCTACCAGCCACTGTTCCCATTCAAAAAATAAATACAGTAAATACTTGAATAACATCCTTTGGTTCATTGTCGTTTCATTATAATGCTAATGAGATACTGTGGGAACTTAATTCTTGTTTATGTCAATTAGCTTATAGTAAAATTGGTTTCATTATACATCGTTTTGCTACAGTTCCAAGGGCATATTGATGCCATTAAGTGAGGACTTACCGTATTTACATTGATTAATGTTAAAGCCATATGTCTCGAGGCCACAAAGTGACTTTGGCCAATCTTTCAGAATCTCTTCTAAATTCACCTTCCTGCATTTTGGGTGGGCTTTCATCTAACTTTTTCAACTGCCAGCTCCTCGGACTCTTATACAGTGCTACCTCGAGATACTAGTTTAAATCATTCCGTAAACTTGAGGCGTGGGAAACTATGAGACGCTCGAGTCGCGGTTAACTGGTGGGTCGTTTGCAGCCGGCCAATCCGCTCGATTACTCCTATCTCAAATGTTGCTCGTATTTCAAAGCAAAAATCGCTCGCTCGATGGCTCGTATCTCAAAAATCTCGTTTGTTAGGGCACTCATATCTCGAGGTACCACTGTATTCTCATATTCTCTAGATGGTTCTACCTGCACACCTTTTGCTTCATGTTGGATGAGACCAAGGTCCTTTTCCTCTTAATTAAAACCCATTGCAGACATTCTGCCATGCAGATTGTTTCTCCTACCTTGTTCTGTCAATGTGGTCATTGCAGAATTTCTGACCTAACTTGACTGGGACAGAATTTCCTCTTGGGCATCTTCACAGTAAGGTCAGTAGGCCCAGAGTGATCCACATCTTTCATCACAGTCTTTAAGTGGTGAGAGCCTTTCAGAAGATTATTCCTTAACCCCATTGCCAGTCAGTACTACTTTTGCTGAATCTGAACAACACCCTTTCTTGGGACTCTGCCTAAATGTCCATGTCTGCCACTCTTGTCCCCACTAATCTTGCTGAATTTGACCACTTGCCTAATCGAGAAAATTTTGAACACAAGTTCAAAGACCCAAAAAATAAGATCACTGTGCATTGGAGAAATGGAAGAAAAATGAGTGTCAGAAAGCTGAGTGATGTGGAGAACATTGGAAGATGAAGCTGGTAAGAAGGACTTGGTAGATTTCTGCTTATGAGGACAGGCAAACACACTGGGCGTGGTAACACCTACCTGAGAGGTTTATTCTGAGTATAAAACACTAGAGGCCTGGTGCACAAAATCCATGCATGGGGTGGGAGTGTCCCTCAGCCCAGCCTGCATCCTCTCCAATCTGGGACCCCTTGAGGGATGTCTAACTGCTTGTTTAGGCCTGATCCAGGTAGGCCTGGTCCCTCCCAATTGCCCTCCCCTGCTGGCCTGATCGCCCAGGTAGGATTGGGCCTACACAGGCAGTCGGACATCCCTCTCACAATTCAGGATTGCTGACTCCCTATTGCTTGCCTGCCTACCTTCCTAATTGCCCCTAACCACTTCTGCCTGACAGCCTAATCACCCCCTAACCACTCCCCTGCCAGTCTGATTGATGCCTAATTGCTCCCCTGCCAGCCTGTTTGCCCCTAACTGTCCTTTCCTGCAGGACTGGTCACCCCTAACTGCCCTCTCCTGAAGGCCTGGCCACTCCTAACTGCCCTCCCCTGCAGGCCAGGTTTTCCCCAACTGCTCTCCCCTGCAGGCTTGGGTCCTCCCAACTGCCCTTCCCTGCAGGCCCAGTTGCCCCCAACTTCCCTCCTCTGCTGACCTGGTCACCCCCAATTGCCCTCCCTTGCAGGCCTGGTCCCTCCCAACTGACCTCCCCTGCTGGCCTGATCGCCCACAACTGACCTCCCTTGCAGACCTGGTCCCTCCCAACTGCCCTCCTCTGCTAGCCATCTTGTGGTGGCCATCTTTTGACTACATGGAGGAAGCCATCTTGTGTGTTGGGGTGATGGCCAATTTGCATATTACTCTTTTATTAGATAGGATATGTGTGTAGCTCTTTGCTTAATGTCTGGCCCATAAGAAATCTCAGTTATGGTCCTTTTCCTCTTTCTTTCCTTTTATAAGCTATACTTAGAGTTCATTAAGAGCAAGAACTTGATCTTTTATTTCAATGGATCACCTTAGTGTCCATCCCAATGTGGACTGACTGGTAAATGCACAATACATGACAGCTGGGATTGTCATTATTATTACTAAGCAGTCCTTTGTATGCTAGGGTTTTACATATACTTTCTTACTTAGGTTTGTATTTAATTAAGAAACTACAGTGGCTTGACAATACCAAATTGAGTTTCTAGCTGCTAGAATCTAGCATCTGATACTTTCCTATGTGGATTATGCATCTTTGTTATTCATTGATATTAGAGATTTCATTGTGTAGTTTGGACATGGTTTTGTTTCCCGGTAAGTGGATGTTGGTTATTTCAAAGCTTCAAAGCATCTATAAGATATAGAATGATGAGAAATATAATCCATATATATATATGTGTGTGTGTGTATACATATACATATACATATATATATTAAATTGCAACATATATTTGCATCACGGCACTTTTCTGATAGCTACTAGGAAAGTATATAAATACTGAGATTAAATGAAGGCATAAAAATAAAAATATCCCTTTACCAATAATTTGCTGTTCAAGCAACAAAGCAAGCAATCATTTAGAGCTCTGACCTTTTAATTCAGCTGAGTCGAGGAATCCAATTCTCTTTTATTTCATGTTATATTGTATCTAATTGATGAAGAAATCTAAGTAAATCCATATGCCCAAAACTGACCTAGACAAACTCCATTTCCTTTGTGTCTAGATGCCTTGGATACCCCATTTATTCAATGTTCTAGTAAAAAGAAAAAGTTTGTTTTATTCTAACTCCTAAACTGCATATTAAAGCTGTTTGGCAGTTAAAGTGAATAAAACAAACTTTTATTCTCTTTCTCTCTCACATAATAACATAATGAAGTCCTGCACTCCAGACTTTGCTGATAATTCTGCTAACAATCCACAAGACAAAATAGAATGCATGCCAGCCTTCCTTAACTAAATGAGCCTAAACACTTACAAAAACTCCCTTTAATCAGATCAGCTTCCTCAGACCCAACCATGTGCTCAGAAAGCAGATCAGAAGAGAAAGCATCCCCTTTTGTTGCGTGACTCTACATGATTTTTCCCCGAGGTTGACGTTAGGTACAAAATAATATTTATATTCCATGTATTACTCACAAAAAAGCTTTTTTTCTTCTCCATTCTTCAGTTTTTGTTAAGAAGTTAAGTTCCTGTTTATCCCACCCCTCCATAGCTCTTACAGTCTTGTGTAGTGGTCTGTTCATAAATTATTAATGACGCCTTTCAGCAACATGTAACTGGTGGGGATTTCAGCTGCACCTCCGGGTGCCTGCAGCCTGCCCTGCTCCGGGGAAAACAAGCCTCTGAACCTCTCCCTTTGCCAGGCAAACAATTAAGTTTGTGTTCCATTTGCCCGTGGTGGCATGCACCTACATCGCTCATGTGTGTTACATCCGTGTCTGTCTTTCAGCTCGCAAAGCTAAGGGGAGAGTCAAGATGTATAGCCAGGCTCCTGGGGCTTGGAGTAGGAATGAAAAGATTTGCAGTCACCGAGCAAGAAAATGACATTCCTGGCTGTCAGTCTGGAAGGAGGAGCTTTCTCTGACATTGCACGCAGGCTCTGCTCATGTCCCTGAATGGCAGCTTGTGCCTCGTTGCTGACCAAGCGTTTTCCCAACTAAGCTGGCAGGCAGATGTGTTTGACATGAAAGCAAGCTGCCCTTAGATTGGGATGTAAGGATATCCCAAATTAGGGCCAGTTCTGTTCAACAGCGTAGGTTGTGCTGAGTCTTACTTCATTGTGGGCTTATGATCAGCTTTTGATGTGTCTTCAATGCCTAAGAAGTTCAGGGTAAGGACAGTGTGACAGTGCGGGCTTGTGATTCAAGTCCTAGTGAGAAGCACATGCCTTCTCCCTGGGCATCGCCTGCCCCTTCACTTCTCCTGGCCACATCTCACCTGTGGCTGGGAACCTGAGTGTGTGGGAGGGAGCTGGGATTTCTTGAAGGAATTGACACTGAACCCTAAGAGTGAAAAATATCACCAGTTGGGACCTGTGATCTGAGCGTACTTTAGGGGTGTTTTGGGTTTCACATTTTCAACAGTCTTCTAGAAGTACACGTCCGCTTCCAATTTTCAACAGTTTTTTGTTTATTTGTTTGAAAAAGGCAATCCAAAAGGAGATATAATATAAATCTGTTGAGTATGGTATATTTCATAACCAATCATAAATCGACTTACATATTTTCTGTTTACCATTTTATAGATTGTCCTTGCATTGATTAAATACCTGTCGCTGGCACCACAAGACGAGCACAAACAGACGTTTCCCAGCTTATAAGAAGTTAACCATCCGAGTATCTGTCCTTCAGTTCTCTTGAGTCATCAGAGTTGACTGTATTTGAACCCATAGCCTCAACATTGCACACTCACGCTTTTACTTTGTCTAAATATATGATGGCCCTAAAGTTCAGCATCTAATGTGTAAATGGGGGAATGGTCTGGATCAGTGGTTGGCAAACTGCAGCTCGTGAGCCACATGCAGCTCTTTGGCCCCTTGAGTGTGGCTTTTCCACAAAATACCACATGTGGGCAAGCACGTACAGTGTGAATTAAAACTTCTGGCCCATGCACAGAAGTCAGTTTTTGGCTCTCAAAACAAATTTCAGTTATTGTACTGTTTATATTTGGCTCTCTTGACTAATGGGTTTGCCGACCACTGGTCTGGATAATCCTTACAGCACCTAGAAAACATTCAGCTGGCCTCTCCACCAGCACCTGTGTGGCCTTGGAGATGCTGTTTAGCCTTTCTGAGTTTCAAACACTGCCTAAATAAAATGAAATCATGCTCCATTTTCTAGGGGTCAGTGTGTGTGTGTGTGTGTGTGTGGAATGGCATGAAAATTAAAGTCTAGCCTGGCCTCATAACAGTGCAAAATAGAAATATTTGTTCTTGTATTGTTTTTCTGTGCATCTGTAAATACTGCTTTTGATTCAGAGATTCCAGAATGTGTTTTCTTAAATTGACCTAAATCCCCTGATTCAGGCATGCTGTGATTTTATAGTCGGCAACATAATTCTACTTCTAAAGCATCACCCGTAGCATTTTTCTTCTTTTATAGACCATATGCAAGAGCAGGGATGGAAAGAGGCCAGTGCATTCACTTTTGCCTTTAATGCAGGACGTGCCTAGGATGCATTGCCTTGTGCCTAACAAGTTGTCACCAAAGAGTCAGCTGCTCCACAGGGACCCGATCCCGAATTCCGAGGTCACACTGCTGTGGTTTCAGGCGAGCCAGACTCATGACAGTCTACATGGGTCTTCAGGTTTCTCTAGCCTTTTCCGTCCCTGTTAGAAAAATGGCAAAGATCTTTCTGGGAACTAAATGGTAATAGATGACAATAAGGAAGCTCCAGGACATTAGTACATATTTCCTTTCAGAGCCAGGGGCACGTGGCGGTGAAGCCTCTGAAGCATCAACCAGAAGCTGGAAACGCGCCTGATTTGGTTTCATTAAAAATACCAAACAATCATTAGACCATGAGGGGAATTCTGTTTTCCATTCCCCGGGCACTGTGATTAGGAAGTGACTTTCCAGTTCATTCTTTTTTTCCACTTCCTGCTTTTCCCCTCCTTTTGAGAAAACCGTTTGCTGAATGATAACAGCAGATAGAATAGGGGTACCCACACCCCGTGGGCTGCGCGGCTGACCCACAGAATGCTGCCGGGTTTTCATTTCCATCCACCAGATCTAAGTTCTGCAGGCCTGGGTGGGAGCTCTCTTTTTCTCTCCGACAGCCAAAATGACAGAACTTTAAGATCTTCTCTTTGCATTGTTCATCTTAAAAAAAGAGAGAGAGAGAAAGAAATTAGAAAGTGAAGATGTCTGCGTAGCAATAGTTACTTTAATGGTTCAGGCCTTTAACAGATAGACACGATGAAACACTGTCACAAGAAGGAAGGACTCTCAAGGTTTTCATCAGACCAGGAAGTGTACACAATTAACTTAAAATATAAATGTAAGCCAGCATTTTAGTTAAGATGCTTATTAAAATAATTAGGGCAGGGAGCATGTAAGCCAGGGAAATTGTGAGGTTTGATTAAAACGCTCCCTGCATGTATAGGATTGAATGGGAAGAAATTGTAAAGTCATGAGTTTGTTAAGTAAGAACTTCTACACGGAAAGCCAAAAGGTACTGGGAAAGGGCTGGAGAACATAGATATTTACAGATGTGTGGTAATAGAAACCCTGACCCAGAAGGGATGTTTGTAAAACCATCTCTAAACTGGCCACTGCCAAGTTCCCCTGTAAAATGTGCTTTTTCCCATGAGCTCTACTTTTTGAAAGATTCTCTTTACAAGGTGCACTTATGAAGTAGTACTTAAATTGATTTCCCACTGAGTAAAAACAGGATCCTCCAATTAGAGTATTGGATTAGCACAAAATAACCAGTGTGACCTCTTTCAGGGAATATAATTGAAAGCAAAACTCCTGTGTGGAGGCCCACTGCCACCTTTGAGGGTGACTGGTTGGGAACCACTGTTTACTGCAACCCCTTTATTGTAGGGCAGGTTTAATGACTCGGTTTTGTACACAGTGAAAGCTACAATACAGATCTCTCCTTTCTAGTGTAGAGCTCTCTTTGTTAAACCACACTGCCACTTTCTACAGGGGTGAGACTGAGCAGTTTTGAGTGCTATTAATTCCAAGATTTTGGAAGTATGACCACATTTGAAAGATGGTAGAGATAGTACTTTTTTTTTAATATATTTTATTGATTTTTTACAGAGAGGAAGGGAGAGGGATAGAGTCAGAAACATCGATGAGAGAGAGACATCGATCTGCTGCCTCCTGCACATCCCACACTGGAGATGTGCCCGCAACCAAGGTACATACCCTCGACCGGAATCGAACCTGGGACCTCTCAGTCCACAGGCCAACACTCTATCCACTGAGCCAAACCGGTTCCGGCTGGTAGAGGTAGTACTTTTATAACCCATTTTCTTCTCTGGCTTTCTCCTTAAACTTGCTTAACATCAAATTGGTCATTTTTCAATTTGTCTTGTGTGTCCTGATTTTATATAAGGGCCCTATCCTCTCCTTAGCTCTGTGGTCGGCAAACTGTGGCTCGTGAGCCATCTGCAGCTCTTTGACCCCTTGAGTGTGGCTCTTCCACAAAATGCCACGGCCTGGCCGAGTCTATTTTGAAGAAGTGGCGTTAGAAGAAGTTTAAGTTTTAAAAATTTGGGTCTCAAAAGAAATTTCATTCGTTGTATTGTTGATATTTGGCTCTGTTGACTAATGAGTTTGCCAGCCGCTGCCTTAGCTAATCCATTGTAAGAACTTGTAAGTTGTGGAATCTTTCTTATTTGAGCTCTTGAATGTGAAAAGTGCCACCCCCAAACCTTCTCCATTTGATAATGTGAACAGATAAGACCTAGAAAAGCTCCAAAGACTCCCCTCTCTAATAAATAATTGTGCTGAGATTGCTTCTCTCTGATTAGAGCTACATTTGGATCCAACTTTTTACTCCCAGTATCTCCATGCAAGCTGGCCAGTGGCTCAGGTGTGCTGTTAGGGACTGAGTAAGTGTTTGAAAATAATTTGAGTCTGTACTAAGTATGCTTAGGGCTGTAGCCTTTCAGCACTTTAGGCAGACTGGAGTTGGCATCAGAAAAGTGATAGCATTAAAAAAGTCAGTGCTACCAAGAATTAGAATCGGTGACAGCCACGTAGGAAGTGTCATGTACCTCTCAATGAGGTTGGCTCTATTGTAAGCAAAGAAGCCATAGTGAGTGACCATTCCGTTATATCTAGCAGCATTGTCTTTTTCGACCATCTGAGCATGCAATGGATGCATGGAAGGTTTACGGTTGCTTATCAGAGATCTCTGAAAAGTGTGGGCTTGCCGAATGCCACTCAAGCTCCTCGGATCATTCAAATTATATTTGGGACACAAGACGTGTAACTGCCTGCCATTCTGAGCTCCTTGCTGCCTGGCAGCCCTATCCTGAGGTTGCTTTTGGGGGATGTTTGCAAGATCTAGCAGGTGTCTCTCAGCCCATCAATTAGAAGAGCAGAGACAGATATGATATATCAGATGGCCCTAAGATGGATGGCTCTGGAAAAATCTCATATTGGCCAGAGTGATTCGAATTGCCAGGAATCTACAGTCTGCCACGTGACATCCCCAAAAGTCTGACAGGGTTTGACTGGTTTACTCTGCTAAACGAAACTGCTGAGATGACTGCGGTGAGGTGATTAATAAACTGCATAAATCTTAACTAGGGGAAGAAAGAAGATGAATTGATGCACGCACATATTGAAAATGTAATGAAACCAAATTAAAGCGACCTAGGGTTGCTAACACATTACAGAGAAACAATACCCTATTTTGTGTTCCTCACTGGTCTTTTTCTGTTGATCTCATTTCAGAAAATGACCAGGAAGACATGTTTGGTTTTATTTTTTTATTTCTCTAGCATAAGAGGCCTCAACTGGCAACAGAGCAGGAAAGTGATCATGACATAGTGCATGAATGCCCTGGTATCTTTTATTATTATTTATTTCCCAGGTTAATGGAGCTAAAAAAAAAAAAAAAAGATTGGTTCAGCTTCCCTCAAAGCAGCTAGTGAATGCTGTTAGTAATCATATATGAGGTTTTGCTGTTTTTCAAAGTAATTAGAACCGCAGAGCAAGTAAACACTATATAGGCTCTCATCTTTGAAGCTATTTTTTTTCAAACTAAATAGCTCTGCTATGCTATAATTACATACTAGTCATTATGAAATTAAAAATCATTTTAAGTAAATGGGTGCTTTTTTAAGAAGCATTTGTTTCTTGCTAATTATTATGAACTAATTGTAGTTTATGATGGTCTTCAAAAAATCAGAAAGCACTGCCTTAGAGCCATACTCCCCAACGGCTGCAAGTTTCCATTCCAGAAGGGGAGGAAAATGATGGGAAGGAGGATTCAGCACAGCCAACAACTGAATTTTCAGACTTTGAAAAGCTCGACTGGATGAAGGTCATCATAGGCGGCTGTATGGGATGATGGTGTCACACAGCTGTGTTGCCCCATGGATCTGAATCTCATTCCAGCGTCACTGGAAGCTTATTGTGACCTGCCGTGTGTTAGTTAATGTCTCCAAGCCTCAACTTTTGCATTTGCAAAACGGGGACAATAATGCCTACCTTACAGCATTGCCTGGGGGATTAAAGATAATTAATCATAAATATTTTAGCACAGAAGCCAGCATCATAGTTATTAGTATTGTTGCATATCATCATTCCCATTGTTATTTTTGTGATAGGAGCTTCTACAGCTTCTCAGAGGTCCAAGCTTGGTCTTCAGGACAGTCAGTCCATGGTGTCTTGTGACAATGTCGTTTTCGATGGATGGTAGGCTTGTGTCTACCAAGAACACAGGATCAAAGTGAAATAGTCCAGAAAAGCAGAAGTTTTCTTTGTTATTTTCCAAAGCCAGGTTAAGTGTGGGTAGAAAGTATGACTGGACAGACAAACTAGAGAAAAACAACAATAACAGAAAACCTAACATCAAACAATAAGAAAAACCCCTACAGCAATGCCTCTCAAGTGGCCCCTTTCCCCTAGTCCTCTTTTTTTTTATTCTTTATTATAAATTAATATCATGAGTCATACAGGTTACTAAAAACTGGGTGTCCAGTGCTTCTGTTAGCAGGCAGAGATAATAAATGTCACATTCAGGTTTTCCCTCTAACTCCCAGACTATCCCAATTATTTTCATTAATAACCTGCTTCCTTTTCTTGTCCTTAGCTCTTGGCACTGACTTCTCATTTTTCATTTTGTTGATTTAGAGAACATTCTTCCTGAGTTTCTTGGTTTCAGGCACAAAGTTTGTTGATAACTTACTATATTCCAGGCATAGGATGCTTTGCATATATTATCTTAATTAATCCTTAAAATAATTCATTACACAGCTGAGAAAAAAATTGTAGCATCCTAGTAAGTTCTAGAGCAAGGGCTTGAGTGAGATAGATTAGACTAGACTATCTTTCTAGCTATGTTCAACGTGCTAGGTATAGACTGGTGAGTCCAGATGGAATACCCACCCAAGAAACTAAGTTTTGCTTCTAAATGTAGATGCTATGGTAGGTACTTAGACAGTGGATCCCTAAACTGACTTCTCCATACTTCTCTTACCGTTCTCACAGGTCTACCCAGTTCTTTTAATGCGTAAGTGCTAATCAAGAGCTGCAAATCCAGCTGATTTTTAGGGATCCATCCTTCCTCCTTAGATCCATCCTGTTCATCTCACAGCTTCCTGGTCCCAGTAGCCTACCTTCCCAGTTCAAAAGAACCGGAGAACCCTGCCAACTTATGACACATTGCCTTAGATGTAACGGGAGAAAATGTTTTCATCTTAGAGTAAGGGAGTGGTCGTGTTAGACTTTATTATGTTTCTTAAAGGTGCTGGGAAGAAAACAAAGGTGGAATGGGTTTCAGAACGAAGGAATAGGTATTGATGAGAAAGAGGAAACAAACCACATTCAGAATAGACCCCCAAACGACAAGAAACTGCACAGCATCTCAGAAAGAGAAGTTCAACACAGCTTTCTACCATAGGCTTAACCCCAGCCACCAAACTCCGCCACCAAAGTGATAGAACCATCCATGTCCTGTCTTTCTCCAAGTATCCAACAAGGGTTTTTTCAGGACTAGCTACCAATTATTGTCCATACACCTGTGCCAGATAACAGACCATCTCTGCAATAACTCTGTGACATTGGTAAATTCTCTTTTCCAGCTTATTGACAAGAAAGCCAAGGCAGGACAAATTAAAGAAATTGCCTACTGTCATAGAGAAACAGGCTGATCTGGTGTTGAAACTAAGCCCTGTTGTCTCAAAAGCCTGTGTCATTTCCACTATGCCTCATCCTCGGTAGCAGGATAGGTTTTCAAGTGTGCCATTCAAATTAGTAGGTACCCTTTGGAGGGATGGTGATGGTATAGGGAAACGTTTTATAGGGAAGTCTGCTGATGCCACAGTGACCTGATAAAATATAATGAGATACTTATTTTTTGATGCCAACATTCATCATTGTTTATTAAATACAACAAAGCAAAATGGATTTACAAACCTCTCAGATTTGGGAGATCCAGTCCCGAAGTACATTCCTACAACTAATATTCCAAGCCCTTTCTTTGACCTTCCTAAACAAACATAGCTAAGAGCAGAGAAATTGAGTCAGAAAGCAGAAGGCACCTGCCTGAATATAATAGAGTATGGTGCCCATCCACACACTTCTGCACCCATATGGGAATTAGGAGGAACTTTGGCCAGGTCATTTATCTGCCTGCGATCATGTCATTTTCAGCAACAGATGAATCATTATGCAGTACTTCTCCAAGATTCTCCAAAGCCTATTTTCCAGAAGACAATGATGCTGAGTATATATGTCCTCTGTGGGAGTTTCAGGAGAATTTAATGAAATTTATACTATCATTTCCCTTATATAGAAAGGGTAAGAGGGACCATTTCACACTTCTTAGGGTTTAAGATCAGACAACCAGAATAACTCCTCAATCTAATTGTGCAGATGTTCAAAACGATATGCTGATTCTTGTCCAGTTTAGTGTAAAAATGTATAGAATGCTATTGCTTGAAGGGAAGATACGAGGTCATCCTAGCCAGTTCTGGCTTGAGCCAGGTATACACCCCAACTGTAAAAGACAGAGATCAGCTTATTCTTTCATCTGTTTTCAAGAAGTGCAAGAAACCTGGAGCTTCTTTCATTTTCTCATCCAGGGGAGCAAAAAAGTAACCATCAGCGTTGCCCATAATGAATCCAAAGGACTGTATTTGGGAAGGCTTCCTTTAATGAGCTTGATGGAGGGGTGATTTGGCAATATTTTAAAGTCACCTTTAGTTTACCCATTTTATTGGCACAAAAAGCATGACTCAGAGTCATCTTTGTTCTTTGAAAATGAGCTCACACACCTTCCAGAATATGATACATTTCACTTTTGGGTGCCAGCAGGCATCCACAGACCAGAAACCATTGGTTAGAACTTATGAATAGAAATATACCGTAATAGAGGAAGTTTCTGAACAAAGTGAACAGATAATGAACCCTACTCTCTGATCCCTTTTCCATTCATATTCATATTCATATTCCATATTCATTCTCTGTCCACACATCTGGTCTTTGGCATCTGTTCCTCTGTTTTCCTCCATCTCTCCCTGTTCTAGCTGTTTGAACAAGACTCGGTGGCAACCCTTCCTCTTTAGAAAAGGTCATCACTGGAGTTGAAGATGAACCTACCTCCCTTCCCAAGAATTTAGTGCTTGGTCATTTTTACTCTTGTCTTTTCCTTTGTCTCACAAATCAGTTCAGGTATGGTCTATGGGCTGCATCTCACATGCTGTTCCGGGTTGGGTATGGCTGGTCAGAGGGCAATCACAAGACCGCTTACAGAGTCTATGAGAAGGATGCTGTGATGGATTAGTAGCCTCTTTCATGGGTTTAGCCGCAAGAAATAGACCATTTGGGCTATGTGTTCACTGTTCAAAAGTATCTCTTAAGTACCTAGAGAATAAGAATCTCTCACTTATGATTTTATATCCCTTGCATGCCTGGTGTGGTTGTGACCTCTTAGCAAGAGCTCAAACCATATTTGTTGATTGATGTCCCAAAATATGCCATTAACACATCAGGAGAAAGATCTAAAGGTATCTGGAAAGCAGTATCTTGTTTTTACCCAGAGACAACATTCTCTCAAGGTGAAGTGCCAGAGAAGGAGTACTGTTTGCTTTTCATCATGAGCCCTCGCCAGACATCAAGATAAAGTGAAATTCCACACGCAACCACACTCAGAACTAGGTTTTATTTGTGATGCATTTAGGCTCATTGAATTTTTATTGTTTGTGTATTTTATCCATGAGAGCAGTTGTCCAGCTCCTACCTGATGCTTAATTTAGGCTTAAATGATATGCTTAAAGAAGAAAAAAGAAAAAAAAAATATATATATATATAAACTGATGTGTAGGTAAAATAAAAAGAAAATGTTACAGGGAACCACAGCTAATGAAAACAGTCTGCATGCTAAAAATAGTCATATTTTCTTTGAAAACTTGTACCTCATTCCTGAATTTTCAATCTGTAGGGTGTTGATTGAAGCATCCAAATGTCAATTCCTGTCCACTTTCAGCAAATTGCAATAATGTTTGAAATGTATTATTTCAAATATTATTATTCTTTATGTCATAAAGAATAAAAAGCTTCCCTATAGTTACAGCATTTCCTTACTTCTAGGGTTCATTTGAATTTCAACTTCAAATTTCTGCAAGCTTATAGTAACATACTGTATGTTTGAAAAGTAAGAGAAATGAATGGCCTGAGAAGAACAGGTTGGGTTTACACAGAAGTTCTTTGGACCGTGGAAGGAAAAGGCAGCTGCTGGAGCCCAACCTTCCACCTGCTCAGCAGGCAACCTTCACACTGGACTCTAGAGGAGAGATCCAAAGAAGAAAGTCGGTACCTTCCTTGGACTTCATGTCCTGAGGAAGATGGGAAGAACAAGAGAGAAGCCCGGAGTTCAAGCCCTCCCAGATGTTGACCTTCAGATGTGAGGCAGCCACTTCAGTCCTTGATTTCTTCTCTGGAAAAAGGAAATAATCATTTTTACTTATACCGTATGGTCACAAAGAAGTGAAAGGACCCAATAAACTGTAACCAAGACAAATTAGGCTATTACCATCTAATGTCACTCAGCTCCAGTGGCCCACTCCTTTCTCCAAATAACTTGTGTGAAAACTGATATCATGAATGGCTTTCTTCAGTTGTATTGACCTCACTTCTTCCAAGAGCTCCTAAAGGATACAACTCTTGTGTGTAACAGTGGTTTTCTCTACCTGATGGTGGGAGAGGAGACACACAGTTGACCCTGAACAACAGGGGTTTGAGCCCCAGGGCTCCATCTTACATATGGATGTTTTCAATAAATATTGTAAACGTATTTTTATTATCCTAATAACACTTTCTTTAGCTTTATTATAAGAATATATCATTATGCAACATACAAAGTATGTGTTAATTGATTGTTCAGGTTATTGGTAAAGCTTTTAATCAACAATAAGCTATTAGTAGTTAAGTTTGGGGGGAGTCAAGAGTTATATGCAGATTTTAGACTGTGTGAAGTGGTTCAATGCCCTAAACACCTACATTGTTCAAGGGTAAACTGTAGTTTGAAATGACCTCCTAGTGAGAACCATAGCCTATATTGTAGAAAAATAGATGATGAGCAAATTTTAGGGAGGATAGAGGAGAAAGTGGTTTAGAAATTTGGGAAGGCTTCTTAACCATTCATAACATCATATTCAGTAGAGAGTCTATAGTGAAGGTCACCATGGCTGACACTGCTCATACTCATCAGTTTAGCAGCTTGTCTCAGGCTTGGTTCAAAACCACTACCCACCCAACTCAGGTTTCTAAGCGACTTCCAAGTGAGTGACATCAGTTGTAGAGACAACTGACTTGTAGGTAATATACCCTCTTTTCTTTCTAAATCAGAAAAGAGGGTATATTTATGCCAAATGTCAGCAATCTATTCCTAAAAAGGCCTAGTATCTAATTAGGAGAGCTGCACTCATTCACCTAGCATTATTGCCTACCTGTCACAAACTGGGCTCTGTTCTAGGAATTGATAATAAAATGGTGAGCAAGATATAGAGTCCTGCCTTGGAGCTTTTGTATTCCTGAGCCTCCAGCCACTGCACCCAGGAACATCCTTGAAAGGAGGGGACCTCCTCTCTAGATGTATTTCATGCTACATTTTAAATGAGTAGGGGATTCCAAGTCTTTGTGGAATTTGTTCTTTCTCTTACTCACCATGTGATCCTTCTTGACCTCTGTTTCCTCATCTGATAAACAGGCCAAAATGAGTTCTTTTAGGACCCTTACAATTCTAGAATAATCTAATCCCTTGACCTTAAAAAAATCAGTGCCTCAGTTTCCATTTTTGTTCAAGAGAAATCACAGTATTTGCCCTACTACCACCACTAACTGTTTCTGAAATTGAATTTAGATCACACGGGAGTGAGTTTTAACAATACAAGGTATCCATAGAGACACAAGGCACTACTATGACTATGATGAGGATGTGCCCATTAACATAGACCAGAAGAGAGTGGCCCTGCAGTTTCTGCTTGGAGACCTCGAATGTACACCTCTGCCACTTCAACTAAAAGAATGCAGATCCCTGCCCCTGTGCAGTGTCTAAGATAGCCTGGAGTTACTAAGAACTGTATTTCTAGAGAACCTTCCTTCCCCCTAAAAGTGCTAGGGGCACAATATATATATATATATATATATATATATGGTACCGTAGCTGAGATGCCTCAGGTGCCTAATGAGAAAATAACCTCTTGTCCCCATTTCTGTTTGTTTGCTGGAACAAACAGAAATCCAGCTAGCTTCTTCTCATTTCTGAAGAATGCTTGAGCCCTTTCCCTGTTGCTGGTGCTTGGGGCTTGCTTTAGGAAGCAGGGCTATAGTTTTTTATTTCTCCTAAGCTTGATAGCTCAGTGTCATAGCTCCCTCCAGGTCATTAAATATGATCAGCAGCATCCCGGCCACCTTTGCCACTTTCCTGTCGAGGGCTATAACTCACCCAGGAGGTATCAATGACGACAATTTTGTCCTTGATTCTATCTGGAACTCAAGTTTATCCTTGCTCTTGTAGCAGAGAGTGGGCGATGCGGCTGATTGGAGATAAGCTCAATGTGTTTTGAGTGATTGTACTGCCCTGTGAGTTGCTTGGCTACAAGATGGCACCAGGGGGAGGTTTTGCTTTGGTTGTAACACCATAACAACTGGATTTGGAAGTATATTTTGACTAAGAATGAAGACATTGTGCTATCATTTACACAGAGACTTGCTTTTGGAATTCCTTGCTCAGCTAAAGAAAATGTTATGTCTATTGATTTTGTGGTTTATGTGGGTACTTGCAACAGAGCAAAACCTGTAAGCATTTATTGTGCTCCACCCTCCGCCCCTTCATCGCCCCAGTCAGGTGGAAAGGGCTAGGTCAACTCAGTCTCAGTATGATCCTTCAGAAGGGAAATATTTGCAGACGAGAAACTTGCCAAGGCAAGTTGCATGTGTCTGTGTGTTTGAGTGTGTTGTGGTTTGTGCTCATGTTGTCTTAAACACTCGCCTTTTTGGTGAAAGTCAATCCCATGAGCCAAACAGCCCCAAAAAGAAAAAAAAAATCTCAGTCTCACAGGGAACAGGATTTGTGCTGCATGGGAATCAAGAAATGCATCAAATACTCATGTCCAGATTACAATGTTAAAATCAACTTCCTACTTCTTCCCTCTGACATATAGAGAGCACTGACAGTGTGCCCCACAATGTCAAAGCAAGGAAATGGTGGGAGAATTAGTTGTTTTGGTTCTGTATCTGATAGCTATAGTCTTTGCTACATTTCAAAACATAATTCAAATGTGGACCAGAAATGGGTGATTCAAACCAAGTTTAAAGAGACACCGTGTTTGCATCACTTCTCTTGTAACCATTTCCTATGAATGATCATCACAAACATTAATGGGAAGATGGTAGTGTATGGTTATTCCCTAATATTAATATACACAATAGGCACACCCTCGTTTCCTGTAGATCAGTTACGAAGTAGCAACGAAAATAATTTTATGGTTGGGGGTCACCACAACATGAGGAACTGCATTAAAGGGACGTGGCAATAGGAAGGTTGAGAGCCACTGTTATAGATATCCATTCCATTTAAAAGGATTGAAAGGTGTTAGAGTATTTTTTTTCTTTTCGTGTGTATTCAATCAGTAATAAAAGACTTTTGGTCTGATCAGTAGAAGGTCTTAAAAGTAATAAAGCTAACACCAGCTGATTGCAATTTATATTTTGGAAAAATGTTACGTTTTTCATTCCAAAAGGAAAAAAATTGTCAGGGTGAGCACTGTTGAGCTTTTTGATCACTTGGAATTCATCTTCATTTTTGCATCAGAGGCTAAAGCAGCTCCAGACCCAGATGTGCACTTGATTTTTGTTCAATTTCAATTCTTAAGGGAAAATTACACAGAATTGCGTAATTTTTTCCCCTAAATTCTCAGATTATATAAACACACCCATTTCATTTTCACAACAGAGCTAGAGACACCCACTGGGAGAGCATGCTAATACTTTGTTTTTTTCTAAAGTGTATTTTGGGGCCAACTTTGCACAAAGAAGGATTAGCACAACTTTTAGTAACCTGGGGTATAGCAAGATCTTATGTGCCATGTTGCATATACACATGGCTACATGTAATGGAAACAATGCACCCTTCTTCCCTTACCTTTATACTGCCGCATGGGTCCCTTTGATCATGTATGAAGCCTGGGAAAAGAAAACCTGCCTGACTTGGTTTTGCATTTCTAATCACTAACCTCCAAATTATAGTGATCCAAACTCTCACCCCTTCCCATATAGCTCCCGAGTGAGCTGTCTTTGGGTATGTTGCTTTCAACCTGATTTTAAGTAGAAATGGCTATGTTCCAATGGTGAAGCAGCCAGTGACCAATGAAAGCGGGCTTGTGTGCCCGCTGTGTGGTTTGTTCTCTAAGCTGCTCAGATATTGGAGCTCTCCTGGACCCACCTTAGACATTCAAGTTCAACTAAGGAAAGGGAGACATGTTGGAAGACACAGAGCGCCTTCCCGAGCCTGTTGTCTGTGTAAAGTCCACAGTGATAAAGCACAGAAATAAAATAAGATTGGCTTATCTATGGCACTCTTGGGTCTTCCATTAGACCTGGCAAGGTGGCCGGCCTCTAATAACAGCTTAGGCTTAGCCTGCAGGGCCACATATGCTCTTGCATAAACAGATGCATGATTTTATGACTTTTAGCATGGGAACTGACATCAGGAGATTTTTTTTTTTTTGAAAGGCTTAATTACTCTCAGAGGTTTATAGGGTGTTAAATATGAGATATTTGGTCAAAAGTAAAAATGGCAATTAAAAACAAAAATTTCTTGACACTAGGACCCAAACAAAGGTTTGCTTTGAAAGCATTTGTTTATGTTTTCCCACAATCTGGACTCTTTCTGGAGTCGATAAATAGCATGTTTGCCAACAGAATGAGTGCTAGCAATTAGCAGAGTTCTAACCAATGCTGGGTAAATAGCTGCATTGTTTGCTATGAAAATTACCAGTGAAAGCCTAACTGGGATTGTTCCTACCAGCTCTGAAAAGAAGCCCTCATTGCTCTCTGTTTAAAGCAAGGCAGCATGATTTGGGGATAAAGGGCATGGGCTCTGGAATTAGACAGGCAAGAGTTCAAATCACAATTCAGTAATTTAAAAACCTTAAAATGTGGTCTCAGACACCTCATTTATAAAATGAGGGTAGTAATAACTATCCTATGGAGTCATTACAGGATTAAATAAAGTGAGTATATGAAAATAATGTACATAGTGGAAGTAAACCATTTTATTAGAGTTAATTCTTTCATTTTATTGAACCCTAAATATCATCTGAGAGCAGAATTCTGCAAATTTTGTGGGAGACATACAAATCAAATATATTACTTTTCCTCCTTTGTCCCATACTTGCATGAACCTGTCAAAACTACATTAGGAAATGATTGCATCAGAACCAAAGCCTGGTCTTCTAGTAAGATGAATGGCTAGATGTTCAGTTTTCATTTAAACATGCTAGATGGCAAATAGATGAATGATAGATAGATAGGTGATAAAACCAAGTAAAAAGATATCCAACCTGATAGGGATGGCTCAGCGTGTTGACCCAGGATCCGAGAGGTCACTGGTTTAATTCCTGATCAGGCTACATGCCTGGGTTGCAGGCTCAATCCCCATTATGGGGTGTGCAGGAGGCAACTGAAATGATGTACCGGTCTCACAGATGTTTCTATCTCTATTCCTCTCCCTTCCTTTCTATCCAAAAACAATAAAGAAAAATATTGCCCTAGCCAGTTTTTCTCAGTGGATAGAGCATCTGCCTGCTTACCAAAAGGTCTTGGGTTCGATTCCAGTCAGGGACACTTACGTTGGTTGCAGCCTCCTCCCTGGTCTGGGCTCTGGTCAGGGTTCATGCAGGAGGCAACCAATCCATTTGTTTCTCTCACATCAATGTTTCTCTCTGTCTTTCCCTCTCTCTACCATTCTTCCTAAAAATCAATGGAAAAATATCTTTGGGTGTGGATTAACATAATTAATTTAAATATTTTTAATCTTTATTGTTCAGATTATTACAATTGTTCCACTTATCCCCCCTCAAGTTCCCCTCCACCTGGTTCCCACTCCATCCTCTGCCCTTATCTCCCCACATTGTCTCCATCCATAGGTATATGATTTTTGTCCAGTCTCTTCCTGCCCCCCCCACAACCCTATCCCCCAGGAATTTTCAGTCCACTCCCTTTCTATGCCCCTGATTCTATTATATTCACCAGTTTATTCTATTCATCAGATTTTTTATTCACTTGATTTTTAGATTCACTCCTTGATAGATATGTATTTATTGTTCATAGTTTTTATCTTTACCTTTTTCTTCTTCCACTTCTTAAAGAATACCTTTCAGCATTTCATGCAATACTGGTTTGGTGGTGATGAACTCCTTTAGCTTTCTCTTATCTGTGAAGCTCTTTATCTGACCTTCAATTCTGAATGATATCTTTGCTGAGGAGAGTAATCTTGGTTGTAGGTTCTTGCTATTCATCACTTTGAATATTTCTTGCCACTCCCATCTGGCCTGCATAGTTTCTGTTGAGAAATCAGCTGATAATCGTATGGGTGCTCCCTTGTAGCTAACTAACTGTTTTGCTGCTTCTAATATTCTCTCTTTGTCTTTTGTTCTTGGTATTTTAATTATGATGTGTCTTGGTGTGGTCCTCTTTGGATTCCTTTTGTTTGGAGTTCTGTTCACTTCCTCAACTTGTAAGTCTATTTCTTTCACTAGACTTACAAGTTGAGGAAGTGAACAGTCATTATTTCTTCAAATAGGTTTTCATTATCTTGCTCTCTCTCTTCTTCTGGCACCCCCATAATTCTGATATTGGTACACTTAAAGTTGTCCCAGAGGCTCCTTACACTATCTTCATATTTTTGGATTCTTTTTGCTTTTCCAGTTGGGTGTTTTTTGCTTCTTTGTATTCCAAATTTTTGACTTGATTCTTGCCATCCTCTAGTCTGCTATTGAATCTCTTTATATTATTTTTTATTTCAGTCAGTGTATGCTTAATTTCTAGTTGGGCCTTTTTCATATCCTTGAGGGTCTCACTAAATTTATCGGCCTTTTCTAGAAAATTCTTTAAAAACTTTATAACCATGGTTTTGAACTCTATATCCAGTCATTTGTTTTCCTTCATTTCTTTCATTTGTGACCTGTTTCTTTGTCTCCACATTTTGGCTGCTTCCCTGTGTTGATAGAGTGGCTTTGTGTGCCAGGTGTGCTATAGGGCCCAGTGGCTTAGCCTCACCAGTTACCTGAGGTGGACACTCTTGGTGCACCCCTTTGTGGGCTGTGTGCACAGTCTTGTTGTAGTTAAGCCTTGATTGTTGTTGGTTTCACTGTCAGGACTTGACCTCCAGGCCAGTTGGCTGGAGGATCAGCTGTGTCTATGATGGGAGAACTTCTGTGCTGGAGACACTATGAGACAAGAGTGAATATGAGACATTGTAATCTGGATGGTCCCACTCTGACCCCTGGGTACATTGGCTCTTGGAAATCCAAGGAGGTGCTAATTTAGCCTCTGCCTGAGGCCACCCAGCAGGAGCCATGGAGAGATCTGCAGATTGCTCTTCTTTGTTTGGGTTTTAGAGGTGCCCAGATGAGGCCCAGCTGTGAAGCAATGTAAACTGCTATGGGGCCTTGGGCCTTCTTTTGGATATTCTGGGTCTCACTCACTCAGCTGCAGTAATTTAGGTAAGATTAGAATTCAAAGGACTAGGTTATTCATATGTAAAAGCCTCTACAGTCAACTTGGATGGGGCGGAGTTTTGGGGCAGAGCACACAGCAATGGCTTCCTGTCAGCCTTGCCCTAAGAGGCCCCTGGTTCTCAGGGTCCTGTGGTAATCACTGCAAATACCTCTGAGAAAAAGCTGCCTCCCACCTCCCACCCCCCCAACCCCCACCCCCCCGCCCGCTGCCAGACAGTCCAGTTTTTCCCTGTATGAGTCTGGGTCCCCAGAGTTTCATCCAAAACTGGAGTTCAGAGCAGTCGGGAGCTTTTGTCTCCCTCCTGATTGAGAAAGCCAGCCACATACTCAGTTGCCAGCCCTCTCCTTGCGCACGCCCTCTCTCTGTGCACAGACGCCTCAGTACCTCTGCTGTTTGCATCTCCTTTGATTCTCAGTGTACTTTTCTCTTTCCTTCTAGTTGTAGAATTTCCACTTACTGAGCCTTCCTGTGGTTCTGGATGATGTCCATTTTGTCTTTTAGTTGTAGTTTTGAAATTGTTGTGCAAGGCAGCAGTTTAGGTGTTTTACCTGTGCTGCCATCTTGGTTCCTCACATTAATTAAAAATATTTTTTTAAAAAGCATCCAGAAAAGCTTTACTTCACAGAGATAAGCAAATCCTAGAGCTGGCATTTTGTGGTTTAGATTTTAGAGCTATGCATTGTGGGAGAGAGATGGGCAGGTGAGGAAACCTGGACCTTGAGCAACATGGAAGATTCCTTACAGGAATCCAAAAAGCAAGAGCCCAAAGAGTGATATACTTAGTTGTTTTTTTGTGGGTTTTTTTTTTTTTTTGGTGGTAGGGGGCAGGGGGAAATACCATGCCACATAAGACTTGTTTCTCCTGACTCCAACTGATGGGAGATGCATATATCTGTAATTTCTAAGCTTTTAGAGGAAAAAAGAACTGCACACAGAGAAAAAAATCCCCCCCCCTCAAAAATCCTCAAGAATTCAAGAAAGAAAAGTTGTAATAGAAGGAATACAGAAAAAGGGGAAGATATACCACAAAATAAACTTGTAGAAATGAATCCAGATATCTCGGTAACCAATATCAATACAATTTATTTCTCTTCCCTATTAAAAGGCAAATATTGTCAAACTAGATTAAAACACACATTATCAGATAAAATCCAACTGTATATGTATTTATGAGACACACAATGGTTGAAAGGAATGATTAGGAGGAAAAAAGGTATTTAGGCAAACATGAACCCAAAGAAAGCCTTCATTAATATAACATCAAATAATAGAATTAAAGACAAAAATAATATGCCAGGAATAAAGCGGTTTGTGGAATTTTCTTAAGAGTTAATATTCCTTGGGAAATTATATTTATGCTGAGTTTATACTATGTAATGAACAGTATAGCTTCAAATATGAAAAACAAATTACCAGAATTACAATGAGAAATATACAAATTCACATCAGAGTAGGAAATTTTTACTTATGGTTTTCAGTAAAATATGGAAAACTATGATAACACAGTGAATAAGCTTGACCTCAAGGACATGTATAGAATACTGTTAGTAGAAATTCCTTTTGAAGGAGACACAGGAAATTTATTAAAATTAATCATATTCTAGAGTATAAAGCAAGTCTCAACAAATGTTGAAAGCATTTTGTCATACAGAATATAAACAAATCAGTTATAAAAAGATAAATCCATGCATATGGAAATTTAAAAATCTACTTTTAAATAACCTAACGGGTCAAAGAATAAATAATAATGGAAACCATGGAAATTAAATGATAATATAAGTACCACTTCGCAAAATATGTGAGATGAAGTTAAATTAGTATTTAAAGAGAAATTTATAAACTTAAATGTCTATATTAGAAAAAAAATGTAGTGAATTAACCATTAACTAAAAATTTGGAAAAAGAGCCACAAAGTAAACCTAGATATAATGGAAAAAATTAAGATTAAAAAATGCTATAAAACAAAAAAACAAAATAGAGAGAGGTTCACCCACATCAAAAGTTCATTCTTTGAAAAGAATAATGAATTAACAAGATTGATGATAAAAAAAATGAAATATACAACATCTAAATGCACAAGAAGTTAACTGATAATAAGATAAAGTTATAAACTAAATTTTAAAATGTGGATAAAATGAACATCTTATAAATACATATAAGTTATCAAAACTAATTTTAGAAAAGAAATAGAAAAGATAATTTTATACCCATAAAAAAAATATGGTCCTAAAACCATGAAGAAAATGAAATCAGTAATTTAACATTATTGCTATTGGAAAATACTAGACCAGAAGATTATGCATGTGAGTTACACCAAATATTCAGTTCCAAAATACACAAACTCTTTCAGACAATGAAAGAAAAAACGGGAATATTCCCAAATTTTTCTACAAGCCCAATATTTCCCTTGGATCTAAAACTTGACACATAGTATAAGAAAATAAAATCACACACCATTCAAATATCTAGAACATTAACAAATAAAAAGAACATTTGCTAACCAAATTAAGCAATGAGTTTCTTAATGATGTATCATAAATTTGTGTTTATCCTTAGAAGCATTATTAGAAAATTGTTTAATGTAATTCTGCATATCAACTGATTAGAAAAGGAACATGTATGTCACCTTAATACATATCAAAAAATGATTCAATAAAATTCTACAACCATTCATGATAAAAAATTCTTAACAAACTCAGAATAGAATGAACTTTCTTAACCTGATAAATTGTAAACATCACAATCAATGGTGAAATATTTTTTAAAGCCCCTTGAAAATCAGAAACAATAGGAGGATGCTAGCTCACCACATCCATTCAACATAATTTGGGAACTTCTTGAGAAACGTACATAATTTGTATCCTAAGAGACATGAACCAGAATATTCATAGCAGCTTTGATTTTAATAGCAGAAAACTGTAAATTAACTAATTATCCTTTGATATAGAATGGATAAATGAATTGTAGCATCTTAATATATGGGGCTCTTATACAGCAGGAAAACAAATGGGCCTTTTCTCTGTGTGCCCACATGGATGAGTAACATTAATCAAAAAGCTAACCACAGAGAACAAATATGGAGTAGCAGTCCAATTATATGAAGTTTACATACAGTTCATAAGAGGAAATGTTTAATTTATATTTAAAATGCACATATCTATAAAAAATAAGGAAATGATTAACACAAAATTCAGAATTTTGGTACTAAGGGGAACATAGAGGATGAGTACAAGGACAGGCTTGATTAGATTTTCAAAGCTGTTAATCGATGTGTAATTATCATTATTAGTTAGATGCTACATTTTGTGTTGTCTATATGATACTTCATAGTGTATAAAAAAATTGTTATGACTGGGTGGAATAAGCATTCTTCCTTGATATATTGTCCTTTCTCACATCAAAAGTATCCATTTTAAAAAACTGCAAAGGTCATTGTGCAAGAAACCTCACAGAATAATTATTTTACTGGTGGGATATTTTTGTTACTTAGTCTATGGCCAAATATTTTCTTTTCCTTCACATTCTTCTAAAATTACCCTTTCTCTCATAACAGTAGGTTTGTATCACGCCACACTCATAACTAACTACATACTCACTTGGTTATTTGCTGATTCCTTAACTTTCTTCAGGTACTTCCTCATCTGCAAGGAAATGTAATACCTGCCCCATACCATGGCGGTAAGGATTAAATGAAATGATATCAGCCTGGAATTTAGAAAGTATTAAATAAATGTTAACTATCATTGGTTGTTGTTAAGGAATGAAAAGGCTTACACAGAGTTCCAGGAAAATGTTGAGCACAAAGTAGACATTAAACACATCACAACTACTCTTTGTATCATCGTTCCTGGCCTTATTTATTTCCCTTTGATAATGACTTCCTGGAGACAGTTGTCCCTACTTCAAGGACTATGCCCACATCTATGATGCCCAGGCCTGTTTCCATAGGATGTATTCTTTGAGGCAGGTTCCCTATTTTCCCATCTGTGTATCTGCATTGCCTATTATGACTCATTGTTGGGTGGGCTGGCGTGGGGGGGTTCCTGAATGCTGGATTTCTTTAAGGCATTGTGTTGGCATCTCTTTCACAGTTATCACCATAGGGAAAGCTCATCATAGGGACATCCTGGAGTGCTTTCCTCTCCTGGTCTCCTTAACTCTGAGCTGTACCATCCTTTCTCTCTGGCTGACCAGTTGGCCATCTACTTTGTCTAGTAAGTCATTACAGTGAGATGACTTATAAAAGCTGCTACCACAAGATGACAGTGGAGATCCTCCTCAGAATTATTTTGTTCCACGCCCTCTCTCCTTCACACTCTTTCCTTGCATTCAAGTGGTCCTCAGAATTCCAACAATGAATCCTGGCTTCCCAGTCAATTAATAATTGATGTGGTAGCTTACCCCTGCTCCATTTGCTTTAAACTTGAATCTCCTGTGACCCCTGCTTACCCAATAATTACACTCAACTGATGCAATTACTCTTTGTCCTGTTCATGGTATAAATATTATATTTTATCTCTTCTTTGTCCTTGTACTACCTCTATGTTCTCTGGTTTTTTTCTCTGTGTTCTTTTGTCTCTATAATCCAGGATATATGTCACTGTTGTTGTCTTTTGGATTATAAGATCTAAAAAGTGGTCAAGGGTGTGCAGAGAAGGTTGGTAGGAAATACTGTCTTATAGCTATGTCATTCATTTTCCTTCTAGTGGCCAAGCTCCAAAAAGTACTAAAATTCAGCACATAGTATGTTCTGTAACTCCATAACCTCTTAAAAAAAAAAAAGACCAAATAAAAATGAGAAATGTTTCCAGTCAACGTGCTGTGTGTGCAATGCAAAAATTGTAATGCAAATAAACATTTAGAAAGAAAAAATGAAAACTCCAGCAAGACCATCCTACCCCCTGAGGATTTCTAGTCTAAATATGACAAATATAAAGTGAGATAGGAGAAAAGAAAGTAGGTGGTTATGATATTGCTGACACTAATGTCCATTTAGGAAATGAAAAAATACAGAAAGAGAAGTCAGTTAGTTCTTGGATGTTGGTGAAAAGAAAATACACAAACATATAAAAGAAGAGGAAGGTCACTTTTATTTTATAACATTCTACCTCTGATTTCGGGTGTTTACACAGCTAGCCTACCTCTCCATCCCCAGGATCCTGGAGTATTTTGGCCAACGTTATTGGCAATGACCATAAACTCAAAGATTAGTGCTAAGCGGACATGAAAGAATAGTCATTGTGCAAAAAAAAACATACAACTACCTATAAGGAACCGAAAATTCACAAAAATTTGGGAAGCAACCTGGTGATGTTACCATAATAAGAAATAATGATTACTGCAGAAATGGAGTACTTTCCCCTCTCCCACCACCACTAAAGGCAGACACATTCCCCCCCAAAAAAATTCTTCCTTGTGTGAGCCACACGATGTCTGCTGATCCCAATTGACCAATGAGATACCAGTATGTGAGCCTTAACAACACCCATTGCACAGGTGAGACATACCTATAGTCATAATGACTTACCTAAAATCACAGAAGCAGAGGCAAAGGTGAGTCTAGGATCCAGATCTGTTCATGCTGATGGACTTAATCTGAAACTAGGAAGAAAGTCATCTGCAGATGTTTTATGCAAACAACTTTTGCTAGCTGGGATAAAACTAGATGAGAAGACTATAAAAGTTTTGTAAACACCTCAAAGTATTGGGATCAATAGGAGAGACTCAAAAGTTGATTGAATAAAATATCTTGCTTCCACCTCATTGCATCATCCTTGTCCATATTGATCAGCTGTAATGGAGCATGACAGAGTTATTGATTGCCTGAAGCAATTCTCAGGTACTTGGGACCTAAAAGCAAGCCAGAGACCATCAAGAAGGCAGTGTTGTGCAGAAGCCTAAAACAGGGGAGGTTAAGTGGAAAGGGTACTGGGGCATAAAGTATTCTGTATTTATATCATCTAGCCGATGATGTATTGGAGGAAGAATATGCCTCATTTATTTACCTCTAAGTTTCAGGTAAGCGTATATTGGTTATTGTCTAAAAACAGCTGTTGGTGAAGTATATACTTAATGTATTTATCTGGGTTTTCCATAACATTGATTTCTAAAATATTCTCAAAAGCAGATCGGATACATACTTTTACATTTGTTCCCAACTTTTTTAAAAAGCAAGGGAAAAGGGAAGTACATAAATTTTGGAAGCTAGAAAGCAGAGGGACAAACGGAAGTACATTAGCAGACCCAAGATATTAGTATCTGATTTAAAATAATGAAGATCGTTGGAAAATTTGAGAAGCAGTCATCCCCAGATCCCTCTCCCAGTCCTCACATTCGGGAGTCTGACACACATTCACCATGGCCAATGTCTGGAGCTGTATTCCTGAAGAGGATAAAATAATATCTGGGAATGGGTACATCAGACACAGTTGAGAGCAAGACTCCAGACTAGGCTTCTCTGGGGAGATGAACGTGATGGAATACCTGAAGTATGGAACATCTCCAGGGTATTTTTATGCAACTGGTAACAAGTTTGGGGCTGAGTTAGTGATAAGTATTGAGAAAACCAGACAGATTTAAACAGAAGATATTTATTGCCTCCCAGGAAAACAATAACCATACACAAACGGAACTATGAGAGGTAGTTGACTCCATACTGAACATAGCATTTAAATAGTATAGTATTGTCCACACTGGATATTGATTCCATGACAATTATGGTATTGTGATGAAGATGGGATAGAAAGGAGAACATGGGAGACAGGTGTAAGGGAAGAAGGAGATTTGAGTCTTATGTGTTCAGAATGGGTGGTCAAGATTTGAATATCAAAGTTCAACTTTTTTTTAACTAGCAATACAAGAATATGATTTAGAGATATGGAGGTAAATGCCAAAATAATCAGTAAGAGAGAAGAGGGATAGTATAGGTTTTTTAATAGCCAGTCTTATAGAGCAATTCAATTATTTAAAATTAGGCCTAGATATATATAATTTGTTGCGGGGCGTGGTCTTGGGGATAATTTCCTTCTGCATGAATTGAAGGAGTCTGTACATTATAGTTACTTCAATATTTGTTTAGATAGGCTCTAAAATCAACATTATAAAAATGATATGAAATCAAGTATTTTTATTTGCAGTTTATAAGGATTGAGGTATCTAAAAATAATGACTATAAAAAATCTAATCTCATTGGCAACGGTATATGCACTATAATGCTAAACCTATTATGCTATTAATTAATTTTTATAATTTCTCAATCTTTTTGTCATAAGATTGATGGCCCCAATGTCAAATATCTTGGAACACGTAACTCAATGATAGGTCTTCTATGAGCTTTCATCTTATTATATTTAATGCCTACTCTGGTAAATTAAAGATTTTATTCAGAGGGGAAAAAAAACCTTTACAACCTGCAATAAATATATATATATATATATATAACTGATTAATAAAGATAAGGTGGAAATATCAGCTGAAAAGCCAAATTAGTGAGAACATTTGTCTCAACAGCCAGAGGTGAGGAGGAAAAGAAAGTGTCTTCTCCCTATGTTTGCATCTTTTCTAGCAAACCCATTCTGTCCACATCCTGTTGTCATGCCTTCCTCTTGAGCTGATGAAATGATGTGCTCTAGCTTAGGATGCATAGGAAACAGATGGTCTCAGCCTTCTCAGGCCAACTCATGTTAACTGCTTTTATTTATCTCCCACTTTGGGTTTTATTTCTCTAGGACATTTTTGATCTTACAGATAGTAAAAATTATTTTCTGAGAATTATGACTGAAAAATTCTCTGGAGTTTATGGAGTCTCTTGCCTCCTTCTTCAGAATTATATATATGACTTAGAGATACAGAGGTAAATGCCAAAATAATCAGTACACACACACACACACACACACACACACACACACATATATATATATATATATATATATATATACACACACACACACACACATACATACATATATATATACACACATACACATACACACACACACACACACACACACATACATACACATACATATATACAATGAGTGGCCAGATCATTATGATCTCTGAATGCATAATAATCTGGCCACTCAGTGTATATCTTATATAATAAAAGGCTAATATGCAAATTGTCCCCTCGATCAGGAGTTCGACCAGCAGGCAGGCTGCCAACCACCCATGTCCCCTCCCCCTGGCCAGGATGGCCAGACCCCACCCATGCACGAATTCGTCCACTGAGCCTCTAATATATATATGGAGCTCTGTGGTTCTTAATCTTTTCAAAGGGTTTTTGATCTTGTTAAAGCTGTGGATTTGCTTTTTAGAAAAATTTCTATATCAGATTTTGCATTCACTTTAGGAAAATCACAGAGTCCCAGATGCCCATTCATACACCACTCAAGTATCTGTGAACCTGTTTTGAGTCTGGTCCATTACACTTGCTATGCAGATAGGTTCTATGTAACTGTTGAATCGATTGACTTAATGGACCCAAAGAGAGGGACTGTAGTCCTAGCTAATGTTTTCTGTGAAAACAGACACACACAATCGGTGCCCTGCTATATTTTGTCTTGGATTTTCTCTTGGAATATGGAGATTGCTTTCTCTCCTTGCTCTTTGGACTCTGTCAGCCTTCGTATCATCCTCCATCCATCCTAAAGAACTAGTTAAAGAATGTTTTCTCTACTACTTTGATTCTTAAACTTCTAGCCTCAACTTGGAAAAAGTGCCCTTACAGTACATCTTGCCATTCTAAAATAAATAAATAAATAAATAAATAAGACTTCATTAGGCGCAATTTGTTTTACATTTTCAAGGCTGCCATATGGCTTCAGTGCCTGTCTAGTGAAAATACGTTTAATATCTCATAAAACCCACATAAAGATGTCGAATGCCCATAATTAAAGATGAATCATCTTTGAGATATCGCTTTACCAATTAGCCACCTGGAGCTGTCTGGCCAAGTCCTAATCAATTAGCCAGCGGTTGTTGAAGTCTTGAAGATGTACAAGTCCTAAGGAGAGTTAGGAATACTTAGCAAGTTTAGTGTTGATGACCATGTCAGGGTGTATGGATTCAGGAGGCTCTCATGATGAAATGCCATGTTGCAGACCATTTGTTTTCCCTCAGGTAACCATTGGAAGTAACTGAGCAACATTACCTGTACCCTGCCCTTTGCAGGATAATGAAACTTTCAATGGCCACATAAAGAGCATTCTAGCAGAGTCATAGTAAGGTAGTTGAGGAATTAACCTTACTCTGTGGGTGGTCCTTTCTATTCTACAAAGGACAGTGAGTCTCCATTGAAGTCCTCATCTTGTAATCTTGCCAGGATCACAAAGTTTCACCGTCATTTCCTTCTTCGATTCTCCAAGCAGGTGGGGACAGCCGTGAGGAATGTAAATGTTGGTGTGTCTCTGAATCCCTCTGGGAACAGATAAGATGATGCAGATGCACAAGTCCCAGTCGCAGAGATTCCAGTTCTCTCTCTAGTACATTTGCTTTATTTTCTGTCTTCCCCTGCCTTCTGCCTTTACCCATTTCACTCTTAAGCACATGGCAGTAACCTTACTTTCACTCTAGTGGTTATCCTAACCAGCGCTAGAAAACAACCAGCCATGAGAATCCTGAAGACTGCAAAAGGTCACCAGGGCTTGCAGAATGTTTTCTATTAAAGCAATTCTGTCTTTCCTTTTTGGCTTTGAAAATCAGAAGACTACTCTAAGACATTCTTGATGTCATTAAGTTGAAACATAAAGACACATTTTAGGAGGGAAAATTTAGTAAAAGATGGCCAGAAATCCAGGAATTGACCATATCCCTTTTGTGGACCTTGGGAGGGACAGAGGAGGACGTTTTAGTGTTGATATTACAAAGACACCTCAGAGGGTGGTAAAGGTACCCATAGAATGTACACTATGGGCGTGGTCACCCAGGAACCACTGGCCTTATAGGCAGAGAGTTAACTAGAAGATAGTTTTTATTTTTGCACATTTTCTTAAACAGGGTAAGAACTTTGGACTTAAACTGAAATTTATGTTAAGAAACAACAGAAGGCAGCATCATTTTAATAGCAATGGAATATGGCTTCAGCGTTCACAAAGTACAGAAAGTCTCATATCAGCTTGAGTTTTCTGTCTATTAGTTGGGACATTTCTTAAATGTCCATACTTAAAACCATCTTCTCCAGGCTGAGGCATGGTTGGTGCATTTGCACGTTGCCCAAGCCTTTTTAGGACTTTTTATGCCAAGTGTGTCAAACTCAAAGGCTAACATGGGCCAAATAAACAAGATTTAACTTTATGTGGGCCACAAAAAAACAAAAGCTTCAATTTTCATAGAAATATAGGTTTGTTTCATAGAGACATGATGAATCCAAAGGGCTGAAATAAGGGAGTAATCATTAACATAAAATAATAGAATGTTTTAATAAAAATTAATATATTTTCTTAAATGTTAACTTACCAGATACTGAATAACTGCACAAATTAATAAGTATAACGCTAATAAACATAGTTTTCTTGTTCTCCAAAAGCGAAATATTTCCTGTTGCCCAAACAAGTTAGTACAAGACTAATGACATGGCAGTCGGCTGCTGAAATACTCACTATTGGTATTAGTGGAGAGAAATGGTGCACCTTGCATGTAAGGAAAATGAATGCAACATGTTTATAGTAATCAGTCTTTAGCTAATATCATTAATAATTATTAATATTATTAATAATATGAATTATTAATGTTATTAATGATATCAATAATATGAATTGTTGATAATTATGTATAATAGGATATTATAAAAATTAAGTTATGACATTTTTAATAGAACATTTCTTACACACCATTATATTGGCTGGGCCACAAAAATATTCGTTGTGAATCACATGTGGCCCACGGGCCATGAGTTTGACCTTGGTTTATGTGTTACCATCAGACTGAGAGCACTATCTCCTGGACAGCACCAACTTTGGTGCTGCCTCTGAGCAGGACCAGCTATCTCCTAAGCATTCACAAGTAACATTCTTCCATTGTATTTTCATATATGCTCCTCTTGAACTCTGTTGGGATCTTTCTCCTGTCCTTCCTCTGCATTCACCCTGGGAGTCTTATTGTCCTGGAAGCTAGCAGTAATGCCTTATGCGGAAGTGGGTGTGGTGCATATAGGGCAATACTACGAATAAAAAGCCAGGCCTTGGCATGTGGATTGACTCACTGATAGATTTCTTTTCTGGGATACATGACTCTGTGCCTCCAAACAGAATTCTGTTGCTTAACTTCAGTTAAATGTGTGTCGGAAAAGTTTCATATTTTCCAGTAGCCAATATTTAAAATAATGCCACATTTCTGAAAACCGCTGATGTTCCTGTCCTGTTTTGTTCTGTTCCCACATTTGACAATGAACATCTCATCTTTGCATACCCTCTGCCATTGTTTTCATGTGTCCACACAAAAGGATTAGAATGATCATTAGCTCCGTACTTCCCTTAAGAAGGATTCTGTGCATAACACTTTGTAGCTTTACTTCCCAACATCAATCATGGGAAGTAGGCACATTTTACAAAAAGAGGGAAACTAAGAAAAGGCACTTTATCAGGACTGCTTTAAAATATCAAGAAAGCCCTGTTGGCGTGGCTCAGTGATTAAGCTTCAACCCATGTACTGGGAAATCACGGTTTGATTCCTGGTCAGGGCATATGTCTGGGTTATGGGCATACAGGAGACAGCCAATCAATGATTCTTTCTCATCATTGTTTTTTCTATTCCTCTCTCTCTCTCCCTTTCTCTCTGAAATCAATAATATATACGTTTTTAAATACCAAGAAAAATTGTGGAGAAGGGAATATGAGTTGAAACAAGGGTGGCGAGCATGGATGGTTATTGAAACTGTTTGGTGGGGGATATGGTTTTGTAATATAGTCTCACTACTTTTTTATATGTTCAGAAATGTCTATAAGGTAAACATTTTTAAATTATTGAAATAAAAATAAGTCCATCACTTGTCAAGAGAAATAACATCTCTTCTTCACCTCCTCTTTGCGTAGGACTAGTTGGATGCCTCTCAGAATCCAGAGTGCTAACCATTACACCATAGAACCTCCCTTAGTTGGATGCCTCTCAATAGCTGAACTCTATGCTAGAAACCCCTTGAATTCCTGGGTAGTTTGTTTCCAACCATAGCCCATGGCTTTAAAGTGTTCAGATTTCCTGTAACTTCGTCCTCAGTAATAAACAGAGGCCTATTTGGTACCCCAGAAAGACAAGGGGTCCTATTTGAAACGCCATGGAATAAACTGTATTTTCCCTGTCTGTGCTGCACCTCATTTTCTTGTTAACTGAAGAATTGTTTCATCTCTATCTAGGCTTCAGGTCTGCATCTGCATTATGCTTTCCATCTGCTCTGCATTGTCGTTTCATAGTAATAGATTAGGGTCTGGGTATCATTTAAAGAAACAGTTAAGTTTGCATGAGCCTTGAGTTTTCTGTCTCTTAGTTGGGAACATTTCTTAGACTATGAAGAGAAATATAAACATAACTTTTGGTTACCAGGTAGAAATCCCGTTGCCTTTGACAATTTATCGAATTGTTTTTCTGTGTTTTAATTTTTTTTTCTCTTTTGCTTTTTGCTTAACGTCATCCCAAACCCACTCTGGCAACTAAGTGACTTGGTCTCCCTGGCCAAACTGAAAGTCAAACTCTTCCACACCCAGAGAACCAGTATCTAGTAAATTGCGAAGAAGTCCCTCTGTATCGTGTCTCTGTGTTTGATAGTAGAGGTGAGCAGCTCTTGATCAGAGCAGGCAGTTTCCAATCTGTGCCTCTGAGTCAGCAACTCAGCCTCTTCCCCGCTCTGCAGGGAACCTCGGCTTTGCCCTCTGTAGCTCTGCAGAAAATAGCTACCTTGGAGTATTGTCATGAAGATAACCCTTGAAAAGTGTCCAGTGTGCTACCTATTGTAAAGACTTTACAAGTGGTCAAAAGCTATAATTACTATCATCTCGACAAGTCATGGAGAGCGTAGGAAAGTACGAACTTGTGGACTGGAATAGCTACCAAAGAAGAGAAAAATGTGTCTTCTTGGTTGCCAAATGAAGTTGAAACCAATTTTTATATTAACAAAGGCATTTGCTGGCTTAGAAAACACAGCTACCAAGGAAGTTCCAAAAGAAGGTCTTTGAGACTCATTTAATGTGTCCTGTGCACTTCAGACCAAAACTTTTGCTGAAATGTGAGAAGCTTGGTGAATGTGTTAACTTTTCCCCTTTTTTGTCTGCCCAGCTGTCATTATGTATATCCTCAGAGGTGGAGTTTTCTGACCAGGGCTTGGTTCAGACAGAAGTTTGTTGCTTTGATTTTGTTTTGTGTTTGAGGTTAGTGATGAAGAATTCAGGAGGAGAGTTGTTGATGCTCTAGGGAAGGTAGAGACATCACCTGACTTCTGTTTTCTGTAAAGTTGAAAATGACAAAGAATGGCAATGCTAATAATAAGTGGTACTGTGTCTAGTCACGTTAAAAAAAATAGAATTCACTGCTTCTGAGAAAATAGAAGCCTTTGATGAGAGCAGTTTTTTGACATGAAAAATTCTGATAGTAAAAAATTTTTGTAACATCAGGATTCATTCATTTACACTTTTAGCAAACACATATTGAGCATCTTCTTTGAGCCAGGTGTATTGTTAGACACTGAGATACTAAAATGAGTAAGACTGCTATAAAAGGAGAGAAATAGCTCCATTAAATTCTATCATTTGAGAGAGTTTCAAAAGGATGGTCTGGGTTTAGATAAAGTCACAGGGACAGTGCAGTGCCCTAGGCTTCGTGACAGTGGGGAGCCATCACCATCCGCTGAGCCAAATGAACTAGGGGAAGGAATGAGTCCTGGCACCCAGAGAGAAGGTACTATGAGTCAGTCATTCTGGGAGATGCAGCCAAGGACCTCGTGCAGTGAGCTAGAGCTACACCTGGGGAGGGAGCCAAGGAGGAGAAACACCAAGGTCACTCCACTCCTTCCTTCTGACACTTCTGCCAGAAGCCAGCGGGACTGGGAACCCCTGGGTGTGGTGTACAGTCAGCCTCACAGGGCACCGAGCACAATGGGAAGGAGCTGGAAAGAGCAAAGGGAAGAATCCAGCACAACTATGACCTCCCTGAGGAGACTCAGTCTAGTGGTAGAAGATTGACAGGCAAGCAGATAGATTTTAATGCCCGAAGTAATTAGCATTATACTGATACTTAGAAAATAGTGTGGGAGCCCAGCTGATAGAGCTTACCAGTTGTGGCATTAGGGAGCATTTATTCTGGATCTCAAAGGAAGAGCATGAGTTTGCTGGATGGAGGTAGAAGGCCATAAGGGGTAAAGGAAAAGATAGGCATATGAATCGCACAAATATACTCAGCATGACCACCGAGTAAGTTCTATGGAACATGAGAAAAGGATTTGGGACTCTGGGAGGCTTTGTTTGGATTTTTGGAGGGTATTATCCAGAGTCACCAGAATGTGTCTAATCAACAAGTGGATGATACCTCTGGCCCGCAGGCTTGGTGAGAGGTCCCCTTTGCTCACTATGGTAGTGCTTGACCCGTGTTCTGTGCTCAATTTTTCCTTAAAGAATAAATGAACAAGCAAACAAAAGAACTGCTATATGTGAAGCTAAGTCCCATGACTTTGTTGATTTGTTCAAATAAAATGCGATATGTATTAGCAAGTGGCACTATTTTGAATCCTCCTTTTTGTGCTAGCAATAGGCCTAACGAGCAGTGGCTGGGAAACAAGCATGAGCTGGGGAGTCAGGACATCTCTTCACCATTGGAAACATCATTTAGCCTTCTGTTCCCCATCTCGTCTGTCTCTAAAGGGGGAGTGGTGCCTGATCCTTCAGCCATCTCCTAAGATCATCATTGTGTTGATCAAAGGTGCTGGACATGTAAAAACAACTTGACAGATAAGATACAACGCAGGCTCCTTCTCCTGCATCAGTAGCAACTGAGATAGGCTAAAGAAGTGAATTTTTCAAATAATTAAATCAGGTTCCATGAAAACAGAGTTTCTCAGTCTCAGTCCTATGCACATTTGGAGCCAGAATACTTTTCTGTTGTGGGGGCTGTCCTGTGCATTGTGGGATGTTTTGCAGCTTCCCTGGGCTCTCCCCATCGGCCATTGGCACTCTCCTCCTCCAAACAGCCAGTGGGACAACCAAAAATGTTGCCATAGTTTGCCAGATGTCCGCTAGAAAGCAAACCATCCCCTGATTGGGAACCATGACATGAAACTTTTTTTTTTTTCAATCTTAATCATTCTGTATGAAATTTTTTCTGAAATATGTTGCTCACATCTTGGCCTGTTAAATATGGGTTTCAGGGTTGCTACACTAGAATTCTGGCTGTAACAATTATAACATCATTAAGACATGTTAGGATTAGTGTCCTGCATCCTTGGTCTCTTATATTTTTGTAGACCTTGTGTCTGCATGTCATGCTTTTTATGTCTCCTCCCTCTCTCCCTGTGAAGCTGACAGCTGTCATTTTCCTATAATCATTAACATATACTAATTTGCTCTTTCCAATCATCTGAGAATTTCAAAAAGTGGTTAACCACTTCTATAGAATGCACCTAAAATGAGAATTGACAGTCCCTGATCTTGGGCCCCAGGTGTGCAGGATCCTGGCAGATGGACCTGGTTTATGCAGAGGCTTTTCTTTTTAAAAAAAATTTTTTTTTATTATTATTTTTCAAAGAGAAAGGGATAAACATCAATGATGAGAGAGAATCATTGATCGGCTGCCTCCTGCACGCCCCCCATTGGGGATTGAGCCCACAACCTGGGCATGTGCCCTAACTGGGAATTGAACCATGACCTCCAGGTTCATAGGTCAATGCTCAATCACTGAACCACACCAGCCAGGATTTCTTACTCCTTGGTCCTCAATTCTTCTTCCTTTAGGGACATCTGCCAGGTATGCGTAGTGTCATCAGGATGACTATTAATATAATTGTATGATCTTACATCAACTTTCCCATATCCTTGATTTAGAATAAGAAAAGGATAAAAATAATTCAAACATGCCTACCCATTGACCACAAACATTTCTAAGAACAATTAGTCTTTCGTTTTCTTACAACCCTTCTCATAGGGGCTTCCATTTAGAAATTAGATGAGAGGATCATATGTCATTTCTGTTGTCTGGGAGGCTGCACAGAGGCTGGTAGCATGTCACCCAGTAAGATGTTCTTTTGAAATTTTAAGTGAAATAAATCTCTAACGTCTTAGCAGCTGGTATAGTGGCATGGTATAACTTTCCTTGCCAATTGTCAGGATAGAAAACCTCATGTGAGGGGTGTCAAGCCAAAGATAAGGACTGCAAAAATCCAGATGAGGAAAGTGGTTTGAAATGAAAGCAAGGCTAATCTTTCATGTCACAGATAATGAGGGAATTGTAATAGTCCTAGAGGGAGGGGGGAAATAAAATGATTATATGCCAACCCACTTCCTGTTCCGCTGCAGTTCTCTTTCAGATTTATAGACTGGGGATGGCCCAGCAGATCCAGCTCCCAGGACAAATGCAACTCCTTTTATCTTGCCCGTTGCAAATGTCTCTGTTCTTCATTGTACAGGAAGAAAGGTGTGAAGCCTCTTGGTGTCTGCATGATACCAGCAGAGAGAATCTTAGGGATCTCAACTGCTTGCTTGTCCAGATTGTTAGGCTATTTTTATCTGCTATGGCTCAGAATAATCTCTTCACCAGAATAAAGGAACCTGTAGGGGAACTCTTATCTGAATGGTGTGCAAGGTTAGAGGGAAGCATGTCATTTAAAAAATGGTTTGTACAGAGTAAGAAAGAGATCCGTGTCCACTAGGATTCTGAACACAACACTAGAAGAAGAATGGCATTTGACTTACTGCATTGTCTCAAGGTCATGACAGGCCTTATCCCCCATGGATGACGGGTTTCCAGAGGGTGATTCTGGACCAGCCAAACCCTTGAGAAAGAAGGCCAAAATTGGCCTCCTTTCTAACTGGGAGTATGAAATCTGAGATCATGCTAGTAGCAAGATCACCCTAAGGGTTTGGCCCAGAATCAAGGCTAACCCCTGTGTGTCCCCCAAATGCAATGAACTCAAGGATACTGTGACTTGTACTTGCACATTTCAGCAGGTCATTTCAGTGAGGAGTTTTGTTGAAGAAATTAAGGCAGTATGACCTGGCTAAACTCAAGAAAATAGCGAGGCCTTGAAAGATAAAGAAATTCTTAAAAGACAGTAACCTTCTATTTGTAGTTTCCAAAAGGCAACATTAGTCAGATAAGTTCTCTGTATCTCTTGGATTCTATAGTCTTGACATTTCAGATAGGTCACTGGTTAATTGGGCTGGGTTAATGGTTCTTTTTATTATGGTGACTTTTGACCATATTTTGGAAGAAGGTGCCTGATTAAATCATGGGCTGCTGTGGGTGAAAGATACCACTTCTCCAGTATTTACTCTCCCCAGGACAGAGCAGGAGTTCCATGGAGTAGCTTTGGGAGGCAGTGGGTACTTAGCTTTGCTTTGTCTCTAGTCATAACAAAGA
This sequence comes from Lasiurus cinereus, assembly GCA_011751065.1. NCBI lineage: Eukaryota > Metazoa > Chordata > Mammalia > Chiroptera > Vespertilionidae > Lasiurus > Lasiurus cinereus. Next base: position 2,965,639 of record JAAGEH010000297.1, read on the forward strand.
ATAGCAGTTAGTGGCTGAGTGCCTTTCCTTTTTTTTTTTTTTTAATATATTTTATTGATTTTTTACAGAGAAGAAGGGAGAGGGATAGAGAGCCAGAAACATTGACAAGAGAGAAACATAAATCAGCTGCCTCCTGCACACCCCCCACCGGGAATGTGTCCACAACCAAGGCACATGCCCCTCATTGGAATCGAACCCAGGACCCCTTTCAGTCCCCAGGCCAATGCTTTATCCACTGAGCCAAACCGGTTTTGTCTATGAGTGCCTTTTCTAACAAGAGAATTACACAGCAATTTCTTGAGGCCACTGAGTCTAGAGCAGGAGCAAACAGGGAAATAGTATTAAGATGACACGACTCCGGATTAGTAACCAATTAGGAAATAAGGGATGGGGGATGTAGGCAAAAGTGGGAACAGTGCAGTTGTGAAATTCTGGGTTGAATTCTTGCTATCAGTTTTAATTTAAAATATCCTAAAAGAATCATTGAACAGTGGCTTCTGTGACTGAAAAGAACATCTAAGCAGAGACATTGAGTTAAGGAGATTCAGCTGCCCATTTTGTAATTGTTTTATGGAGTCCTTGGCTACGTGCTGGCCATGTTTCTATAACATGCTGTAAGAGAATTTTTATGAGGCTTTCAGATATGAATTATTATGTTTACTTTCAAGATGGGAAATGGGCTGGTCATTTTCAAATATGTGATTTAAGAGAGACACCTTTGAGATATGAATTATCTTTATTTTAAAGATGGGAAAATCAGGACATCTGCCTTATTTGTCTTACACATTTTGGACTGAAACTCGACCTGGAGAAGGGCTTTATTTGGGAATGGCAGAATTAAAATTAGAAAATGGGTTTTCTGATTATCTTGTCCATTTTGTACTAGGTAAACTTCTTCTTGTGCTTCATAGGTTAAATTAATTTTTGAGGTCAGGCCTGGGAAACTAAACTCCAGGAACAGTCCTGTGGTGATGTGGAAATAGTTTTCCAGAACAAGTGTAAAAAGGGGTTGTTAAAAACACAACCTATTTGTAACCTGTAGGCTAACCACATGTTTATATCAGTGATAATGAATAAGCTCTATGTGTAGTAAGTACATATATATGTACACATGTATGTATATAGTAGTTATTTATTTAACATATCCTATATCCACTACACCCAGAAATATTTCAAAACAGTAGATATTAAAATGTTTTAAAAAGCCATCTCTAAAAGACAGGATTTAAGGTCACTTCATTTTATTTTATTTTTTGTGACAATCTAATTTTTTTATACAGTGGGAATGAAGCACAAATTATATTTCCAAGGAAGATGAGAAATAGAAGAGCAGCACACACCTGGCTCTTTTAGATTCAGGTGTGTGTGGCTTCCCCTGCTCTGTAGTCCATTCTCTCATCTGTAATGGTGTCATCATGATAATGCAGCTCACTTGATCAATCTCAAGGTGATCCTGCAAGCTAACTAATTTCAAGTTTGTGCAGGTATCAAAATACCAAAGGCATCAACTCAACAAAATTGAGGTACAGCATGATAATTAGGACTGAGAGAACATTTGGGCAAGGCATCGGGGAGGAAATCTGAGAAACCAAAGGGAAGGAGTAGATTATTCCTGATCTTTAGGAACCTCAAGCAGGAGAGATTGGAGTAGGAGAGGGGGTGAGCAAGTACAGGGGAAACTCACAACAGAATTGCCCCTCACAACCCAGGCTATCAAGCTGGGAAAAGAACAAAGGGTAGATCTCAAAGCACGAGTGGGGCCTTGATTCAAATCAAACCTGGGACCCGTCAGTCCACAGGCCAATGCTGTCTCCACTGAGCAAAACTGGCTAGGGCTCAACTAGCCAGATGGAAACACCCAGGCCTGGGAGATGAAGTAAAGACGTGTTGGAAGCTGTGTGGTGGAAAGTTTGAGCAGCCGGGCCGAGCAGTGGGCACGGGTGGGTTTGGAAGGCTTGCACTGTGGTGTAGTCCCGTAGGAAGCAGAGGAATTCTCATGACTCATTTGTCATGGGAAAAATGGGGTGGGGATGTGTGGAAGGTTCGAGGCCCCCAGGACAGAGGGAATGGAAACAATTTAGATACGTGTTATTAATTACTGTCTCCAAAGAGCGTGGTGTGGCAAGATGGATGATGGCAGAGCGGGTATTGCTTAAATCCTTTCTGACATAGCTCCCTGTCTCTTTCCATGTGGCATGAGTCATGATCCCTGGAACTTTCTTGTTTCCAACAAGGAGGCTGCGGTGCTGATAAGGGCTATTGGGAAGACTGAGTGTTACATCACTGCCACTTCTGCAGCTGTTCTTCACCCTGCTGTCCACCCGTCCTGAAAGACCCCAGGGTGGAGACACTCACTGCCACCGAACATTTGACATATAGGGGGTTGACTCTGAAATGATTTTTCAAAGCTTCAGTCAGATTCCAAAATGAGTGGCCTCGGACTCCCATTCCTACTGCTCTCCTTGGCATTTTTCATCTTTTGTCCGTAGCAGATGTGGCTAGTTTGCCCATGGGTGGGGCCTGTTTTACTTGCAGGCAATTATGGTTTCAGCACTATTATAGTTAGAGTGGTGAGTGTCATTGTCACTTAAGTTTTACCTATTTCTAAAAGGTGGTTGAACCCTAGCCAGTTTTGCTCAGTGGATAGAGCATTGGCCTGTAGACTGAAGGGTCGCAAGTTTGATCTGAGTCAAGGACACATTCCCGGGTTGCAAACTCGATCCCCCATGGGGCATGCAGGAGGCAGCTGATCAAGGATTCTCTTCATCATTGATGTTTCTATATCTCTCTCCCTCTCCTTTCCTCTCTAAAATCAATAACATATTTCTAAATAAATAAGTAAATAAGTGGTGTTTGAGAGAACTTTCTTGGATGCAGTGGAATCTTTCAATAATACTGAAATGTAAGACTTTTTTTAACAGAAGGCACAGTTATAATCTGAAAGCCTTAGTGTTATTTTTTTTACTTTTGGGGCACTTCCTTCTTGGTGTAGAGCTGGTACTTGACAAATATTTTGAAATTAAGAATAAGTAGAGTTTTGGTTTCACATAAATCATCTCTCTGTTGCCTAGTAACGGTCTATCTATTGGTCAGATCATCTTCCTTTTCTGGGTTGGTGGATAAGTTAGTGAGTTAACTCATTTATTCATTTAACTAACTGAACATATGCTACATGTCAGAGATTATGTGAGACATAAAGAGCACATCAATATTACATGTCCTCATCTCCACACAAACAATATCAAGAACATAAGTGTCACAAAATATCTGCTGTCTGTCGCTCTGGCTAGGTAGTTCAGTTGGTTAGAGAATCATTTCCATATGCCAAGGTTACAAATTCAGTCCCCAGTTAGGGCACTTACAAGAATCAACCAGTAAATGCATAAATAAGTGGAACAACACAATCTTTATCTCTCCCCACTTTCTGTCTCTCTATAGAAATTAAAAAAAAAAAATCCTGCCCTCACTGGCAATGATGCCCAAGACAAATTGGGAGCCTACTATTTACCAGGCATTGTGTTAGGCCATGAGGTACAGAAAATATATAGTGTATTCTTATAAATAAATTTTAAAAGTAGGACATTCTATTTAAAAATAATAACACATTATAGTTCATGATAATTTAGATAATTTATTTAACATTTGCACAGAAATGCTGCAGAATATAGGTCTTACCACTATTCCCATTTTGGCATGAGATAACTACTAGAACCCTTTATCTAACTAACTAAACATATGCTAAATGTCATATGCTCATTTATCTAGCTTCTCCAGACACACAGAACCACTGTGGTGGGGGGATACATATTATAAGCAATTGAAATGACTTATACAATTGTGGAGAAGTTCAAGAACTATAGCCAGCAAGCTAGAGACCCAGGGAACTAATGGTGTGGGTCTCAGACCCAGTCTAAGTCTGAAGGTAGGAGAAAACCGATGTTCCAGCTCAAAGACAGCTAGAGAGAGAGAGAGAGAGAGAGAGAGAGAGAGAGAGAGAGAGAGAGAGAGAGAGAGAGAGAACACCATGTTAGGGAGAGCCATCTGCTTTTCTTAGTCCACTGATTTAAGTAGTAATCTTATCCAGAAACACTCTCACAGACACACTCAGTTTAACCCAACTCCTGAGCACCCTATGGCCCAGGACACATCAAATTAATCATCCCAGGTGCTTTCTCCGAGACTGCACATCCATGAAGAAGGAGATCTCAGAGTACACTGCCTTTCATAAGTTTCTCATTGAAATACCAGCCACACCCAGCTCCACTTAATTTTGGCAAACACAAAAATTGATAACACATACCCAAACAAAATATGCTTGAGTATGTGTTATCAATAGCTCATTCACAAAGAAGTATCCAGTTTCGTCCCTCCCATCTCTCACCAAGGCAGCTCATTGGCCAGAGATCCCTCCTACTTCCCTGCTGGGCTAATAATAGCTACCACCATCAAGGCTGTTAACAGGTCTGTGAGGTGTCAAGACAGGCAATCAGCATTTGGTTATTGAAAGGGAAGGTGAGACAAAGTAGGGAGAGGGCAAGAATGCAGCAGAAGAAGGAAAACAAAAATAGAGGATGAAATAGTGAAGAAAAAGAGAGAACAAGTGAGGGAAAGAAGAGAAATGAGGAAAGCAAGAGAGGAAGAAAGAATAGAAGGCAGAAAAAGAAGCAAAGGCATAGAGAAGGGATGCTGGAGCTGGACCCAGGGGAGCCGGGGAGGAGGGTGATTCAGCTAGGGAAGCTGGAAGCACACTGCCCAGGCCCAGACAAAAAGACAGGATTCTTCTAGCTCTTGTCCAAGCTGCAGGACCTCGGACAAGACACCCAGTCATAATGGGCCATGAAGGAGCCCTTATTTGTAGCAGGAGGGAATCAGACCAGGACATCTGACTGAGCCCTTTCTACAGGAGTCAGTCTCCGTCCTGTTCCTCCAAGGACCAGCAAAAGTGGCTTGGCAGCCAGCATCCTGACCCAGTCTGGTTCCCTTCACTTCCCCTGTATTCAGTTCCTATCAGGTGCACCGTGCTCTAAACGTTTGGTAGGGAAGAACACACACTGCAGTTTCCTTAGGAGCTCAATTGCACAACAGAGAGAGGATTCAAGAACAAATCTTCTCTCATATCACTGCTTCTTGAAGCCAGGATCCATGAAATGCCAACCTCGGGTTCTGCCCTCTGCGGGACCTGGGCAGAGCCTGACTAGACACTTAAGAACACAGAATATAAAGTGAAATATAGATAAGTATAATTGAAATTTCTTTCCCCTGGGTATCTCTCTCTCTTCTTTTCTTTTTTTTTCTTTAAGAAAATTCAGTCAGGTGAATATTTGGTTCCCCAAGGAAGAGTCCTCAGCTGTGGCTCACACTGCACAGGTGGGGAGAACCTTGTAAGGGAAAGTGACGCCCACTCCTGGCAAATGATCCCCTTGCTTGGGATCAGCAGGAGACAAGGTCTTTGAGGTCAGCTGTGAATTCAGTATTAGCTCCAGAAGACAGTGAGAAGCATTTTGTGGATGTCTGCACACCGAATGGATGCTGGGTCCAATTTTATACATGTGCAGGTGTATCAAATACATTTAATTTCCCCATTGAAGGCGCTTGCTTTTAATTCTGGGGCCAGCAGTGCAGAACAGTTTTGAAGATTAAATTTCTATTCCAAGAAAGAAGTAGTTGGGATAGAACATCTAAAGCAGGGGTAACCAAAAATTCATAAGTTTTTTTGTTTGTTTGTTTTTGGTACCCATAGAGAGGATGGAGGTGTAAAAAGACTGAGCAAGCACTAGACAGACAAGAGACCTTCGGCTGCAGGCCCACCTCTGCCACCTCATTTCAGACCATATGGTCACCTTGTGTATAACCAACACAGAGCCTGCACTGATGCCCTGACTGCAGCAACAGGGGCCTGTGGGCACCAGAGACACCTGCCGTCCCTCTGTGTGTATTATATGTGGCTGCCCAGCTTCCTTAACAACTACTACAAAATGCACACGAGTAAGGTGTAATTTTAAAACCAGGCTGAATGTTAAGAATAATCCTAAATCCTTCTCCCATGAAGCCTTTGCTGATTCCTGTCTCCCAGCCACCACTCTGTCCTGGGTCTCACTGAGTCAGACCCTATGCACATGGCTAGGACTATAACATATGTAGTGTTGCCTAAGGATTAAGTCCTGCAACCTCAGGCAAGTTACCTAACCTCTGTGCTTGTTAAGTTTTGTACATTTTATTTTTTAAATGTATTTTTATTTATTTCAGAAAGGAATGGAGAGGGAGATAGAGATAGAAATATCAATAATGAGAAAGAATCCTTGATTGGCTGCCTTCTGCATGCACCCTATTGGGGGTCAAGCCTGCAACCCAATCATGTGCCCTTGACCGGAATCGAACCTGGAACCCTTCAGTTTGCAACACGATGTTCTATTCCCTGAGTCAAACCAGCTAGGGCAAGTTTTAAGTGGCGATAATAGTAATAGGGTTGTAGGATTGAATGAGCAGTACTTCACTCAGCACTTGGCATGCAGGAAATATCACAGGTAACTAGCACAGGCCTGTGAAGGACGCCCCTGTCTACCTCTCAGGTCTTATCCCAGAGCCTGATGCATTTTCACAGCTTAATGGGAAACCCGGTTTATTGACTGACTTTTTATCTCAATTTTTTACCTGCCAAGCATTTCATATTTTAAAGCTTGAGGATATTCATCAAACTGAACAAACGTAGGTAATTCCCATTTTTTTGAGTGCCCACTACCTGCCAAATACTGTTTCAGGTTTGATATAATGTATTCTATTCATCCTTCTGTAACCCTCTTCTTTTTCCCATTCTAAATATTAGGACAGTGAGGCTCAAAGCATTTAAAGAACTGGCTACAGGTGGTAAGCTGGTATTGAATGAACCAGGATTCATACACATCCTCTAAGCTCATGCTCTTTTCACCTTTACTTGGCCTCCTTGCACACACCAGGGACTGGACAATTATGTGACCTGGTGGCACTCTCTGGAATACTCTGCCTACCCACACACACCGCCCTCCTGGCACAATCAAGGAAACCTCTAGTCAGTCTGACTGGCTACCCCTCCTGTCCCACAGGCCAGGAGCTCAGCCTGAGGTACACGACAGGGAGAGCTCCTCAGCTGGTCCTCCAGCCTCCCACCCACAGCCTGGAGTGTGGGCTGTCTGTCATCACTTGGAAGCCACTGCAAGCTTCGGGTCACCCACCTCGTGATGAGGCCAACAGCACACGGGGTCTCTGCTGCCTTCTACCCATGACTCCACAGAAGTTCATGGTGCACTTGAAAAGTGATCCTATTTAAAGTTTACATTTCTTCTGAGATCATTCTAAGTGGCTGTAGCTACTGCTTAAAATAAGAGCAAAGGGAACCTGCTGTCTTACGGACGATGCACAGAAATCCTGGGATTACTGCCGGTCTTTTGTTAGTGAGAAGCTACCTATCATTAGAATTACCTTTCTTGCTTTCTAAAGTACAAAATCTTTCAGAAAGTGCTATTGTGAGGGATATCTAAAATAATTTATGAGGACAGAAACAGCCTACAGAATTATGCACACACACATATACACATATACTGCTTATTCCTTTTTTTCTTTTTAAAAAAATATTTTTATTGATTTCTGAGAGGAAGGGAGAGAGAGAAAAACATCAATGATGAGAATCATTGATCAGCTGTCTCCTTAATGCCCCACACTCTGGATCTAGCCAAAAACCCGGGCAGGTGTCCTGACTGAGAATCGAACTGTGACCTCCTGGTTCATAGATCATTCTTTAACCACTGAGCCACAGTGTTTACATTCTTTTTTTATGTAAGAAAATAAATAACTGTCAATTCAAGTAGTATTTTGAAAATAGGAACAGTTTCATTCAGAAGATGGTTCTTGAACAGATTCTCATGAATAAACAGGTGCTCATAGCTGTATTTATCTTAAAATGGGTTTGTTCTAGTGAGTGGAGAAGTGCACATTAAGAAGTTAAAAGAATGTTTTAATAAGAGAGCGTTCTGGGGCTTTTGTCAGATAATACTGAGCATATTTTAATTAGCTTCCAATTACTGCACCTATGTTTTCAGAAGCGGGTGGGCATCTTCTAATCTTTAAAAAAATAAAGTCACCTACTCATTAATCATTGTATCAGATAGTGCCCACCACAAACACTGGACTAGGACCAAATGAGCAAATATATACCATTGCTATTGCCATCAGGTCCTGCCTGTGCCCAAGGCAGACATCAAAAATCAATCTGAGGATTCTTAATATTCTTCTCAACACCACCATTCATAGCCACCACCAACTTATCGATGCTAAGCTAACAGTCCTTCTGTGTCTCCATAGTCAGAGCCAAGGTTCATACAAGGTTAAGAACAGGATTCCATATGGAATAATAAAGATGGAAATATTCACTGTGGAAATCACACCATGTGATTCCTATTTTATGAGAGGAAGTAGAATAGGAGCTTTTGGTGAAGGAAAACAATTGATCATTTCGAGTTAGGTTGTCTTTAGGCTAAGTCAAGCACAGTTTCTACTGTGTATACATTTCATATCTTCTACTGGTGAAATATCCCTACCCATCTATCTTCATAGACTCCAAATCATTCTGCTTCTTATCACCTCTTACCTGAACTTCTGTGATAATCTTAACCAATAGTAAGGTTCTCTAGGGCAGGGAAGGTGTCTGTTTTCCTTATCATTTATTGTATGTGAGTGCCTAGCACTATTTGGCACAGTGATTCAGTGTGAGTGAATTAATTCCCCATTGGAGCTGCCTTCTTTCATTGTATCCTCCATTTTACATCCATATTTAAATCTGTACACATCACTCCTCTGCCTAAAATCTTATCTCCTTTGCACCTACTGAATGAAAGCCAAACTACTCTCCAGCCACATCGGCAGCCAGACAAGCTTTGCACTTCGTCATCCGGTAATACCCAACTCTTTCACGTTTCCCACAAATATCATATAGTTCATGCCTTTGTGCTTGCACTCATGCTGTTTGCTCTCCCTGAAACTCATTCCTCTCCTAGCTCTAGTTCAGCCTTCAAAGCTCAGTTAAATCATTATTTCCTTAGAAATTCTTCCCTGTATCCCAGAGTTGGAGTCAGTACCTTCCCTCTAAAACCTCCTATTTTTATATTTATATATTTATTATAACACTCACCATGTAATATTTTAATGATCTATTTTTATATCTTCTAAATAATTATGTTTTTGCTACATGTTACAGAGTATATTGGTTCATATCAATAAAAAGTGGTATCCAGTTTCAGGTATAGTTTGATCCAGAGGTCCATAAGATCATTGGATTTCATCTCTCCATTTTCATGAGCACATTCAAAAACAAGAACTTTGAATCATTTTTCAGGGTCTCAGGTCTTCAAAGCCATAAATTATGGGCACATGTACAGGTTACTAAGACAGAAAAGCATAACACAGATGAGGATTTTTAAGCAAATTTATTTTCCTTTGCATAAAAGAAATATATGTCTGTGGTAGAAAGTCTTAGGATATACAGATAAGCAACAGAAAATGAATCACATCTCATTCCAACACCCAGAAATAACCAGTTAAGATTTCATTGCAAATGCTTTTGATCTTTCTGGCATGTTTGTACCTGGGTGTATGGTTTTACAGAAATGCAGATCTTCTCATTGGACCCTAGGTGCCCAGGTTGAGTTAATTGTACTACTCGATTCATGGCAAACAATTTTTTCAGCTCTTTCAAGACACTCTTGTGGGCTTCTCCTCTCTTTTTTAGTTTTACAATCCCCACCCACTTAAACAAAACTCTCAGTGTTTTTAACATATCATTTAACATTACTTTGTGTGTAAATGTGTTTGTAAGCCACACAAATAATACTGTGATGTAAACCTCAGCTTCCTCATTTTTATCTTATGCTGTTTTGAAATCTATCCATGTTTCTGTTTATATCTAGTTCGTGGTTCCAATGGTCACATATCATTCCATCACGTTGTGTTAGCTACTACCCTAGTCATATACATTTGGGTTGTCTCCTACAGAGACCTGGGAAGAATTTGTCTGCTCTAGACCAAATATGGAGATTCTGGGTTATAGGGCACCTTTCTGTCTCATTTTACAAAGTATTGCTAGATTGCAGCCTGCAAGGGTGAACCAGTGTGCATTCCCTTTGGAGAACATGGCATTACTCAGATTTCTAATTTTGGCCAATCTACTGTGTGCAAAGTGCTATCTGGCTATTTTAACTGGCATTTTCTGATAATCAGGGCATAGTTCCAAATACTTCTTAGCCAGCAAGGCTTCCCTATTCTAAGATTAGCCTGATCAAACCCTTAGATTATTGTGGGCAGAAGGTTCCCTGCCTCATTGTCACTTATTTGTCTGACTTTCTTGCAAATTCAAAATAATACCTACTTTTAAGGTTTTGGGTATTGCCTGTATTTTGAAAATCTCTTATCTTTGTGCTAACTTTATATCGTCGTTTTTTGCCAAACACAAAATTTTTTATCATTATAGTTTGATTTACACCTATGATACATATCTTTCATATGACTTTGTTTTGTGTTAGGGGAATGTGCTGGTTAAATCTGGTTTGTAGAGTTTCTTGTTACAACTGGAAAGTTTATACAAATTGAAGGTCCCTAAAATTATTCTTTTCAGAGAACTTTTTTTAATATCATCTCATGTGATCTTTATAAAAGCCCTGAAATCTAGAGAAAGCAGGTATTTTTCTCCTATTGTATCACTGAGGAAACTGATTCGACTCAGAGAGATATAGTGACGTGCCCAAGTTCACAGGGCTACTCGGTGACCAAGCCAAGATCAACAGTATTGTCTCCTGTCTCCCAGCATTATCCCCAGAGGTTAATTAAGAGTCCAGATTGTTTCCAACAAGGTACACTCATCTTAAACTTCTCCATGAGAACATTGTTCAACACATGACTAGATCGTCACATGAAACACATATTTTAATAAGTGTGGATTAACCTATCATTTCCATCTAAAAAGTGAGCCAAATGGTCTTCTCTGAAAAAGGCAGAGGTGCCAATGTGGGGAGGGATAATTCATCTCTTTGAACACTGTTGTGGGAGATAAGTCTCCTTAATGAGTCCTTATCTGGTAACTTCAGATAAATTATGGTTTCAAGATGAGCTGTCTTCTAATCCTGCCCTCAGATGACAGAGAGGAAATGAACCATTGGGCCAAGAGGAACAGAAACCTAGATATGAAGAATGGGAAGTAGGGAAAAGTTTCTAATCACTCACACAACAGAATATGTTCTTTCAGGAAATGACTATATAGCTCATGTTGACCTCAGTGCAGACTGTTAAAAGACAGAGTTGAAAGAATATTGGACTCTGGCCCCTAAAATCAACAAATATTATTCTGGGGATAGGACAGATAGCTGGAGGTCAGGCGATTGTAGGGGAAAGAGAAGCCCAGCTCTTGGCTCTCTCACTGGGGAAGAAAAGGGTGATTGAATGATGGGGTAATGGAGGACTCATTCTTCAGCGTCATCTTAATTATATTACAAAATGCTGTTAATCAGCATTTTGTTAATCTTGCCATGTCCTTCAGCACCACAGGCAACAGCAGGCAAAGCTTATGTTCTCTGACCGAGCACGCCTTACTCATAAAAAGATTCCTTTTGCATAATCCAATTGAGCAAGGCTTATAGTCGGTACTTAAAAAAAAAAAATCCGTATTTCAGAGATTTGCCAAATGAGTGCCAAAGGTTATAATGGCCATATTAATTATATCTTTCCAATATGGACTGCTTTCTGTGAACCAAGCTCTGTGGGGGAACCTAGGGCATAAGTGTAATGAGTATCTCCATTCTGCAGATGAGAACATTGAGGTGTAATAGAAGTGGAATGAGTTGTCCCAAATTAAAAAGCTAATAAGTGGCAAAACTGGAATGTAAATCCAGAACTGTCTGATTCCAGGGAGAATGTCTGTGCGCCTAAATTTGTATTAGTTATCCATCACTACATAACATCTTACCCCAAAGTTTAGCTGTTAAAACAACAAACAGTATCACCTCTTATGAGGTTGAAAAACCAGAAGTGGCTTTGTTGGGTATTTCTGGCTCAAAGTCACTCAAAGTTTCAGTCAAGGTGTCCACCAGAGTTGCCTTGGCTACTCCTGTCCTTTGAAGCTCCCAATATATTCAAACAGAGGAAGAGAGGAAAGGAGAGGAAGGGGGAAGAAAGGTACAAACAGAGAGAGGGGGAAAAAGAGCGATATTTTGCTGGGGTTTTATAATCTTCACATTCATTATAATTGTGTGGTTTGAATAATAATGAAAAGTACCTTACTGAGCAACAACATGAAATGTCTCAATCAAGGCCCTACAAAGTTGGGATGCCTGAGCAAGCAGTTTCCAGCCTCTGTCTCCTCCTTCCCGTACACTGCTCCCTCCATCCAGAGGCTGAGTGGCATTGTGATCCCTCTCAGGTGGCTCAGGTTGGCACACCCACAGACCATAGATAAGGCTTCCGGAACACCACAGCGAGAGAGGAACAGCAAGTGCAGGACTCCCAACATATCATCAGTTCGCCAAGCCATAGCTATTAGGCCCACAATCCAAGAAGGGGTGCTTTCCCCAGTCTATTCTGACGGACTTGACTGATTCTTAAAATAGTTGCAGTAGTCATAGTCATAATAGTAATAGCAGCTAACACATAGGAGGCTGGCCATCTGTCTGATAAGCACACTATACCCACCTCGTTCATTTCTCCCGGCAGTGCGGTAAGGTGGGCACAATCATTAGTCATCATCTTTCTCCATATGAGGGAACAGCTGCACCCAGAAGTTATGGGAATTGCCCAAGGTCACTAAAGCTCCTCAGGTGCGAGCAGAATGTTTGAAAACGGCTACCATTCACCAAGCACTGACAGTGGAGCTGTTGTGAGGATTGCATGGAGTAGTTCATATAAACATTGAACCAAGACCCTCACACCCACCCTATGATGAAGCCCTTGTGACGACCGTGCTACATTTTCCCCTGGAGAAAGCACGGTTGGGGAAGGTGAGAAACTGCCTGAACATGCATGGTTCGAAGTGTAGGGTCTGTCTTCTGCCAGAGCACGGATGCTAATCTGTCCTCACCTCTGACCTTCTCGAGAACTAATCACAAACAAGGAAGGTCAGTTTCTGACTGTGCTGTTGAACCACTTTGTCTAGTCGCCAGAGGGGCTCTGTGGCGTGAGCCACTGTCGTGTGTTGTTGTTATGGCTGCACGGTATTTTGTGGGTTTGCTGTGTGTGTTTTCCCCCAATCTGAGTGAAGCATAGGGGAAGCATGTCTTTTCATCTTAAGGGTCAATTTTGATAATGAAATGAATTTTCCTATTGAGTCACTATGTGAGATTTCTTCTAGAGAATGGATATCGTTAGCAATGCCTTTTGCAGGTACCGGTTACAATTGATTAATCTCTCCAGGGAGCAATGTGGAATGATTCCAGGCAACCCGGGCAAGGTGTTCCCCATAACATCGTCTGTAATCATCCACCGTTTTATATTTATTTCATCTGTTTCAACAGTTCACAAGAACTCCCATAATCTTAGATGCAGTAATCAACTGTTTCAGAATGGCCCATCCTAAATTTAAACCTTGCACTTGGTAATTTAGCGAGCGAGCTTCAATGTTGAGTGCCACTCTTTCACGGATGAGGGAAAGTGCTACTATTTGGGCTCTATTTAATACTTATTATTTTGCACGTTGCCCTGGATTCCGCAGAGTTTAATAATGCCAGGTGTGATTGCTTTCATGCTAGGAAGGCACATGGCTGCCAACATCCCTCGTCTTTGCTAGGACTCTCTCATAAATGGGACGCATTGTGGAAGAATCAGTGAAGGGCACGAAGTAGTCGCCAAACAGAACTTTTTATAACTGCTAACATACATTGGTTGAGGTCACACTAAGTGCCTGGCACTGTACCATCAGCCTGTTTTGCTTCAAACAACCCCAGAAGGTAGCTACTATTACCATCCCATTTACAGAAGCTTGCAGGGATTCCTCTGTGGTAGGTCGCAGTCCACAGCACAAAATGACTGCTCCAGAGTCAGGGTCTGCAATTTCTGTTACGTTGTCTTCCCAGAACAGGCTGCTCGCAGTTGCTTTTGCAAGCATTAAAGATGGGCTGAGAGACACAGAAATGGGTAATTTCAGATGATCATAAATGTTTTGACGATCATACAGCAAGGTTAGGAGGTAGACAATGCCTGCTTTGGGAAGCAGGGTAGTGAAGGAAGTCTTTTGAAGGAGATAGAATCCCAGCAAAGATATATGAATGAGAAAGGATGCTCCAATCCCTTCTGTGTACAAACTCCTCACTGAGCACAATCGGGGAAATAATACCCTCCTACCTTCTGCCATTCTCTAGCCCCCCACCTTACCAGGAATGGAGTGAGCCCCAAATGAGTCACATTCTGGAGGTTTCTTTGCCTGTTTCCCAGGCAGACTGTGGTGGTCCTGACTGCCAGTGAGTGTTGTCCTTCTTTCTGTCTGCCTCCTCTACGCACTTTTCAAATGTGACCCAACCACCAGGAGAGAATGAATTTGCCTCTGAAGTACAGAGCATCATATGAAGTTGTGTCAATTCCCGCTGCTAAGATACCTTTCACTTTGAAGCAAGACTTCCATTTGATTGCCTCATGAAATATAATGCTTTCTTTATCAGAGTGTTTAAACCCTGTGGACACACACCAGCATACAGCTTGTCACATTTATTTAAAGTGCTTGGAATGCATACGTTATTTGTTAATAGACAGAGTTTAACATCTTACCCTAAAATGTAAGTTTTATAGATCTGAGACGATTGAGAAGATTTTTAGATAAGTGGTGGTAGAAATTACAGCTTATCTGGATAATACCTTCTGAATACCAAGAAATGGGATGAAATTCTAAAATGTGAGCACATTTATCTAAATGTAAGTTGGCCTAACATGGAACTTTTTTGAGGATACTGATACAATATAAAGTGGAGGAAAATCAATTCTGCTTCCAAAAGTACTTCTAAACCCAGAAAAAGTGACTATATTTGCTGGGAAGTTATCTATTTTTAATGTCTTATTTTAGAGCAATAATTAAATTTTTACTTTACTTAATCATCGTCCTAAGTACTAAAAATAAGTACAGCAGTCCATGTACACAAATATACATGCTTTTGGTTTTGGCTTCATTCAGTGAGCATTTTTATACCTCGCATTGTGCACCAGGGATCCGCTAGCAATCAAGATTCAGTGCCTGCCATCACAGGTGCACTCTACTGGGGGAGACAAGTTATGACCACAAAACCAACTCGAAATGTGTAATTATAAATGATAAATATTATGATGAGCATACAGCAAGGTTAGGAGTAGACAATGCCTGCTTTGGTGGGGGACAGAGTAGTGAGGGAAGTCTTTTGAAGGAGATAGAATCCCAGCAAAGATGTATGAATGAGAAAGAATGCTCCAATCCTTCTGTGTACAAACTCCTCACTGAGAACAATCAGGGAAATAATACTCTCCTGCCTTCCACCCCTCATTTTCTCATAGATCTGTTTTGTTTGGAAAATATTTATCTGTCTAAGATGAAAAGATCTCAGTCCATCTTTCATTTAACGTTATTCCCAAAGTGAGGCTGAAGCATTTCTCTTGTCCTGAGGTTGAATCAAAGTTGAGCAACTCTGCCCAGTGACCCAGTTGTAGTAATAATTAGCTTTCAGACTGATTTTTTATTTTATTTTATTTTTCAATTACGGTTTATGTACAGTATTATTTTGTATTAGTTTCAGGTGTACAGAATAGTGGTTAGACAATAATATGCTTTACAATGTGATCACTCTGATGTTTCAAGTGTCCACTTGCACCCTACATAGTTATTACAATATTATTGACTATATTCCTGATGCTGTATTTTACAGCCCCTGGACTATTTGAAGGCTCCTATATGGTTGGGTCTGCTTCATCGAATGAACTCTTCTAATACCTGTTCCCTGCAGGAAGCACCTTAACATTTAACATCACACACACCCCTGGATCTACTTGTCTGCCAAGTCTGATAGCATTACAGTACCTCCCCATCCCTTATCCAAGGAGGACATGAGCCAAGACCCCCAGTGGGTGATTAAACTCATGGAGAGTACTGAACCCTGTAAACACTATTTTTCTCCTATACATACTTTAAAAAAGCACTTTTTGGCTTCTCTTTGGCACATCCAAATTGCCACCATCACTACTCCGGTGGTTTGGGATGATTGTTAACGTAAATAAGGGTTCTTTGAACAGAAGCACTGAGATATTGCAATAGTGAACCTGATAATCAAGTGACTAACATGTGGGAACACACAATGTGGAGACCAAGGACAAAGGGATTAGTCAGGTCTTGGGCAGTACGGGGAGGGGGCGCATGAGATTTCATCATGCTACTCAGGACCGTAGCAATTTAAAACATGAATTGTTTATTTCTGGATTTTTTCATTTAATATTTTTGGACTACAGCTGACTATACATAACTGGAACTGCAGAAAGCAAAACTTGGATTAGGGGCAACTATGGAGGTTTCCATTTTATGGAGCTGGGAGTAAGGAATGATGCTAACTAACCTTGTACCAAACTGAAAACAATCTATGTGATACTGTCCAGGGCTTCACAGCCTCTTGTCTCAGCCCTTAGAAGAAGAAGAAAGAGGAAAAGGAGGGAGAGAAAGTGGAAGAGGATGAAGAGGTCAAAGGAGAGGTGGAGAAGGAGGAGGAGGGGGAGGAAGACGAGGAGGAAGGGAAATGCCATATGTTAGGATTCTCCTTAAAGGCACTATCCCAGGCACTTGATACACATTCATTACCTTATCTAATCTCTGCAATTTACAGGGATGTCCTCATCTCACAGGTGAGAGAAAGTTGAGGCCTTGAGTGCTTAAGTCACTTCTTTAAAGTTACCCAGTTCATAAGTGGTAGATCTGGGACTTGGTTCCATTTCAAATTCCAAAACCACTTCATGGTCTTTCTACTACGTGGGTTCAAAAAGCATACAGCATTCTATTTCCCAGAGGCAAATAAATATGGAATTCTCCCACTGCTTGGCTGGTCCAAAAGCCTTCTACCTCATTCTCATGGTCAGTGCCCAGAAAATGGGACATCAAAGCTACAAATTAAGGTTCCAACCAAAGAAAGTTTCTAGAATACATTTTTCAATAAGAGAAGATATTTCAGTCAGTAAACTGACTACCTTAACAATGGTGCCAAAACCCTATGAGCGATTTATAGAGAAGTTGAAAAAAGGAACGAAAGTACATTTAGAGTTTACTGAAATCCTCTCCATGTGGGAGGAAGAAAAATATTATTCCCTGGGAATGGAGGGGAAAATAGATTCATTCCTCTCTACTATTGCATGGGTCCAGCTCAGCAGTAATGCACGGCGAAGCCAAATGTTCTGATCAGTTTCTCAGAGCTGTTATTAAAGTTTGCAAAATATTACTTAGATTCTTCCTGGCAGGGTTTCAATATTGTCTGTTTAAACTGGAATTGGGCTGGTGCTCTTCATTTCTGCTAATCCTGCCAAAGCTGGTGATCCCACCACACAAATCTCCCAGCCCCATGGCCTGCACCCAGCACTGGCTGGCGGCACCCTGACAGCCAACACCCTCTGTTGGCTCTTTGATATGACTCAGTCCCAAAATGACGGAATCAATTTGCTTCTCCCCTTCTCTTTGCCTCCCTCTCTTACCCCAGAGTGCACATACACACACGTGTGCACATGCACACACACACACACACACACACACACAAACTTTGAGTATACAGAACAGCAGGCCTCTGAAGGTATTCCTCCAGTGGAGTTGGGGTAGCTGAGCCTGCTATTCTAAAAGGGACATGGGACCTTTCTTTTCCTCTAAGTCTAGCAGGTGATCTGAATGCTCTAGCAACATCCCTTACCACTCCCCAACTGTGCCCTCTGACGTCCTTTTGACCATATTGAACCTCTTCCATTTCCTCAAACACCCAGCACTTTCTTACTCCAGGCTGATGGGAACACCCTTCCCCTCCTCTTCTGATTAACTCTATTTTGACCTCTAGGTCTCTATTTGAGTGGCATTTCTTTTTTTCTTTCTTTTTTTTAAATATATGTTTATTGATTTTAGAGAGAAAGGGAGAGATAGAGATAGAGATAGAAACATCAACGATGAGAGACAGTCATTGATCAGCTGCCTCCTGCATGTCCCCTACTAGGGGCCAAGTCGGCAACCTGGGCATGTGCCCTGACTAGGAATCAAACTGTGACCTCCTGGTTCATAGGTTAATGCTCAACCACCAAGCCACACTTGCTGGGCTTGAGTGGCATTTCAATGATCACCCAGGATAATGGCTTAGATGCCTCTGTTATGTGCTCCTGTGGGTAGCTTATCTTGTCACAGCCTTGATTGTAATTTGTCTCCTCAATGCAGCTCCTGGTTCTGAGACACAAAACAAGGTCTGTCTTGCTCACAGATCTCTATGAAGGTAGGCCAAATGCTAGAACAAATTGGCCAAAAAGTGTCTAAAAGCATAAGCATGGTTGACTTTTATTTCTAGCCTGGGTAACAGTAGTAGGCAAGTTTGATAGGCAAGATGACCCTCACCCATGTGATTGTTCAGCAACTCAGGTCACCAGAGGCTCTGCCATCTTTGGTAAGTGGTTTCTAAGTCTTCTGGAGGTTTTCTCTATTCGTTCCAGACAAAAGAAAAAGGAGTGTAAAGGAGTGTCTGATGGGAGGCTTTTCTGGACCAGGGATAGAGCTGTGTACATCGCTATTGTTCACATCCTATTCTCAAAAACTCAGTCTCCTAGCCACATCAAATTACAAAGGATACTGGGACATGTAGTCCTAGCTAGGGAACTCCTCCTAATAAAAGTTCTATGAAAGAGCACAAATTTTGGTGACTATGTTACCTAATACTTGGTAGCCAATCAATAAATAATTGCTAAATAATGAATCAATGAATGAAAAAACTTAGGGCAAAAGACATCCTCTTAACATATTCTAAGCTATGTGGTACAGGATCACCTCTCACAGGTACATCAAATTTAAAACCTGCAGAGGGGCAGGTGAAAATATCGATTGCCTTAGCCATCTTCAATGTTTACTAGCTGAATGGCCATGCCTTACACGGGACCCATCATATAGTTTATGCTCAGTGAATATCAGTCAAATGAATGAGTATTTGGAAATCAACAACTGGAGATTAGAAGTGATTTAAACATCACCATGTTTATATTTTGCTGGTGAAGTGATCTCCAGTCCCCACTTCATAGGAAGTACAGTCATATCCAAAATACCAGCTGACATCTTGGTGTTAACAAACTTGACCGTTAGAAATTCTTCCATTGAGTTGAAACCTGTCCCCCTGCACATGCTACCAAATCTCTCCCTTCAGGTCAGACAAGCATGTGTCCTGCGGAGGTGCTCAAACCTGGCTGCACATCAGAAGTACCAATGAAGCTTTTAGGAAATTCCATGGCTCCAGCTGGTATCACTAGAAATTCTGGTTCAGTTTGAAAAGCTACCAAGAATGATCCTTATATTTAGCCAGTCTAGGAAATCGTGTGTCTGATAGTTCTCTTTAGGTTAGAATCTTGCTTCTGTCACTTGCTAGCTACCGTCCCTTAAACAAGTCATTTAGGCCTTTTTATTTGTCACCTCTAGAATAGTACCTATGTCATAGGGTAGTTGTGAGGACTGAATGAGCATTCCAGATAAATCTCTTAGTACAGTGCCTGGCCCATGGAAAACCATCATTAGACATAGCTGTCATTGTCATCATTACCCTCCTATTCCTTTACTTGTCCTCAGCCTCCTGAGCAGCTTTGCAGGTATGTTAAGCCAACCATTACAAAGTATCTCTCTTCTAGGCCAGGTACCCTCAGCTTTCTTTGTTCTTTTTTTTAAAATTATTTTCCCACATGGCAGATTCATATTTCTCCTCTCCCAGACAGATTGCATCCCAGGGGGAGGGGCAGTATTCTGCACCCCAGAACTAGTCAGGATTGAAGCATCTGATACAACAAAGGTAGATAATTTGGCATCTGCTCTGAACTTCAGATAGCAGTCATTACTGGTCATAGCAGGGCAAATCTTCCCACAGGGGAACCTGAGATGTGCAGGGTCTGTAATGAAGGAGGAAACCAGAGAGAGGATCTGGGAGTTCATTTTCTGAATGCTTTCATCCTGGTATGTGCTTAGTTGAGAGTCAGAACCCAGCCCAAGTTAACTCATTAGGTTACCAGAGTTTGTTGTAGATTGTTCAGCCTTTAGTCATCATAGTCAACACCATAGGAGCAAAAATAATGAAAATGGTACCTGGGGAAGTGGGAAGGGCAGGTCTGAAAGTCTGCTGTGAATTTAGAGAGCAGAGGGAGAAAGGCCAAACGTAAAAAAGAAAAACGAGCACTCATTACTCATAAGGTATGGTGTGGACTTTGGAAAGATACAGTGAGGGAGAGAAAAATCTGAACATTGGAGAAGAGATACATTTTCCTGTCTTATTTGTTAGTCATGGATCTTTTCTTTTCCTTAAGGTTGAGACTTATCCTTATATGGTGAAGGATAGCTGGTAAATGGAGAGGATAAATTCATTTATAATAATAAAATGCTTTTCTGAAACTCCATAAGTATTCAGTCACACCCTTATGAATAGCAGTATTCTTGTCTCATAAGTGAGGAAAGTTGAGTCCCAAAAAAGTAAAGTGGCTTACCCAGTGTCATACACCCATGTTGTGCCAGGCCAGGGGGAAACTCAAGTCTTCTAATTCCTACTCGTGTCCTTCACTCCTAATGGCCAGTGGTTTCTGCATGTTCTACTCATTCACTCTCAAACTATTCCTCATTTTTTACACACACACACACACACACACACACACATTCAAAGCTAGTTCCAGACAGCAGTATCATAGGAATAGTGCAGTCTCCAACAGCCATGATTTGAATCCTGGTTCATCAAGTTGTTGAGTATATGAATTCTTGTAGTAACTTGGCCTCCTTGTTTCTCTATTTCGTCATGCATTAAAAGGGAACAATGATGGTTGCCTTCTGTACAAATGGCTTGTGGGAATTAAATGAGATAATAAATGTGAAGTATCAGCACTTTGGACAGTGCCTGGCACAAAAGGCTGACTACCTGTGAACTCTTTCATCTTCCTACTGCTCGCTATGAATCCTGTGACCCGCAAAGCTGGTTGAATCTCTTCTGTATTTGGACACCCAGTTCCAAAAAAGCCTGAACATGTGATTGAAGCTACACAGCTTCTTGAACATGTGATTGAAGCTCTAATTCACTGCATCCTTAGCCAAGGTACTTCCCTTCTCTGAGCCTCAGTCTCACCACCTGGTCTGACAGAGTTGCTTTGATCTTTCAGTGAGCTGGGGAGGAACCTCTAGCACCTCTACTGCACCTGGCTGGCCCAAGGTGTGACTTGAACTGTAAACTCCTTGGAGGTGGGTACCTTTTAATCCTCATCCTTCCACATCTGGGCCAACTTGCTCCTCAGGAGTCCCATCGTAAAGTTTTGCTGAGTTGAAATAAACTTGCCTAAATTGCTTAGCATGCTCTTTGGGGGACTTAGTTGAACTCCTGAACACTAAGCTCCAGAAAGGCTCTGGCCCATTAACCCTATTCCCCTGGAAGCAGTTAGTGAGCGTAATGATTCCACTGCCCCCAGCCTGGCACTGAGCCCATTCCCTCTCAGATTGCTCCTGGCTCCTCTGGGGGAGCCAGAGGCCTTCAAAAGTCCTGGCAGCACCAGGTTGCCAGTAGCATTCGGGGAGCTAGGACACGTGCTCTGTAGAGTTCATGGAAGGACCTTGTTTTGGGTTCCGGACAATCCAGCCTCTCTCTGGAGTTAGGAGCCTTCCTGAGTCTTTATCTCTGTGCCCACCTACCTAGCACAGCACCTGAAACTTAATGAACACTTAACATATGGTGAATAAATGAATGAACGAGGCATCATTGTTTTAGTAGTATCAGCCTCAAGATGTGTAGAATTTACCTAATACAAGAAAAAAGACTAGGCAGAGCATCTTTTACCATTTCCTAATAAAAAGTCTTCTCCCGTGAGTGATTTTATGACCTCTATGAGCAAAGGGCAGGAGGAGGCAACAAAATCTTTTGGTCATTTCAGTATACCCTCACGTCAACCCTGTGCCCTTTTGAGAAGTCTCATTTGAGAAATGTCTGCAATAGGTGAGCAATGATAATGTCATTGAATAAAGATTGATGGAAAACTATATAAACCCAAAATGTTTCTAGTACCAGAAATACTGTTTGCTTAACAAGAAGTTACATCAAAGGATGCAGGCATTTCCCACAGAGGTCAGCAGTTCTGCCAGATGCTCTGAAATTCACACCTCTGCCAGAAGCCTCCTTCCTGGCATGAAAAAGAAAAAAAATCAAATCTGTTAATGCCAGTACCCAGAGGGGGCAATTTTGCCTTTTCTGATTATTGTTCAGGTGTGTCGTTTTCCAAAGAGCCAGCCTCCGGAGGCTTGTTAGACTTATAAAATTAAGTCTCTTAAAAATTATATAAATCCATTTTTTTTGTGTCCCTTCTCTCTCTCCCTCCCTCCCTCCCTCCTTCTGGAACTAAAACTAGCCTGCAGATGTCCTGTGTGAATCTTAAAGGTACTTCTATGTCTGCAAGCAGCACTGTTTTTCCCATAATTGGCCATACCTTGAGGCAAATTACCTGGACTGAACTATCACCTTGGTTTTCTTTGTGATTTTAAAATATTGTCCTTTGTCAGTCTAGTACCTATTTTCCGAGAATCCTGCTTTTGGAGTCAAAGTATTTGGAGTTAGAAAATAAAGATCAGAATAGTCACATTTGAGGGCTAAGTACTTTTACTTCTCCTCATTGAGTCATCATGACAACCTATGATGTGAGTAGATTATTATATACTAGAAGCCCAGTGCATGAATTTTTGCACAGGTGGGATCAGGCTAGACCATCCTGGGGGAGGGGCTGCAGGAGGTAGGCGGGCTGGCCCTTAACACACACCCCCACCCCCCACCCCTGTGGAACTCCTGGTCGAGGGGACAGTTTGCATATTAGCTTTTTATTATATAGGATTTGTTATGAATGAGGAGAGTCACTAGACAAAGTGAGAATCCAGACCTGTCCGAAGCCAGCAGTATGCTCCCCACCTACTTTCATGCTCCAAAGTCACTTCACCTGCTCTATGTGTTCCCCTTTAACATAGCACTTATCAACTTCCCATGTACAAACTAATTTATTATGTGTATCGTTTATTGCAAGTTTCATCAATGCGGGAATTCTTTTTTTCTGTTCTGTTCTTTGATGGATCCCATGTTCAAGAATAGAGTCTAGCACATAGCAAGCCTTCACTATACATTGTGATTCTTATCCTTACCTGTTTGCCTACTGTGCCATGCCACTTCTACCCATGTTCCACTGGTGGGAAAATGGAGGCCAAAAGCCACCTGGTGATATACTAATGATGACACAGTGAGCACATTGGCAAGAAAAAAAAATCTCCTTACCGCCAGCCCAATTCTTTGCCTAAATCCCAGTTCAATCTTGCCACACTTTTATTATGCTATAAAATGAATAACTGTTTATGAGTTCATTCCCAGGCACATTATTGCTTTTATATCACATCAAAGAACTTGAGACAGGCAAAAGATATAGCCCTATTGATTGTTCTCAGAAACTCAGCATTTCCATGCGGTAAAGAATCTCTGCTTGAGGCTCATTTGGAAGACCGGAGCCCATCTCTAGCAGAAAATTGTCTTCAGTTAGTCTACCTCCATGTCAGCACAGAGCCACTGTGGTGTTCGCTTTTAGGAATCTTGAAATCAGTCACCTGAATGGGAGACTCTTTCTTCTTCCTATGCAGTGGTTCTCAACCTTCCTAATGCCACGTATTCCTAATGTATTAAAGGGACGTGGCATTAGGAAGGTTGAGAACCACTGCACCAGACTCTTCTAGAGCCTTACAAGTGACCTAAAGTCAAAATGCTGAGGTGCTTTCAGCAGGTCATAGGGAAAATCCAGGTGCTACCAGAAATAACATGGGAGCTACTCATCCCTGCCTGAACCAGGCATGGAATCCATGCTCACAATGTGGGGGTAAGCCCTAGATGAGAAAGTGACAACTTTAGAAGTAAGGGTGTGTTACACAAGGGATTTGTGTTTAGTTTTCTGAAAAGAGGGCCTGTCAGGAGAATACACTTGTTTGAGCATGAATTGTTCTTGTCACCAGCAACAGAGCACACCTCCTAATCCTCCTGTTAATATCTCCTCATCCTGTTTAAAATGGAATATGTCAGTCTCAGTAGAAGACATGCGGAGAGGATTTTTTCCTATTTCTGCTGATGTGCCTTGACTACTCTGCTCTTGCACTCATTCACAAGGCTGCCAGCGAAGGGTGAGGGACCTACTTGTAAGTTTTAACAAGTCAGGGGCTCAGATGCATTAAACCTATGACCTTGAACTGACTAGTACCAGGCTCTCTCAAGGGATGCTCTGCAGTGTTTTAGGGCAGTGATGATGATAATAACGGCGAGTTCTCATAAAGCTCTGTATATGTTAAAAAGCATGTTCTCACACACTTTTAAACTGCAGGTTGTTATAAAATCATCCTGAGTGAGTTAGGGCAGAGATTCTTATCTTCCACATTTTATAGGTTAGAGACCTGAGAAGCTAATGACATGTCCTGAGTTAAGAGGTACAAATCTCATAGCTGGTCAACGAGTAAGCCAAATCCAAGGTCCTCTGGCTTCCCCATTTTCTTCACTAAGGCATTCTGCCTTTGCCCTCATGACATCACCACCTGGATATCCTGTAGGCTTCTCAAACACGTGTCATAACCCAAATTCATTATCTTCCCCTCTCAAAACAAACCCTTCCTCTTCCTCCTGCTTATTTAAATACTGCCTACCACCACCCCCGCACCCCCCACCACCACCCATTGCCCTCCCTGGCAACTTTTGAGTTCCCCTTGAACATTCCTCCTTTCTCCTGCCAGATTTCTTAGAGTTAGTCTGATTTTTCATTTTTGAAATTTCAGTCAAAGCTCTTCTCTCTTGCCTGTTGTCACCAGTACTGCCCAATGCAGGCCTTCATCACCTCCTGCTTGTCCTACACTAATATTCAATAGTTTGATTCAGCCAAAACTGGTTTGGCTCAGTGGATAGAAGTCGACCTGCAGCCTGAAAGATCCCAGGTTCGATTCCAGTAAAGGGCATGTACCTTGGTTGTAGGCACATCCCTAGTAGGGGCATGCAGGAGGCAGCTGCTCGATGTTTCTCTCATCGATGTTTCTAACTCTCTATCCCTCTCCCTTCCTCTCTGTAAAAAATCAATAAAATATATTTTTAAAAAATAGTTTGATTCATTCAGTAAGTCATCCTTGGACCTCTGCTATGGGCTAGGCTCTGTGCTTGATCTAGGGAGACTGCTCTGAGCAAAAGTAAACAGGGACCTTGTTTTCACGGTGCTCTGTTCTCCAAACAGTAGCAATCAAATAATCACTCCAACAGATGTAAAAGGGCAACTATGGCAATTGTCCCAAAGGCAAATACATGATCACCCTACCAGCAGTACCCATACAGAGTGGCGTTTCTAAACCACCATATGTATGAAATCGGCACACCTTCTGCCTTGAACAGTTCCTAATTGCCCACTACCTACATGATAAAATCCAAACACATTAGCCTAGTACACGTGTCTCTTCATGATCTGGCTCCAAACACTAGGTTATGTTGCAAGCTACTGCACTCTGTTTGCTCCCCCATCCCTTACTCAGTTAACTTATCTTGTGACTAAGCCATAGCTAATCCTTTTCCACATCTTGCCATTCCAGAAACAGCTCTGCTCCTTCTCTCTCCCACATCCTGGCTTCCACAGAACTAACCCTCTCCAACAATGCTGATGCTCTAGCTACAGGAGACACCTGCACACACACCAGCTCAGCTTGCATGCCTCTTCCCTCCCCCTGCATGAAATTAATGCTTCCTAAAGGTTTGTAACACATTTCCCCACCACTCATATAGCACTTCTCTCATTGGAATATAGATACTAGTACGTTACTTTCTTTCTACCTCCCTTCCCATCAGATCGTGTACCACTGTAGTCAGAGATTGTTTTAATTAATACAGGTTTCAATGTATGTTTATTCTATTACATAGAGTGGAGCCATAAATACACAATAGAGGGGACAAAAACATGTTGTTCATGTGTCATTTCTTTTCACCGTGAGTTTCTAATTTGTCTTGGGTATTCCATCCCTTTCCTCCCCAGCCCCCGTTTAACTTCAAGAAGATAGTTTTCTCTCCTGTTATTCCAGAGGTCTTTATATAATCATCTGTATGTATCTTCTCTTTTCTATGCACAACATGTTCCCCACCCTTCCTGCTTTTTTCAACCTCTGGCAAAGGACAGGCCTTTCATGTTTGCACAATCACTGGTTAAATGATTACAAAGTGGCTACCACAAAATATGGGAGAGGTGTTCTTTGGGCGGGTTTGATCTGTTTGTTTGTGTAACGGGGATAAAGTACTGGGAATGGATGAAGTAACAGTCAACTCTGTTCCCATTACCTTTCCAAACTTGGCCAAGTCTATGTCTTGTTTCTCTGCTAAAGTAGCTTCAATCATGATTATTGTCGATTGGTTCCCAGGGTTTGCAGCAGGAAATTGTGAAACACATGAGAATAGTTGAGAATCGTTCCTTGGGAAACTGCTTTTACAACATGATAAGAAGGATAGAAGGGGAAAAAACGTAGTGATTAATTGAAAACAGACTCTTGGGAAGGAGGTAAGCTTTTATTAAAAATGTACACTTCTTGAGGACTTCAAGGATCTGGCAGCTGAAATGAAACATTTCTCAGAGACTATCTAATTTCCTATTCCACAGCCTAATAGTCACAGAAACAAAGTCATAAAGTGCAGGATCATGGCCAGATTATTTATGTATATCAAAATAACAGATAGATGCCTTTGTAAAATATAAAATAAAAAATTAATAGCCCAACAGAATTGCTGTAGAGAACAAGAACATTATTCACCATTTCCATATGAAAGGACATGACAGTGGAATTATGCATAACCACAGTGCTCACTCATGCTGGTGCATGTGCCAAGAGATACTGTTTCTCTCAGCCTTAGAGGCACAACTCCCACGCCAGTCCCTCCATTATGAGCAGCCTAAACAATTTACCCAGAAAGCCAAACAACCTTTATCATTTCCAATGGATATCTTTTTTTGTTGTTGTTCATTTGTTTGATTTTTTTAAAAATATACTTTATTGATTTCAGAGAGGAAGGAAGGGGGAGAAAGAGATAGAAACATCAATGATTAGAGGAAATCATTCATCTGCTGTCTCTTATAGGTCCCACACTGGTTATCGAGTCCACAACCTGGGCATGTGCTCTGACTGGGAATCGAACTGTGACCTCCTGGTTCACAGGTTGATGCTCATCCACTGAGCCACACCAGCCAGGCTCCAAAGGATATCTTAATTTTAAAAAGATAAATAAGGAATTGAATGTTGATCATAAGGATGCCATCTGGGTAAACAGTAGAAACTTTGGGGTAAATTGTTTCATTTATTTATTGCTATGTGACACATTACCCGCCCCAAAAAAAAACTTGGTGGCTTAAAATGACTATTATGTCACAATTCTGAGGGTTGAGAATTGGGGCAGATCTTGGTAGGGCGACTTTTCAGCCTCATATGGCATGAATGTGGTTCCTGTGTGGTCCTCAGCTGGTGGCAGGGCTGGTCCCAAGACCCCTCTCCTCACATTCCTGGTGCATTGGCAGCGATGGCTCAGTTGGGTCCTTACTCTCTCCATCCATTCTCAAGGCTTCTCTTCATTATCTCTCCTGTAAGGCAGTCAGACTTCTCAACAGAGCACATGGAAACTGCCTCTCCTTTCAGGCCAGATCTGGATCAGGGGATGGCGTCATTCCAGCCTTCTCCACTGGCCAAAGCAGTCAGAGGCCAACCTAATTCACAGGGAGGAGGAACAGACCCTCATCTTTCACTGGAGGGGGCGTCAAAGAAAGTGTAGCTGTTTTCCATCCACCAGAGAGTGTTACCAAAATTACTTTGTACATTTGATGTAGGATTTGTACTTAGATTTACAACCTAGCAGAATAGATCATTTCTTCATTCAGTTATTTAAAACATATTTATTAAGGATTGCTTGTTATATGGGTAACATTGTGTTGTCCATTGAGAGAGACTGAGAAGAAATACATGGCATGGTCTTTCCTCTTCCAGGAATGTGCATCTAGATGTGAACCCAAGTCTGAAGCACAAACAAGCAATTGGGATATGTAATTAAAGCAGCACGATGCACTTCATAGACCAGTGTGGCCAACACAACCGCCTGCAGGGTTCAGGCAAGCACGAAAGGAGTGAGGTGAGCTGTCCTGAGAGCAGCAGGAGTGCAATGGGGACTACAGAGAGATGGAGAGTTCATCTCGTATCTAAAGAGGGCAGGTATCTTGAACTTCAGCCAGTTATTGCCACTTGTAGATGTGGGACAATGATGCCACAACTGCCAACTTTTTCGAAGTATAAATCTCCCAATTTCAAATGTTGGCAATGAATGCAAATTAATTAACTCAAACAGACCACCAGTATTTTTGTTTGTTTTTTAAATATATTTTAATTGAATTCAGATAGGAAAGAAGAGGGAGAGAGAAAGAAACATCAATTATGAGAGAGAATCATTGATTGGCTGCCCCCTGCATACCCCACACTGGGAATCAAGTCCACACCCAGGCATGTGCCCTGTCCCTGAATCAAACCATGACCTCCTGGTTCATTAGGTTGACACTCTACCATTCAGCCATTCTGGCCAGGCAAGCCACCATTTTTAGCCCCTAAAATGGATAATAAGTTCTTTAAAGATTTATGGGAAGAACAGATGTAGTTGACTAGATCAGTGCTGTTTAAAGTGTGAGCCGCACACCAGTGCCAGGCTGTGAACTATTTATCACTGGTCCACAGTGGAAAATGTAAATGCATTGAGATTAAGGAGTTAGGCTCTGATAGCAATTTAATATCCAAGCCTGTGATTGGTGTGCTTGTCTTTGGGATACAGGTGAGCTTTGGTGTTGTAGAACTTGGGCAACAAGCTGTTTTTGGTGTGAGTGTACAAGTAGGAGCATACGTGACCAAACACTGGAGTAGCGCCCCATGGTGAGGCCCCACGGAGAAGTTGGGTCTCAATTAACAGATGGAGTTGAGGTAAACATAGGGAACAGAAAGCTTTTCTAAATGTTAGGAAGTGCGTGCTCAAAACTCAGTGTCAAAAAGCACCAAGAGTCATCAGGAGAGAATTTATTTATGAGGGGTGGTGGAGCTGGTGAGTAGGTGGGTGGTGATTATAGAAAGCCTCAGAAACAGCCCATTACAATGGAATTTATCTTGTGAGGAATGTGGAGCCATAGGAGGTCTTCCCATGGAGATTGACATCACTAACTTCCCAGAATGCCCTTCCCCTCTTTTCTTCTTTCTTTGAAGGCCCAATTCAAACTTTACCTTCTCTAGGACCTATCTATGCAACAGCAATCACTCACTTCTATAAATCCTAATAAACCTTTTTTTCTGCATCCACTATAGGGATATTGTCATTCCTCCCTAGTATTTTAAGCACTTTGTGGGCAAAAACTTCCTTATCCAGCTCTTACTCTTCCTCAGAATCTAGCACAATAGACTTGGTATGTGCTGATTAGCAAAGCAGGTAGTTTTTTAGGGAGACTAATCTGGTAAGAGTGTTTTGAATAAATTAGAGCAGAAGAATAGAGAGGAAGAGATTAGGTAAGAGACTATTGCAAGGACCTAAGAGATGAAAGCTGGGACCAGGGACTGGAAAGGAAAAAGGAATGTAGGGGAATATATAGTAAAGAACAGTGTGTGTGTGTGTGTGTGTGTGTGTGTGTGTGTGTGTGTGTTATTCACACAAAGTCATATCAGTGGTTCCCTGAAGTCTCACACCATATTTATGGGTGATTGATGTTTATCAAGAAACATTCAGAATAAGCTCCAATACTTAAGACTTTTCCGGGTTACTGAGAGTTTCTCTTTTAAGCGCCTAAATAAGTTTTTTTTTTAATCTCTCCTTGTGCACATCAGTTTATTGGTTATGCTCTAGTACATATGCTGCTATACTACATGGTCCCACACTGATGCAATTCAGTCCTTTTTCTATTTTTTCAATCTTCTCCCAACTACTACTAATTGGTACTGTCTATAGGACCTTGAACTTCTATCCTGCTAGCTTCCTCTCAGAACTTAATGCTGAGTGAAAATGCAAGGATACTGCATGCATCCATGGAATAGAGAGCACTTGGGAACAGCCATTTTTCTTGCAATATATAAGCTTTTTAATGGCTTTCATTGATATTTAGATTTATTTCCATACTCTATATTAGTAGTTAGCAAACTTTTGGGGGCAAGAACCACATAGTAAATATTTTAGGCTTTGTGGATCATGCAATCTTTGTAGCAAGAAAGAAATAGGAGCTTTGTCGTCAACCAGCAAGTCGTGTTAAAGAATTACAATTTCATGAATGCTATAGCTTTAATGCAAAGATAAACCTGCGTATTGAATTCAACACCACATTTCCTTACTATGCTACAGTAATATGCCCTTACACTAAATATACCCAGACTTCTGCAACTTAGTACTTTTTCTGTACTTTTCCTCCCCCTTTTGATTTCCAAAATAAATTTAATGCTACGTTTCTAACAAATATCTATACCATGGTAGATAGCATCCTGCTAAAATGCTTTCTGCTTCAGTGATATATGGAGTTTCTCTGAGACAAAAAGATCTCTCTCTTCTGAAGCCTCTTTAGATGAACATTGCCCTGCAAGTAGAAATGCCTGACAGTGTTGCCTCTTTAGATCTTGATGTCTCAAGATCTAAAGGGCACCCACTCTTACCATCGGCTCCCACACACTGCAGAAACCACAGCCTCGGCACACTGGCGGCTGTATGTCAAAACAAAAGATCTTGACATGACATCCTGGCACAGAAAAGTGAGTAGCAATGTGAAATGCTCCTAGTGTCTGTTGAAAGTGAGATTGTGGTCAGCCAGACTTCTGTCCTTAAGTGAAGCCTTAACTGTCACAAGACACATGACTCCATGTGTGTCTTCTCTGTCAACAAATAATCTATGTCTCCTTAAGATTCCATCCTGAATAATCCATGGCTGAGATGATTGAATCCTCAGTGATTCTTGCTTGTTTCCACAAGGATGTTATTCCTTGAG
Source organism: Lasiurus cinereus (assembly GCA_011751065.1). Classification (NCBI taxonomy): domain Eukaryota; kingdom Metazoa; phylum Chordata; class Mammalia; order Chiroptera; family Vespertilionidae; genus Lasiurus; species Lasiurus cinereus. The sequence goes on from JAAGEH010000297.1 coordinate 2,996,890, forward strand.
GCCACCAGAGTATCTTAAAAAGCTGGGGCATATCACAAACACATTTGCACTTAATTCATGAACTTGGCTCCCAAATTCCAAGCTAGATTTAAGTGTGTGTGTGTGTGTGTGTGTGTGTGTGTGTGTGTGTGTGTTATACCGAAACTTTTCCCCTCTTGAATATTTTCAATCTCTATTTCTTTTCTGGAATTGGCCTAGATTCATCTCATAATATGATCAGATATCAGCTAATGAGTAAGACAGAAGGAGCCATAGAAGCCAAGTTTTTATACCTTAAAAACTTCAGTGTGTAGAACAATTATGCAAGGGTCTCAGTTCAAGAGTCAAAGGATCTAGATTCACTTCCAGGTTCTTCTCTTCGAGGTTCTAGACTAGGTTTAGCTTAGAGCACCTGTGAAAATTAACAAGGTACTGAATTTCGGTTATCTATTAATGCCTAACCAACTACCCCATATTTTAGACTCAGAACAACAACAGCCGTTATTTGGTTATGATCTTGTACTTTGGTCAAGGCTCAGTAAGGTCCTCTTCTATTTTCCCCACATGCTGTCAGCTGGAGCTGGGAGAGCCACTTCCAAGATGGCACATTCAAATGCCTGGCAAGTTAGTACGAACACATGGCTGGTTGCTCAGCTGGAATGTTAGCTGGGAGCCTCAATTCTCCTCCATGAGAGCCTTTCCATGCCTCTCCTTGGCTTATTCATAGCATAGCCATTGAATCCCAAGGAAGAGGAAGCTGACATTTCCAGTCCTCCTGAAGATTAGACCCTACACTGGCCCAATGCCATCTGCCATATTCTATTGGACAAAGCAGTCTCAGGCCTGGCCCAGGTTCAAGGGGAATGAGGAAAAGACCCCACTTCTCAAAGTAGGGAGAGAGGCTGCAAAAAAGAATTTGCAGTAATCTCTCACATAGTGTTTGGAAAAATACATTGATTTCTCTGGAGATCATTCATGGTTTTCTAGTTTCTGAAATATACATTTTATCTGGCAAGAATCAGATTTAAATCCAGCATTTTATCTCTTTGCAAAAATGTAAGCCCAGCCTCCCTGCACTTTTTCAAGGTTCACCATTCTCTGTTACTTAATGGGAAAGGATTTGAGATTTGTTGGGCATCTGTTGGGTGCAAGACCCATAGTATATGCTCCTTCGTTTACTATATTTCACTGCATCTGAAATACACTTTTTTTCCTAGCTTAACAATTTTGAATTGTACATTTGACAATGTAGGCAGCTTTATAATCACTTTAGGTCATATGGCAGTCATGCATGCATGAATTTGGCTATGATTATTTATATTTTCATCACTTCACTCATGTTGTGTATGCTATTAAAATTTCCCCTGTTGAGTTTAATTGCTATTTTAAAAATGCTTAAGAAGTATTACACTATAATTTGACATTGAAACAAAAATTTATCTTGTATGTTGAAAGTTATAGAACTAGAGAGCCATTAGTGAGGCCTGTGAGTGAAATTGGAAGCATGACCTCAATTTCATACATTTTTGCAAACCAGCAATAGCGAGTTTCGCACTCCTTATGCTATCACAAGTAGATGAAGGTGTGTTGAGTGTTGTTTCAGGCCTGCATGAGAAAGGATTGCCTATTGTACACAAGCTTGTTCCTGAAGACAGAGAAATTGCCGGGTCCGTTTGGCTAGATGAAAGGAGTAAAGCAACAAAAAACTATTAAACAAACAAAAAACACACCTTGGATACAATGAAAAATAGTAGTTCTCACAAAATCATCTGCAAAACACACCTGAATTACCTCCTTTTACAGAGGAGGAAGCGGAAGCAGTGGCTCAGAGAGGTTTGATCACTTAACTGGTCTCAAAACTTGTAAATGAAGGAACCTGTTATTTTCATTATTACCACATTAAAGGTTCAGTGCATGAAATTCGTGCGTGGGAGGTGTGTCCCTCAGCCCATCCTGCACTCTCTCCAATCTGGGATCCCTTTAGGGATGTCTGACTGCTCGAATACCCTTCTCACAATCCAGGACTGCTGTCGAATATCCCTTTCACAATCCAGGACTGTTGGTTCCCAACTGCTCACCTGCCTGCCTTCCTGATTGCCCCTAACTACTTCTGCCTGCCAGCCTGATCACCCCAACCACTCCCCTGCCAGCCTGATTGATGCCTAACTGCTTCTTTGCCAGCCTGTTTGCCCCTAACTGCCCTTTCCTGCAGATTTGGTAACCCCTAACTGCCCTCCCCTATAGGCCTGGTCACCTATAACTGCTCTTCCCTGCAGGCCTGGTGCCCCCCAACTACTCTCCCCTGCCAGCCTGGGTCCCCCCCAACTGCCCTTCCCTGCAGGCCTGGTCACCCCTAACTGCCCTCTCCTGCTGGACATCTTGTGGCAGCCATCTGTGTCCACATGGGGTCAGTCATCTTTGACCACATAGGGCAGCCATCTTGTGTGTTGGAGTGACAGTCAATTTGCCTATTATTCTTTTGTTAGGATAAAAAAGGATAGAAGCCTGGTGCACAGGTGGGGGCCAGCTGGTTTGCCCTGAAAGGTGTCCCGGATCAGGGTAGGGGTTCCTTTGGAGCGTGGGGAAGCCTGAGTGAAGGGCCTGTGGTGGTTTGCAGGCTGAAGACCCAAGCGGAGACCTGGTATCTGGGATTTATTTATCTTCTATAATTGAAACTTTGTAGCCTTGAGGTGAGCCAAGCCTCCTGCTTGCTCCATGGCCACAGCCATTTTTGTTGGGATTTATTTATCTTCTGTAATTGAAACTTTGTAGCCTTAAGTGGAGGCCAAGGCAGACCAGGGAAGGCAGAAATCTTGGCTTCCTCCATTGCTGGAGAAACATAAGCCTCTTGTTCTCTCCGTGGCTGCAGCCATCTTGGTTGGGTTAATTTGCATACTTGCTCCTGATTGGCTGGTAGGCATGGCTTGTGGATACAGCAGAGTGATGGTTAATTTGCATATTACTCTTTTATTAGATAGGATTGATTCCTTCAAATGATAGGGCCACACAGGCTGGTGTTTCTGGGAAGATACAAATGTTGTGTGATGACAGCCATTGTGCCTGCTGTCCCTAACAAACCTCACAAATATGAATGAAATGCAGTTGCAGTCTTCTGAAACCAAACTTAAACTTTCTAGAGAAAGAGCGTTTCATGTGGCTGGGCCATTGCCCAAGATTCCCTCACAATTCTGTTGAGAAGAATAACTAATAAAAAGGCCTATTTGTGCAGAGTTTTATGAGGGGCCACATAATTCTAAATAGTTAGAATAGCTACTCTGAAATAGGAATCATTTTAGGTAAGAACTATTTCTCAACCCTGGAGATTGGGGAGCATGTTGGAGGAAGACTTGCTGAAATTATAATTCAAAGGCAGTCCATTAGACTTCCCTCAGCCCCTTACAGAAGAAATCAGTGGCTTGAGCCATTGCTGTGCACTGACCCTAAGGAAACAGTGGGAGCTTCTCCCTCTCTGTCTGGGTCGCCATCATGGGCAGCAGCAAGGGTCGATATTTAATATAGAATTGCTCAGTTTAGAGACAATGATGATTGCTCAGAGGCTGTACAAAGATGCATAAAACACAAACATGAAGTTTCCCAAACTAGGAGGTGTATAAGGCATGGGGAAGATTCCAGACATATCTGTAAACACCAGTGAACAGCCGCCACCTCTTCTCGCTGCTCCCTTGGAACCCTGCCCTTCTATAGTAGCATGCAGGGCTTTATGCAGTAGTGATTTCCATATCTCCATTAGACTGGGAGCTTCCTGAGGACAATGAAGCTTTGTTTGTTGTTGTTTGTTAATCCTCCCCCAAGGATATACAGTATTTTAGAGAGTGGAAGAGAGGGGGAGAGAAAGAGAGAAACATCGATGTGAAAGAGACACAATGATTAGTTGCCTTCCACATGGGCTCTGACTGCCACCTGGGATTGAGCCTACAATGAGGTATATGCTCCTGTCCAGAATCGAACCCTTCAGTCCTCAGGTCTTACACTCTAACCACTGATCCAAACCAGTTAGAGCAGAACTACTTGTTATTCACCTTTATATTCCCAGTTTTTCACATAGTCCCTGGTACCTTGATGGAGCAGTGATGTTTATTTATTCCATTGTTCACCCATTCACTCCACAAACATATTCATACAGTTCCAGAACAGGGAGGGAGACTGTGTGTGACTATGGCGAGCCTTCTTGAAGTGGCCTGTGAGCTGGCCCTTGTAGCAAAGGAAGGGACCATGTAAACAAAGGACCAGCAGTATGGAAGAATTTCATCAGTTACTATGCCTGAGTGCATAAGGCTGGAAGGAGAGGCAGAAGCATGATCATAAAGGTCCTGGAATATTCTTACCAATATTCTCGGACATCAGGAGATGGTGTTGTGTGGAGGACAGAGAATAGGGATACAAGATAATCTCATTAGAAAAATGTGCCTGGGATTTTTCTTCCATCTCACAAATGATGGGAAATAAATGTTGCATTAGCAAGAACAGCTCCAAGTCTTGTCTGTGATGCTGATGGTACTTCCATAGGGAGGTGGCAGTGCATGGTAACAAAGAGCCAAAAAGCCATCTTCCATCCTGGCTCCTTCAGGTATTAGCTGGGTGATCTGCCTCTGGGTGCCAAAGATTTCTCGGCTTCTAGGTGGAGCTGATAATCATATTGACCTCAAAGCTGTTAGGAGGCTTAAAGGCAATGATGCACAGAAACCTCAGGGGAACACTACTTCTTGGCACATAAGGGTTCCACAAATGTTGACTATTATTATCCCTTCTCTTCTGTGTACCATGGTTTCCTCATCTAAATGGAGATAATAGAACCTGTCCCAGCCCATTCCTCCTGAACCCTGACAGAATAAAATGCAATTAAATGTGGGAAAGCAATTTGGAAGGTAAGTGCTGCATAGTGCTATGTGGTGGTGGGGCTGTTAATTACCGTATCCTTGGCTGAAAGTAATCCTAAGAGCCTGGGCAGGAAGGTAGGGAGCTTGTGTGTCTCCAGGCTATTGGCCACAGGTGCGGTCTCTGAATGTCCTCTCATAGGTCAACTTGAGGGCCTTAGCATTTGACTGGTCCAAGATGACATAAACAAGGGAACAGGGATATCTATGAAGCAAGAAAGAAATAAAGTTTAAACCCTGTAGCCTTGTAAGAAGTGTTATTTCAAACATCATAGTCTTGGACATCTGGGCTCTATTACCTGAAATCCCATTAAACCTTCAGTCTCATAATTCTGCATAGAACCTGGTAAATTGCAAGATCATGCTGATGGCCACCAGCCAGTTCAAGCAATTAATCACTAGGGTCCCCAAGCAGGTTAGCAACTCCTCCCACGTGGGTTCTTTAAGGGAAAACTGTGTACACAAAAGAAATAGTCCAATTCATGCAGTTTTCATAGCAATGTGCTTTGTAGCTCTGCCAACACAGAGAAATTATCTGTTATCATTAAGACATCCAAGCCTCATAACTTTTTCCTCCATGGAAATTAGTACTCGCCAACCCAGGGAAGATCCCCAAACCTTGTTAGCTATAATATAGATTACAGACTGCTGAGAGCTGATGAATCCAGTTCAGACAAAACTAAGCCCTACCCTTTCCCCACTCTCAGTGTTTTCTCATTTGAGGGAACTCAACTTGAACTGAGTTCTCTTTGCTAGAATGTCTGGATTATTTGCATTTTTTTTCTTTTGTCCCAAGCCAAAGGGCCAAAACCCAGTGCAAAGAAAAAACCTAGGATCCTGTCTTCAGAATCCTGGGGGACATACCCCAAGGTGAAAGGACCATAACAAAAGAACTATTTCTCATAAGATTTTTTGCTTTGTTTTGCCAAGTCAGGGCGTTCATGTAAATAAGATAATGTTCTGCAATTCAGAATGTTTACAAAGTCTTTCCTAATTACTATTTGTTTATAGAGTGATTCTGGGAACATGCTAGAGAAAGAGGGGGCAGCCTGGAGCCCTCCCTACAGAAAGCAGGGAGAAGAGAGGGGATCAGAAATAAATTTACTACATGGGTGCAAAGATTTGGGGCTTCACCTGGCTTGTAAGGTTTCTTCTTCCTAAAATCTTTTTACCAAATCTTTGAGTCTCAATTTTCAACTCTAAAAAGAAACACTGTTCAAAATGGTGGCCATTAGGCACATGTAACCTGTAATTCATTTAAACTTAAACCAATTAAAATTAAATGAAATTCATTTCTACCAGGCACTAACCACATATCACTTCAGTAGCTACATATGGCTAATGGCTGCCATACTAGACAAAGCAGAAGGCTCCATGGGATAGGGCTGCTCTAGATTAAGGAATGCTATGGCCTCGCCACTCATAGACAAGCATTGCGTCACCTGAGAGCTCCTTAGACCTGTGTGATCTGCATTTTAACAAAATACCCAGGTGACTCATAGTCACTCTAAAATATGAGAAGCACTGTTCTAAAATACCCTCCCACTAAGATTCTGTATGGTGACATCCGTTATTGTTAGCAGCATTATTTGTTCCTATTTATTTAGCTTGTATGGCATTGTTTCAAAGAGATACTTCTAGCCCCCTGAGACTTGGCATGCAAAAGGAGAAACAATAAGTGTACCTTGTATACTCATTAAAAAGTGTGCTCTTCTCTTTCTCTTTGAAAAACTGCAGGATGTGCAGAATTTTTTGGATATATTTTTTTCTAAAGAAGTGACTCTCAAGGAATATTTTTCCAATAATGCCATTGCCTTGGTCAACAGAGAGGCCTCTGAAATTAAAATAAGATTAAATAGAAACACAAAGAGGAGGATAGATGAACTTTAAAAGATAAAAGGAACTTGAATTATTTATGCAGTTGACGAACACACAGGGTACCATGCTCTGTGACTGAGTGAGGGGGAGTACAGAGCAAGGCAAGAAATTAGGACACAATCACTCCGAGGATCATCTTCCAGCTGGTCTGTATTGTGGAGATGGGGAGGAATTTCCGTGGCAACTTGGATTAAATGTCCAATTGCATTTTTATGCTCTCTCAAGAGAGTCATTATTGTTTGAGCCAGTGGACAGAGTTTTCTTCTGGAAAGTCCTGTAGGCTTTTAGAGTGGCTATTGGAATTTAATGACTTGAGATGCTTGCCTCTGTCCAGTGCAGAGGAGTGTATCACTGGAGTTGCTTCTAATTGGCTGTACAAATGCCTCCCTACTGAGAGCATCTGGCCTGGATACTTTCTTTCAGAAACCTATCATCCTATATTCACGTGGTGCAAGGTGGTAGCTACTATTGTCAGCAGGCTTCTGATTCAAGATGTCCATACAGTTGGGTGAGGTTTTGCCATTTTCCTGGGGAAATCATGACTTGAGACTGAATATGACAGGTGTCCTATATTATCACCACGAATTTATAGAGTTCAGAATCCTAAGCCAGTTCTCATTAGAGAACAATGCTATGGCTTCCAAATAAATTCTGCCCTTAGTGAGGAAACTGCTAACCTCACTCACTCATGTAGCTTTCACCAGACATTCATTCAACATTTCAGAGCACCTTCCATATTCCAGGCATAACTACCACACCCTTCAGAAAGAAGAAAGAGGCATACTTGCTACCTAAAGAAGCATGGGGTAAGGAGCAGTGGTGCTTAAAGAGTGGTCCTCATACTAGCAAGATCAGTGTGCCCTGGAAGTGTGTTAGAAATGCAAATTCACAGAACCACTCAAGACCTACTGAATCTGATTTTTTCCATTTGGGGCCCAAAATATGTGCTCTCCTGGGGATTTCTACATACAATAAAGGTCAAAAAGCATTAATTTAAAGACACATGTCATCAAAGGATTCTTATATAGTATGATAAGTGCAATGATCAATTCAAAACTCCCCCAGCCCTACAGTCCCCGAGGCAACATTGAACATTTTAGTAAGTGCTCAGTGGAATACATGTTGCCTCCTTGCTTGGTTGATTGATGCATGAATCAACCTGTAGAAACTTAACAGTACTGGGATGATGAGACATACCTGATCCCCAGGATCTGGGATGGTTTGGATAGCTTGGTTGGGTCTTGCCACTACTGTTGGTATCCATCTAAAACCCAATGTTTGGGAAACTGCATTATATTATATCCATGTTTCTTGGTATTTTATTGTATGAAATGAACAAGACTATAAACCAGTTTCCCCACTGTCTACACAATTTTCTTTGCCTAAAGGACAACTAACTACTATCTAAGCACTGGGAAAAGACACAGATGTTTTTCCCCTGGATTTGTGCCAAGTTGGCTTTATAAAAATCATGGAGCTACTTGTTAAATAGAAAGAGTTCTTGGGAGAAACCAAAATGGCGGTATAGGTGAACAACTAAACTGCTGCCTTGCACAACAATTTCAAAACTACAGAACAGACATCATCCAGAACCACAGGAAAGCTGGCTGAGTGTAAATTCTACAACTAGAAGGAGAGAGAGGAGCTCACAGAGACTCAGAGGAGCTGCAAAAAGCTGAGGTATGGAGACATGCACATGGAGAGGATGGACAGTGGAATGCCTGGCTGGCTTCTTCTAGTGGAAGGGAGAAGGAAACTCCCAACTGCACTGAACCCCAGTTCCAGGTGAGACTCATATGGGGGGGAGTCTGGACTGTTGGGAAAAGGGAGGAGTACATGTAAACTCAGAGGAGCTGCAAAAGGCAGGGAGGACTGACTGCGATTGTGCCGTTGGCCTTCTCTAGCATGGGGAAGATGGAACCTCCCAACTGTGTTGAACTCCAGTTGTAACTGCACTGAACCCCAGTTTAAGGCTAGCCCCTGGGGACCCAGACTCATACAGGTCGCTGGAGAGAACAGAAACTCAGGGGAGCCGCAAAAGGCAGACATCTGGAGAAATGCGCACAAGTGCGCACAGAGAGGGCTGCAGCAATTACTGAGGTACACTGAAACCCAGTGGCCTCATAAGGCAGGGCTGATGGGAAGCCAAGGCTGTCTGCTCAGCCCTGAGACTCTTCCCCATCCAAACTAAGCACAGAGACTTTTGCAATTTTGCAAGTCTTGTTTCATAAGGCTGTCTCCAGCAGCATAGACCCAGCTGATTCTCTCAGCCAACTGGTCTGAAGGTCAATTTCTCCCAGTGATACCAACAACAATCTAGACGTAACTACAATAAGGGTGTAAACACAGTCCACAAAGGGGTGCACCAAGAGAGTCCATCTCAGGTAACTAGGGAGGCAGAGATGGACAGGGCCATATAGGACACCTAGCAAACAAAGCTACTCTACCAACTCAGGGAAGCAGCAAAAATGTGGAGACAAAAAAACAGAACACAAACAAAAGAAACAGAGGAAAACAAACAACTGAATATAGAGTTCAAAACCATAGATAAATTTAGCAAGACCCTCATGGATATGAAAAAGGACCAACTAGAAATTAAATATACACTGACTGAAATAAAAAATATATTATACAGAGACCTAACAGCAGACTAGAGGAACACAAGAATCAAAGATCTGAAATACAAAGAAGTAAAAAAACAATCAGAAAAGAGAAAAGAATAAAAAAATACAAAGATAGTATAAGGAGCCTCTGGGACAACCTCGAGCATACCAACATCCGAATTATGGGGATGCCAGAAGAAGAGAGAGCAAGATACTGAAAACCTATTTGAAGAAATAATGACTGAAAACTTCCCCCATCTGCTGAAAGAAATAGACTTATAAGCCCAGGAATCACACAGAACCCCAAACAAAAGGAATCCAAAGAGGACAACACCAAGATACATCATAAGTAAAATACCAAGAGCAAAAGACAAAGAGAGAATATTAAAAGCAGCAAGAGAAAAAGTTAATTACCTACAAGAGAGCACCCACATGATTGTCAGCTGATTTCTCAACAGAAATTATGCAGGCCAGATGGGAGTGGCAAGAAATATTCAGTGATGAATAGCAAGAACCTACAACCAAGATTACTCTACCCAGCAAAGCTATCATTCAGAAATGAAGGTCAGATAAAGAGCTTCACAGATAAGAAAAAGCTAACAGAGTTTATATCCACCAAACCAGTAATATATGAAATGCTGAAAGATACTCTTTAAGAAGAGAAAGAAGAAGAAAAAGGTAAAGATAAAAATTATGAACAACAAATACATATCTATCAACAAGTGAATCTAAAAATCAAGTGAATTAAAAATCTAATAAACAGAATAAACTGGACCATAGAAAGGGAGTGGACTGACAATTCTCAGGTGGAAAAGGATGAGGAGGTGCAGGAAGAGACTGGACAAAAATCGTACACCTATGGATGAGGACAATGCTGGGGGGAGATAAGGGCAGAAGGTGGGGTGGGAATCAGGTGGAAGGGAACTATGGGGGGAAAAAAGAGGAACAATAGTAATAATCTGAACAATGAACATTTATTAAATTTTATTACAAAACATAGAGTTCCAGACCTCCCTTCTACATGTTCTTAATCAATGGAAATGGAGAGAGGCTGGACAAAATAAAAATTGTAAGAACCTTTTTAAAATGAGACTGATGGGCTCAAGTTTAAGAATCTCAGAATTTTTTAAATCCTGGAATCCAGAGATTCAGTTTAATCCAGAGAAACCAGAGTCCATTTCCAAGAGGATTTTGAGACACATAGTATAGACTAGCAGCTCTACTTGTAGTTGAACAGTAAGGGGACAAATATAATGTTATTGGTTTGTGTGTGTTTTTCCCTAGGGCTGAAAAAAGAAGAGGGACAATTTGCACAGAAGTCTATTCTTTTATCTCTCAGAGGAGGCGTGTGTGTGTGTGTGTGTGTGTGTGTGTGTGTGTGTGTGTGTGAGTGTGTGTGTAATGGTGTAGTAATGGTCAAGCTTCACTCATCTAACACTCCCTAGAGAGAGGTGCCAGCCCAAGCCTATGAGGACTGCAGAGCCACCTGTAGAAAGACTCCTATTATAATCAGGAGCCAATCACATTATAATTGAAACAATAAAACTCTCTTAGGGCTGAGAGAGTAGGGGACAAAGGTCAAGGCCTTCCTCTCCTGTCTAGGTATAAATGATTGCCTGGAAATGTTCCCATGGGCCCTTGGGATCTCATATTTCCTGCTTAGCACTTCTGGAATCAGAGGGCTCCTGACATGTCGTAACCAGATCAAGGGTCGCAGACTGGCCTACAGGCTGCAACCTGTGTTAGGTCGTTTATCTCTCCGAGCATGACTTTCTTCATCTGTGTACAGGCACACCTCATTTTATTGCACTTCACTTTATTGTGCTTCACCAATGTTGCATATTTTATAAATCAGAGGTGAGACCCTCTATTTATTCCAATACTCACTTTTATTGCAATGCCCTGGAATGAAACCCACAGTATGTCTGAAGCACGTCTGTACTGAGGTCATGGTATTTACCTCCTCAGGTTACTACAAAATGAACAAAGGTTCTTAGCATGAGGGTAGGCACGTGGTAAGTACTTGGTTGATGATAGTGTTTACTATTGTAGTCATTGTTATCTACAGACGCTGTGTTAGTTGGTGTTCTCCAGAGAAACCGAATCAATAGGATATATTGGTTCTCATGTAGAAGATATATGTATATATCTATAGATAGATATCTAGAGAGCAAGAGAGAAAGGAATTGGCTCCCACAATTATGGAGGCTTAAGATCTGCACTCCAAGATCTGTGGCCAGTAAAATAGAGACCCAGGACAGCTGATGGTGTAAGTTCCAGTCCAAATGCAGGAGAATACTGATGTCCCAACTCAAATACAGGCAGAGAGAGTCAATTCTCTCTCACTCTGTCTTTTGTTCTACTCAGGCATTCTGTGGTTTGACTGAGGCCCAACCACATTAGCAGGGACAATCTGTTCTATTCAGCCTACTGATTCAAATGTCAATCTCACCTAGAAAAACCCTTACAGACACTGTTTCACACCCCAGCTGGCAAGGTTCAGTGGTTGAGTATCAACCTATGAACCAGGAGGTCATGGTTCAATTCCAGGTCTGGGCACATGCCTAGGTTGTAGGCTCCATCCCCAAGTAGAGCATGCAGGAGGCAATCAGTGATTCTCTCTCATCATTGATATTTCTCTCTCTCTCCCTCTCCCTTCCTCTCTGAAATCAATAAAACAATTTTTTTTAAAAAAGAACAAATACTCTTTACTAAACATCTGGGTACCTCATGGACCAGTCAAGTCCACACATACATTAACCCTCACAAGGTTAGGAAAGGTCACAGTTTGTACGTAACACTTTTTTTATTGCCCTTAGCCTAAGCCCACTGCCATCCTAATACCCAGCGTGTCTGAGAGTCTGACCTCAGTCTTCATGCAGTCAGGGGGTAGGGTTGACTTCTTAATCATACTGTTGGAGACAAACATCCCTCCACTTGTTGGGGGGCAAGTAGTGGCAGAAATGAAACCAGTACAACTGAGAATGTGTGCCACTCCTCCCACCAAAGGGCCGGTAGAGCAGAGTTTAGTTTTATTGCCACATCAATCTTCCTTTGTCCTTTTATCTCCTAACTTCTCCCGTACATACTAATTAATTAATTGAGCATGCCTGTTTCAATCATCCAATCTTGATTCTTATAATAGCTTGCCTGTGAGGGTTCTAAAAGTTAGAAAATTATTTAATATTAGAGGTTTTGATTACATTGAATATAAAATCAAATAAAATGAGCAAATGATGAATAGAAGAGGGGAGTGAGGTTTGAAATTAGCCATATTTCCTGTACACACAAGAGGCACACTTATGCTGGTTTTTATCTTGGCCTATTTTAGGAGTGATATATTTGGCTCACAACCAGGGGTAGAAGATAAACAAGGACCTGAATCCTCTAAACCAACCTCACACTATTGACATTTGAGCCTGATAATTCTTCTAAGTAGAGGGCTGTCCTATGCATTCTAGGATATTTTTAGCAGGGTCCCTGGCTTATACCCCATTAGATGCCAGTAGTACCCCCGAAGCTGTGACAACCAAAAATGTCTCCAGCTTTGCCAGATGTCCCTTGTGGGCAAAACTGCACGCAGTTGAGAATCACTGCTCTAAATATAGGAAATATTTTAGACTGTTAAATAAGACCTACTTACTCTAGCTCACACCTCTTATGTATGGTACTTTATGTATAGGATTCACGTTTGATGAGCATTCTTCTAGCTATATAAACACAACTACTTGCTTTGTCTCCTATGTTCTCGTTGGAACAAAGGAATTTCCTTTTCCAACACATTTCTTATCGAGTCAGGAAAGCACTGTGGTGAGAGCGGATCTTGTTTCTAGTCTCCACTCTATGCATTCTGGCAGTATGGCAGTGACAACTTAATGAACTTGGTCTCAGTTTTCCCAGGTGTGTTAGGAGGATACTGCAATTTAGGGCTTCAAGATGGCAATGAGTATTCAATGAGTGGCAGCCTTTTAAAACTGTAGCTGCTCAATAAATGTTAGTTCTGCTTATTACTGACTCATGTGGGGACTACTGTGGGTATCACTCCTTTGGAATGTGCACCTCACACCTTATATAAATAGTCCCACATTGAAGTGTAATTCAGGCCCACCCCAAATTCCTCAAGCTTAAGTCACTTAAGATACACAGATAGAAGATGTGGCTCTTCTTTTAGAATGGAAAATACCACACAGCCTTTTCTAGAAGTGAAGTCTTATTTCTTCCCTTGAGCCCATGAGAAGCGAGGCCTCCTGCACACAGTAGCTGTACTTCTTCCCCAGACACGCCAATCCCTGCACCACTGCAGCTGGAGCGAGAAAAAGCGGAGTGGACACAGTCAGTCCCAGAGCTGTTCTTAATCACCCTGCAAGGCCAGCATTGCCTCCCAGTCCAGCCCCTTCCTGCCTTTGATGTGAACCCTCCGTATCAAGGAACTGTCTGTTAAAGTCTGCGCACATCTGGGGGAGAGTGGAAGCCAGAGAGCGTTGACTGTGCCCTTTGCAGTCAAGGAGTGTTATCTCTTGAAGACTGCAAAGGCTTGTCCTCCAGGCACATAGTGAATTTTTCCTTGCTCCCAGCTTTGGCATTGGAACACTGCCCCATTTGTGTCTCTGGTTTCTCTAGGAAATCTTGGGAATTTGTGATGATGATGATGATGATGATGATGATGATGATGACGACGACGACGACGATGATGATGATGGTAAATAGTAGCCATCACTTAGCAGATATTTAGTATTCACCAAAAACCACGCAAAGTACTTTTTCTTTTCTTTTCTTTTTTTAAATATATTTTATTGATTCTTTTACAGAGAGGAAGGGAGAGGGACAGAAAGTCAGAAACATCTATGAGAGAGAGACATCGATCAGCCGCCTCCTGCACGCCCCACACTGGAGATGTGCCCGCAACCAAGGTACATGCCCTGACTGGAATCAAACCTGGGACCTTTCAGACCGCAGGCCGATGCTCTATCCACTGAGCAAAACCAGTTCCAGCGCAAAGTACTTTTTCTACCATCACAGCAGCCCAGTGAGGTGGCGATTATGATCATCATTTGAAAGTGAAGACACTTAGAAATGCATGTTTCAACATCATATAACTAGGAAGTGATGAGCTTAAAATGCCAACCCAGATCCTCCTGATTCCAAAGCTCTTAGTCACTGGACTCTAACGTTTCCCTACCCATCCGGATGTCCAGGCCACGGGACTGCCGAGGAGATGGGTTCCCAGAAGCCTAAGTGACTAATGTTGGCCCATCACACAGAGATTTAAAGGGAGCATACTGAGGAACCACAGGTGAAAGAGCCTTAAAGTACAATGGGCTCAGCTTGTGTTCCATGGCTATCAGAGTGATTGCTAAAGCGAGATACATTCGCTTGTCCTCAGCTACCAGAGGCTCAAGTGGAAAACAGGGTTATTTGGAGAAGCAGCAAATGCAGTAACTATTAACTTGGGATGCATAGTAGTTAAGTAGCATTCACTCTTTGTCATCATTATTCATTTTTAAGTTTTATTTTAGAGCTTATTCTTAACCATACTTCTCCAGAGTCACACATTTTCCAGAGCTGACTTGAGCAAAGGTCTTAAGGAGGCTGGACTGTGTCTGGTTCTTAGAAATCTTTCCTGTTCCATGTACTGGTCCCCTGCAGTTTGCCTTGCACGGAAGACTTTGACTCATGTGTTTTCTAACCCCCCTTCAGTAGTACTAGAGTATTATCTCTTAATGCACTTGTGAAGTATTTATTTTAAAGTACTATTAGTGAGGGAACACAACCCTGGGTGCTTTAGTCAGTCAATGCTCACAGGTCACATCTGCACCCTTGTGAGCCTAATTTTGGTGGTTGATTTGCAAACTATTGTGATGAGAATAATAAAAATTCTAGTGTTTTTATTATTTCATTTACAGTGCTTTGCTATGCATATGTGTAAGCTTTATATTGTAGTATATCATAACTGTTTACCATGTTGCTCCATAATCATCATAATTATTACTTTAGTGCCCATGCAATCATCCATCTTGTTAACACATCATCATTGAGGAGACTGGTTATTTCCAGTTTTTCCACTATTATAAATAACCTCTAGGTTATGTATTTGTGTATACAGCTTCTTTCATTTTTTTGTTATTATTTCCTTAGGATATACTCCTAGAATGGGATCACTTCATCAAGGAATGTGAATTTTTAATGGTTTCTAAATAAATTGGCATTGTTTCTCCCGTTTACAATGCTACCAGCACTATATTAGTATTCCACTTTCATTACAGGCTTATCGGTAGTGTGTATTATTATTTTATATTTAGTATGCTTAATAGTACCTTCCTTTTGATTTTGCATTTTCTCCAAAATAGCGAGCTTTAATCAAACATGTTTTTATACATTGTGTATGCTCTCCTGTTTGAAAACAGAGTAGATTTGTTTTTAACCTCAAGAAACCTTGCCATCCACTCCCACTGCACAATAATTTTGTGTGCTAAACAAAGCTATTGATAGTTTTCTGAGGAAAACATTTTATCACATGTCTATATTAACTGCTAAATGAGGATCTTTGTACAAGAACTGTAGGGCGAGCCCAGATAAAATAATAGAAAATTTTATATAAAAAATCAGTATATCAAGATCTGCACCAGCATTCCCAAGGCCAAAGCAATTCAAGCTGCTCAGTCTCTGACCAGATGTTGATGATGACTTTCTCTGTCTGGTCTCTAACCTGCTCAGCTAGCCTGACTTTTCAAGTAGCAAACTCTGGAGCTCCAGCCACACTGCCTCCAATATTTCCTTCTAGGTTTCAGCCCACGAAAGCTTCTTGATGGATAAACCCTTCTTCCCCCCCCCCACTGCCGCCTACGCGGGGCGGCGGCCGGGCCAGAGGAGAGGGAGGACACCTACTTTCTACTTTCATACTCGTTTCTTATCATGTAAGAAAGCGTTTCCCAAACCACAGCCCATCAGGGCAGGATGCCAATTCCAGAGGTCTGGGTTTGCCCTCGCTTCCAGGTGTAAAAACATAAGAATGAACAGAGCCACTTTAAAATAGAGCTAAGGCTGCCATGGCTGAGGAGCTACCTCGCACATCTTAGGCCTCAAACCTTGGAATCTTAAAATGGAAAATAGACTCTGGTCTGGGCCTAATGCAACATCATGCCCCAAAGAGCTGTTCGCAACATTAACAAGAAACAGACATGATGACTACTCCCTGATGACCACAGGACTGAAAATTAAAATCCTGGTTTGGAATCATTATCGCCCTGTGAGCTTATCGGCACCAATAGAAATGCCTGCCTTCTATTAATGTAATTGACGCCCTTCCCTTCCTCATAAATATCTACTGCCTTTGTCTATTAGTCCGAACACTATTTGGGCTTCTGCCTGAATCAGTGCTTACCTAAATGGCTACTCTTTTTCTTTTAACTGCAAATAAGTGCTGATTGCCTCTCCCGTGGGAGGGTCTTTTATTTTCAGGTGAACACAGGCCACCTGGCCTATTCCTGCGATGGATGTCCAATGGTAGAAGGACTTTTCAGGAATCCAAGCCACTCTTAATTGTCTTGGAGTTGAGTTTCCAGTATCTTCACTAGAACTTTCTCTTTCACCTAAGAATATTAGGGCTTGTTGCAATAGTATGACTGCTGCTTCCTACCAGAACCTGGGAACATAAAGTAATAAATTATTATGTCTCCCCCTGTTTCTTCTTGCAGCCTCAATCGAGGGTTCTCCATAAACCTGGTGAGCCTTCCAAGCTACTATCCTGCCAGTGGATATGAACATGACCTGCTCCTCCCAGAAAGACTAACTCATGGCCCTGCCAGACAATCCCCTTGGAGCATTGACAGATGAACCGGATTAACTGGGGGGGAAGCACCCATTCAGTCAAGCTGATGGGCTCTGGAAAATCTTAGCTTGCCATGGATTTGAAAACGAGGTGCATAATATGCAGTGCCGACTCGTTGCAAGCGGTCATCAGCAGACGATTGGCTGGAAAATTGCTTCCAGTTTTCATCACTGTGCATCACTCCAGCGCCCTTCGGGGAGCTGTCTGTACCCCTTCCCGGAAGTCCTGTTTCCGCATGGCAACTACTGGATTCTCTTACTATGTGCACAGATGGCATGATGTGTTAGACAACAATTACAGCAGTTTTGCAATCTCGGTGGAGTTGTTTACCATAGTATGCCCTGGTAGGAATGTCCACATGTCTCCGTTATGTTAGTTATGACATCTAAAAGTAGTCTGTCCAACTCTTAAGCACTTTTTAGGAGACATGAATCAGCACGTTCAGTACCTGTGAGAAAACAAGTATTTTCTTTTTCTTTATAAATCTTATTTCTGGTGCAGACTGTCCAAGATAAAGTCCACTCCTAGCATATCCCCAGTTGTTTATGATAGATCAGTGTAAATACAGGGCCATGATACTGTTAGACTTAACCTCTTGATACTTTCCTGAACAACTGGATCCCAAAAAGAAGTAGCAGTGGGCTGATTGTAATACCTTAGCTCCTGGTTCCTTGCACTGAGGCACAACTTAACCGCTTGCACATACAATCACTGAAACACAGGAGGCTTCTTCTTAGAAGAGTTCTTTCAAATTAAATACAAGGAAATAGCCTTCTTTTCATCAAAGACCATGCTGGGTTGATATTAAGGATGGCAGAATGCAGTTTGCCAGTAGTCTGACTTTAAAACCCTGGAAGACTTTCTAGGTCAAGTTCAAATCATAGCTCTCTGGGGAGAAAAACCAGCAAGTGACTCCTGAGTGCCTAAAGAAGGAAAAAGGTCCAATTTCACACGAGGTTTCCTCCTCAATAGAGAACCTGCTAGTCCCTGTTAATTCTTTCTGGGATTATATCTACAACTAGTTGTTGTTGTTTTTTACTGTCTTATAACAAAGCACAGTCCTGGGGAAAAAGTCAATCAAGTTATTACTTTAAGCATAAGAAAATTGTCCAATTAATTGACCCTATAGAATGCTTTAGCATTTTTTCCCCCTGAAAATATAAATTTGGCTCAACCAATAACTCAGCAAAGCATGTTCTGTGTACCCATGGCCTCAGCCTGGGACTGACAGACATGGAATAATTGTCTATAAAATACATGTAACATCTCTGGGACCCTTCCAGCACAAGCAAGCTTTGCCTTGCAGGGGGTCACCAGACACACTCTTCCACATTTTGCTTCCCCTGGGGGGTTCTCAGGAAAACGCAGCCCACTGAAAAAAGGGCTCACGCTGAGATTTGGAAACCTGACAGGGAAGGGCAGAGATTTTCAAAGGTGATTGGGGTGAATCATCCAATAGGGTGACTCACCTGTCAGGCTGTGTTGCCAAAGAAGAAGATTTCCAAGAGGGAACTCAGAAGACAGATACCCCCAAGATCTGACCCTTCAACATGTTAGCAACAGGACTGTCAGGCCCCCCAGAAGACCACAGTTCTTTACAAACCCTGCTGCCAACTCCTCCAGATATAGCATGCCAATCTCCACTGCCCATCTCCTCAGTTTCAATTCCAAAAGCAGGGTTTCCTCCTCCTGCGTTCCTCCCTTTATTCAGCAAGCATTTGCTAAGCACCTACTATGTGCCAAACATTGTACTGGGGCAGCAACAGTGTACAAGGCAGAGTCTTTCCAGGTTTAGAAAGAGCTCCTTCTCCCAAACACTGCCCCCACCCTACCTTTTTCATAATGACAACAGCATTGGAATAGCATTCACCCCTGCCAAGTAAGCTGGGAAAATGCCTGCAAAAGGGGCAGAGGAGGAAGGGATGGTGGATGGCATTGAGCCATATATCGGCATGCTTCATGCACAGCTAACTCTCCCAGGACCCAGATGTTGCTGGAAAGAGCTTCCTAGAACAGCTCTCCATTGCTTTCTTGGGCCTGGTTAGTACTTGGATGGGAGTCCATTGCTTTCTTGATGTCTATCCTGGTCACCTATATTCCCATCCTTTATAGAAACACAAAGACCTCCTTTGCTGTAGGTATTCTCTGGAACTCCAATTCCATAATTAGTTCTGGGGACACAGAATTGGACCTGATGCATCCAAAAGAACTGCCAGATGCTGAGAAAGCATAGCTGGGAATTGATTGGTTTAGCCAGGACATTCTGAGACCAACTAACACCCGTGGAAAGCCAGACATGCTTGATGGTGCAGATGTTCATAAAATGATGGTGGTTCATCTTCATCCTTATTCTGGCTTTTGCAAAATACATTCTGGACAATTAAGGAAGTTGAGTTTCCTAGCTTATTTTTTTTCAGTTAAAAGAGTGCTGGAAAATGGTGGTCGGTGAAGTTGGAGCTGAGAAAGACTAAGAAGACAATGAGAGCCCAGTTGAAGATGGCCTCTCTAAAAATGCCTTAATTCCTGGCAAGTACCACATATTTGCAGATGAACTACAACTGTTTACCACACTGTCCACCTCTGTTTGAAATCACTTTGGGGGATGCTTTTGAAAACATGGGAGCATCAAATCTGAGATGTCACGAGCTGAGCCAGCAAAATGGAGCAACAATGCCATTCCTGGGGCTGGGATTCTTTGTTACATGTTGATGAAGTTTCCCAGGGTTCCTTTCTGCTGTGCTGTACCTACTTCCGAAGATGCATATGGGGAATCCGACTTCCAGAAGGTCAGAAATGGCTGGGGTGAGTTTTGTTTAGTAGGAAGCAGGAGACAGGGAAGTGTGGGAAAATACGTTGCTGTCCCAAAGCTCCAAGAATTGTAAACCATTGACATCTAACTTTTCCTTAAACCTATGCTATACCTTTTATGAGAAGGCTGACACCCACAAAATTGCCCTAAAGGATGTAGGGAAAGCACTCTTAGGAATGAACAGAAATTAATAATTACCAGACTCCCCTGAGTGCCATGGGGATTAGCTTTTTCCAACTCCAGAACTGAATTTAAATATGCAGAGCATCTAGGTTCTGCTAGGGTGAGAAGCAATCGCTTCGGTAATTTACGACAGATCTAGAGACCCCAAGAGCTTTCTTTGTAGGTAACAATGCATCTTCTCATCTTCAACTCCTGCTCAGGCTCTGTGAGGTGTATTACCACACACCTGATGCTACCTCTGAAATATGGGTAAAAAGCACACAGGTCTCTGCAGAATCACTTCGAAGTTGCCCACACAAAGGCGTGGAGACCTTAGTTCTGAGAGAATTCTGCTATTTTTAACATTCAAGAGGAAAAAGAATATTACATGAGAATATAAACTCAGATGGATTTACCCCCTCATTACTTGCCAATACTCTCTTTGTCTGCAAATGTCACCCAATTGATTTGGGGTAGGAACATTAGAAGTCTCAAGGAAGAAAGATTGTTGAGACCCCCCAGCACTTTAGTTTCACCAAAACCTCCTCTTCCCAGAGCATTAGTAGCTCCAGTCTTTGTGATGTTTTTCTCTACATTCTTTAGGCCAATTTTGTTGATTGACAACTAGACTTAAAGCTGCAATAGTCGCTTTTGAACATCTAATCTTTGAAAATGACATATATTCCTTGATGCACTAAAGGCTGTTTTTATCCACCTTTCCTACAGCCCCCTCCACTCCACTTTTTCTGCTTTGTTTTGTGATTTTGTTTTAATTTCTATTTTTGACATTGTTCTGTGGGTAGATTTCCAGTATTCTATAAAGAATTCAAACAGAAAAAACATAGTCATCCCGCTTCCCTGGCCCACTACTGACTAGTAATTCCTTCTTAAGCTTGGTCTTGGTGAAATCTTACTGCCCAAACACCAGCAGGACATATCTTCTCATCTTCAGGGGATGGCTGGTCATTGCTACTGTTTAAAAAGAGGCCCTCCCTGGTCATTGTTGCTCAGTTGTTTAGGCATCGTTCCAGGCACCAAGAGGTTGCTTGTTGGATTGCCAGTCAGGGCACATGCCCTGATTTCAGGCATGATCCCTGGTAGAGGATGTACGGGAAACAGATGATCAATATTTCACTCCCACATTGATGTTTCTCTCTCTCTATCCCTCTCCTTTCCTCTCTCACTAAATAAATCACTAAAGAAAAAAAGAGGCCATGAGATCATGAAAGAGGACAGACCAAAAGCTACATTGGCTTAGGGCATAAGTGTGTGTGTGGGCGGGGGGGAAGAGAGGGAGAGATTCTTTCAAAGACAAGCATTGGCCTTTAGTCTCCTTAGATCTGCATCTAACCCTGTAGCCAGAAAACTATCTTAGGAATTCTGCTTTATCAATGTACATGATTTCTGGTACCACTGTTTAAGATCAAAGAGAATCATGTTTCCATTATGTTGCTCTGGTGACTTACTCTAGTGGGGAGACAGGGAGCATGCTTTAGAAAGCTGACCACCTGTGGGAAGCCTACGGAAAAGCTGGCCAATTGTACAGGGAGGTTCTGCCACAGAAGGAGAAAACTAAATACTTCCTTGCAGATTCTCATTTGGGAAGGTGGCTAGGAGGATGGTCTCCATGCTGGTTTTCTTCGGGCCATCAACTTGACCCCTCAGGGGAAGATCTGGGCTAGGGACAAGCAAAGTTTCTGAGATCTGAAATTTTTAGGGTGAAATTCACCTGTAACAATTGTATAGGGGAAGTGCCATTGAGTATTGGGCCAGTTTTAAACCCTCTGCCCAACAGCACAAAAACTGGGGAATGGCTTGTCTTTGTAAATCTGGAGTTTCATTCACCATGTAGGGCTACTTTAAAATATTGACACGCTCCAAGCATTCTTACTTCAGAGCTTCCTTTCCCCAGTTCCATCAAGCACCAGAAGTGACCAGCAACATACACCTAATAATAAAATTTCAAAGGAACCATATGATTTGCATTGAATTGCAGTTGACTGGTAGACTTAATATTAAGTGTTTTGGGTAGTTAGACATTATTTCTGATTACACAATATTCTTTTTACTGGAGCCAGTGGTTCAGGCATTTCATTTGTTTAATTGCTTGTTTTGTTGTTGTGTTCCAAACTTTAAACATTTACAGAAGCCTTAGAAGGGCTCTTTAACACAGGCCTTTTTGCCTAAAGTGCAGAATGAGAGAAACAGGAGTGACGAGGAGATGGTTAAATTACAATCCAAAGTTGGAGATCTATGCATTTAAGACATTGGAGATTCTGCTTGTCACCTCTTGCATTGTTTCTAGCCTTCTAATTTAAATCATTTGGATCAAAAGAAATAAAAAGGGCTGCTTTCCTGTGGCTTTGCCACATTAGCACACACACACAACTACCACATGTGGAACTTGAAGTTGGGTTGATGTTCATGAGCACATGGATTTGTTTTGTCTCCTGTACTTAATTACCACCACCACCACCACCACCACCCAAATTCTATAAAAATGTATTCAAATGTTTTATCCTTTAAAAAATTGCAAAATGAGCCAGCCTATGTGGCTCCATGGTTGAGTGTTAACCCATAAACCAGGAAGTCAGGGCACATAACTGGGTTGTGGGCTCAATCCCTAGTAGGGGGTGTGCAGGAGGCAGCCAATCAGTGTTTCTATCTATCCTTCTCCCTTCATCTCTCTCTAAAAATCAATTTTAAAAAACATATTTAAAAATTGCAAAATGAGAGATTCTTATGAGATCATTACTTCTCTTGGGGTGGGGGAACTTATTTTGTAATATAACCTTAAAGGAAAATAAAAGCTTGCTATTAAATGCCTTGAGCGTCTTCTGGTTACTCCTGTCCCATTCCACACACAGATGGTTATCTTCTATCTCTCCAGAGATTAGCCTGACCTCTCTCTCTAAAATAGCACAAATGCCATGAAGACACCTTCCGGAGTCCTTAGTAAACTCTCCAAGCATCATTCCAAAAATATGATTTGGATTGAGTATGGTCATGGTCCTTGATTATATGATCCCTAAATTAATTTTCACTCTTTATATGTATTTCCAGTACTTTTTTTTTTAATGATAATCAACTGCATTTGTGTTTGCAGTGGGAGCTGCATACTTACTCTGTGGCTGCTTTGGACAATTACCATGCCTAGTTTCCACACAAGGCATTCAAGAGAAGTCCAAGAATAGGATTCCCTTCACACCAGCTGCAGAGGTTTTGAAGTGCAATACCACGTTCACAACAAAAGGCCCCTCTTTATAGATGTGGGGGGAGGGATATTCATGTTTGAACACTGGCATTTTTTGTTTTTTCATTGTAATTCACCTCCCACCTCTAATCATCAGAAAGAGAAGCTGTAGCCTCTTCAGTGAGTGCTGGCCCCAACTGGGGGTAGTTGGGGTTCCACTTGTTCAACCTTATACTTAGACAAATTGAATGATCTCTCTGCCACTGCCTTTCCTCCACCAATACAAAAATGCTATCGCCAAAACCATTTTGGCTCAGTGGATAGAGCGTTGGCCTGGGGACTGAAAGGTCCCAGGTTCGATTCAAGTTGGGGGCATGTATCTTGGTTGCGGGCACATCCCCAGTAGGGGGCGTGCAGGAGGTGACTAATAGATGTCTCCCTCTCATCGATGTTTCTAACTTTTTATCCCTCTCTCTTCCTCTCTGTAAAAAATCAATAAAATATATTTAAAAAAGAAAAATGCTATCCTTATGTGGCCATATTTGAGAAGACACGGTTGAGCCAGTTTAAGGAGCTCACATTGCAGAGCCGAATAATGCCATATTTGTGACTTGGCCCTGTAAGTCTCCGTCGTGGTGGGCACAGAAGCAACTCATCTGCTGAAAAGCCAAGCCAGCATAACTGTTTTGAAACTAATTCTACCAAAACTCTTGTGTCACTGAATCATACTACTACTGTAGTTCCAGTTAGTCTAACTATTTAATATTTTAGGCACTAAATGAAACAGCACACAAAATTTTAGAAGAGATCAATATCTATGTTACCAAATTACATATTTGCCATCAAAAGTACCTGAGAAAAAAAGAAATATTGATCTGTTGTGGTTTATATACTTGAGTTATTCTTGGGACTTTGTGGACACTGCACTGCTCTGATAAAGGGTAGGAATACACGAATTAAATAGAAATTGCCATCGCCTTGGATTTCTGCCCCTCTGGATGGGATGCCAGCTGTCCTTCCTTAGCAGACAGGGTTGTTTGCAGGCTAAGATGAGCTAAGAGGAGAAGCTGTCCTATACCACCAGTATCTCTATAATTCAGAGTGACCAGACTACAAGCTTTAGTCAGTGAGCCTGCCCCTTTACTTTCTGCCTTCTCCTCATAGCTATTTTTATAAGGCTCCATTTGGGGGGTTAAAAAAAATAAAAGATAGAATGATAAGAAAGTAACAATCAGAGTTTTGCCCACACATGCTTTTTCCAATATTTGGGGGCTGGTCCACAGAGCCCACAGTCAAGGCATTCATTTATCTCCACTTTCCACTTCCCAAAGGGTTAGAGCACTATGACTTAGTCACAGGAGAGAGAGACTGGAACTTGGCTTAGTGCCAAAAGATTGCTGATCTCAGGATTGGAGAAGGGTGAAATTGATAAATTGAGGGTCACAGGAAGCAGAGCCATATAACTTCTTGATGAGCTATAGTATACTAGCAATTGTTCTAGGAAAGAAAGAAGAAGAAAAACAATGTGAAATGAAGACCAGTGCTCTCACTAGTGTATGGGGGATCACATTAAAAAAACAAAAACAAAAAACTGGTTCATTCTTTTACAAACACTGACAAACATGAATATACAAGCACATTTCATAATACAAAGCCTACGTAAATGCTAGGTATTTCTCTAGCTTTCTTAAGTGAGTAGGTAAGCCAACAGTCTGAATTTTCTTAGTCCCCTAAGAGTAATTAATTAAATAAGTATTTTCTTTATTCATTGCCCACAACTGTGATTTTTTTCCTCTATGCATCCTGAAAAAAACCCCAGGCTGGACTTAGGTGAACACAAACACATTAGGTGGTAAAATAAGAGTGCCTTTTATGCTGGATGTTCATTTTCGTTCCCTAGATTTCCAGGGCATACAATGTTTAGAAATGTTTTCTCTAAACATAGAATTATTGTGCACCACAATTTTGAACCACCAATTTCCATATCTTCCTAGTAAGCAGCCATCAACTTGCCAATTCCCTTTGGGTCTCCTTTATATTTTCTTATAATGTTCCCTTTAGTTTTAGGCTATCCTCAAAAACAATGGTGGGGAGGGCATGATTCTTTTTAAATTGGTAGAAGTGGAACTGTACAGATGTTTGCCCTCTGTATCTGTGAGCATGATCTCTATCGGGCCTGAAAGTCTGCTTTATCATTTTGTACATTTGACTATTTTGTATCCACATTACTTGATTCCTTATGTGCATGGCAATGTATTAAAATGTGGGATTTATATTACTGTGTAAAAGTGTTTTGATTCTGATTTTCAACATACATCCTTGAGAAAAAAAAATTATATTAAACTTTTTATTTCTATTTTCTCCAGCTCATCAGCTTTGAAGAAGAAAAAGAAAAGTTAACAGCATTTCACTTTCCTTCTGTTAGCTAATGATGCAATTCCTGGTGGAAAATTGTCCTCAATTATGCTGTGTTTCCTAGAGAAATAATATATGTGCAATGAATTGGTGGCCTCCCTCCAGCTCCCAGAGCACAAAATTCCCCCAGCACCAAATCCCACCAGTGCAATCGCTATTACTGTTGGATGCTTTAATGGTGAGCACAGCTGGGCAAAACACACAATTTTCATCCCCAGATATGGTAACACCCTTGAAAGAGATGGAACAACAGTTCTGGGGCCACCAATTTGCTCTCACCCTGGAGAGTCTTCAGGGCGTGTAATAGCATGATTGATGGCAGTTCCCAGCACCGCCATCTCCATCTCTCTCAGGGAGTGACCAAGGATAAGCTATCTGTAGTTTATCAAAAGAGACACTGACCTGCAAATAGCACCTGCTCAGGAGACCTGCGATTAGAAACCAGTTCCCCCCAATCCATTTGGCTCAGTCCGTTCTCTAGTTCAGCAAACATCTGGATACACTCCATTCCCACCACATACTTAAAAGATGTCAAACTTTTTTCTCAAATTAAAAAAAAACAAAACCAACACTGATTAATATGAGGCACCAGATATAAACAGCAGGCCATTTTACCCACTCTAAATCACCATTTTACCCCTCCCTTTCTTAAGGAGGCATCATAATGAGTACTTGTAGCCACTATAACTTTTCTGAATATGATGAATTGCCTCAACTTGTACTGGAGACACTTCTTTCCCAGAAAGGAAAAGGCACTTATAAATTGCATGAAAAAGAAAGAAAACACCAATGTGCTTTTTTTATTACATGTTTAGGACAAATCTAGTTTTGGGGGAAGTTTTTCCCCCAGAGAATATTTCCAAAACTAAAACTTATATTATCCTTTTAAGTTAGCTTACAATTTAATGTATAAGCCTTCTAAATCTGTCTGCACACCTAGTAACTCGAAAAGCACAGTTTACTCCCAGTTTGTTCATAGGAACTAAACACAGAAAAATGGAACAAAGTTATCCTCTTCAGATGTAAAACTAGAGCCCAACCCCCAACATTCTCTGTCTTGACCTTTCTTGGATCATTTCTGACCATTCCTTCTCTTCTTCTTTGTGCTCTTACCACTTTCTTTCTTTCCTCCATCAGTTCTCTGCCTTTGACTTACGTCTCCCTTTCTGTATGCTTATCTTGTTACTTGTTTTTTTACTTACCTTCTTGTCCCCCCATTTCTTCACCTTCTCTCCCCTTCTTCATCCCATCTCAATCTCTTTCCCCCAACTCCTGCTACCCTTCTCTGTCATTTTCCTCTCTATAGGATAGGACACATTCTATTTGTATTTGATCCCCACATCTTGGCACATAACAATTGCTCAGTAAATTAAACTTGGTACTACATGCTTCCCACTTTATTTTCCTCCTTCTACTGAGCCTAGTAACCCCTACTAATACTGCATTAAGCAAATTAACTTATAGCAATAAGACTGAAGCCAGTCCTAACCGGTTGGCTCAGTGGATAGAGCGTCAGCCTGCGGACTGAAGGGTCCCAGGTTTGATTCCAGTTAGGGACATTTGTCTGGATTGCAGGCTTGATCCCCAGTAGAGGGTATGCAAGAGGTAGCTGATCTATGAGTCTCTCTCATCATGAATGTTCCTACCTCTCTCTCTCTCTCCCTTCCTCTCTGAAATCAATTATATATAAAATAAAAATATATATAAATATATAAAATATAAATATATATGTTTTATATATTATATATATATATATATATATATATATATTTGTTTGTTTTTTAAAGACAGAAGCCAGATGTGTTTTCTGAAGTAGGTGAAAGATTTAGGTAGGAGGTTATCTAGGTCACTTAAGGTAGCCCATGATAGAAGTGGACAGATTCCCTTAGAAACCACTTTGCCAAATTACAGAGAAAAGTTTCCTGGCATCTCAGTGTTTTGGGGATTTATACTTGGCCGAGTAAATGCAGTGGCCATATTTGGATCAAGGACAGTGATGTCTGGAGAAGCTTAGTGGAGGCCACCAAAATAATTTGTTGACCTGAGATCACTCAGAATCTTAGACTCTTAAAAAACCCTTCCTTGACATCTAGTGAGTGTATACTGCAGTGCAGGGTATTCTGTGCCAGAGAATGCTGTCCCCAGTTGAGGGGGTTTCTGGTGGTGATTGTTCCTCCGTGATGAAAACATTTCCCGATTTCATTTTGTCCTTCATGAAACTTCCATAATATAGTGCACAGGTGTGGGGATGTGTCACACAGAAGCTATCTTTAAAATCCTTCCCATCTATGTCACCCAAAGGTGGCTTCTTCCCTTCCTCCCCCCAAATATTTCTCGCTCTGCCACTCTCTATTCTCAACCTAGAACTGTCCTTCCACAAGACTCTCCTGGTTCTCTCTTCCTCTCCACCCTCCAATCACTTCCTTCTCTTCTAAATCTCAGCCCTTTTCCCTGCAATGTTCCCATTTTACTTCTCCTGCTGTGCTTTTCTACACCTATCACCCTGATTCTGCCTTCCAGCTTTTCTTTGGTGAGTGAAGGAGACAAGATGTAGTAATACAATATTGTTCTTAATAATTATATTTATCGGTTTTTGATAGGTCTTGTCCCTGAACTGTAGTGAGATGATCAAAACATGAAGAGTAACAGAAGGTTGATGTGATTTCCATTGATGGCTCAAATTCTACGTCCAGAAAGTAGGTCTTACGGGGCTTGCAGTCTGTTTTGTTTACTCAGTTAGCAAACACAGGTGGGTCTGTACTATTTGTCCTTGGAATGAGCATAGTACCGGGCTGGTGACTCAGAGATGAAGGACATTTTTTCCTGCCCTTAAGATCTTAATTCCTAAGGTAGAGAAAGAAGGAGTCCAACAAATAGGTTTGAAACCTTTATTAAAAATGCAAATGTCTTTGGAAGGCTAATAACGTAAGCCTCAGTCATCCCCAGATGCTGGGACCATGGAAAGATGCAAGAATGTTCCATGTCAAGTAAGCTCTGAAACCACTATGTAGGTACTTGACCCCACTCCTAGAGACACACGATCAATGCACATCAACATATTAAAGGTTCTGAGAAGTCTTGCAGGAAATAATCAGACCCATCTGTTCAGTATAGCATTTTCGAAATTAATTGAGCCATCAATTATTTCCTCTCAGTGAATACCAACTAACAATCCACATAATAAGCACTTTGGAAATGCTGTTCTAAGATAATCATTAGCTTGGCAATGTATTATCTCAACTAGTAAGTATGAAGCCCCTCAGGAATTGAGTAGTACAAAAAAAGGGGGGGCTTCTAAGAGGGTAATGGAGGCTTATGAGCCAGAAAGTGAGCTAAAACCAAACTTGCTCATTTCTATCAATAAAAATAATCATGGAGCAGTTACTACAGGTCAACCTGGTAAGCCTATCATATCTAATAGCTCTGTTACCAGCCATGGAAGGAGGAGGGTACACTAGTAATATGATTTTGGCCAAGGCTCACATATTTCCCTCTGTATTTTCATTTTTTGTTGTTGTTATTAGAATACCATGAGTGTATGACCATAGTCTCTAAAATGCAATTTAAACTACTCTAACAAAAACAATAGCTATGTTCACAGAATGCTTAAGGTAGGTCATGCATTTTTACCTCAACTCATTTAATCCTCTCTCTATTCTGTTAGATGTATTATTCCCACTTAATAGATGAGGAAACTAAGGTTTACAGGGCTTAAATTATTAGGCTAGATCATATAGCTAACTCAGCTGTTTCTGAACAGGAAACTTAGAGTCTCAAACTTTTGATTATACACATTTATTAAGTGATCTTTGACCTCTTCAAGATCACAAGTACTTGCCTGTCACAATAGAATATTGTTTGTGAGGCCTTTCACTCCTGTTCCATTTCAGAGCTGACATTTCACACTTAGGAGGCCCTTTGTAACTCCAACTGTGTAGAAAAAAATTTAATTAAAACAAAAATAATAATAAATGACAAATTGTACCACATTGAAATTAATAAATTCAGTTCACAAAAGAGACCATTAAGAGAGTGTACATGTCAGCTGCAGAGTGGAAAAAGATATTTGCAAGTACCTTTATTACACAAAAACTTGTGTCTGGAAGATGTAAACAACTTCCACAAATCCCTAAGACAGAGACAAGTAATCCAAGAGAAAGGTGGCTTAAAAAGCCAACACAAGTATTTTTGATAATCTTCTGAGATCTATGGATGCTCCCATCAAAAAATGGACCCAACACACAAACCTTATACATACTTTTTCGGTGAGTTCTAGGACCTTCCCATTTTAAGAACTCCTGCCTTAAGTAATGATAATAAATTTAATTGGTGAAGAAGAGATGGTAACAGAAGAAGCCGAGGCAGCAATGACTTACCGCTCAATACACAGGAAAGTTCCTCTCACAGGAAGAGGGGAGCTAGTCATGATTCATTCCTCAAGTGGTTACTGGGTGCCTCCCATGGGCCATACTATAGTAGCTCCTGGGAGTACAACAAGAAATTGTGCAGACAAGGTTCTCTTCTCATGGAGAATGTTGTTCAGAAGGGGAGACAGGTAAGTAAACAGGTGATAGATCTGTAGCCCTCATTCTGCATTTCTGAATTTCTCAATGCTTTCAAGAGTATCTGAAAGACCAGCTAACTCACTTCTGGATATTTAAAAAGATATTGCTATTGCTCAGTTTCTGAACTAATGTATAAAGTGGAAAATGTAACGAGCACCTCTATTAGCAAAAATATTTTTATTTATTGCCTTTGGTAAAAGAAGAAGATAGAAGAGGAGGAGGAGGAGAAAGAAAATGGATCCATTCTTTCAAGTGCTGATCCAACATCTAGCCTCCAAAATCAGTATTACTGTGTTCTCTTCAAATTAGAACTTTTGATTTTCTGTGGATAATAAGATATTGGCTTTGCCTTTTTTGGGTGACATTTCTGTTAAATTTTAAACATCTTCTCTTTGTTCAGTTATTGTTCAATTCAGCTGAGGTTGGGAGTAAAATGTCTATTAGTAAGAAACCAAGTACACATTTTGTGTTTTTCATATGGTATCTTTTCAGACTTGTCAATTTTTTAATGTTTCTATAAATGCTTTTATTTATTCATAACCCATTTATTTCCACAAAGTAGTTGAGACAATTCATAGGAAAATATACCATAAAATAGAAGCCATAAATATACTAAAAGCAGTATCAGAAAAATTGTAGAGAAATTAGAAGATCAAGACAAGGATGTAGGTTGTAACCTCTATAGTTTGACTGTCACTATTAAAGAGGAGCCATAAATTTCATGTCAACCTTGGAAGCAATCAAAGTGATCTGCCACAGGATTTACAACATCCATAAAAATAAACATGGATGTCTACTGAAGAAGAATACTAAAATCATGTGAGTTTTTTCACACAAATTAGAAGTTGTGCTCACTGTACTCAGGGCTATCCTCTGGGAGTATAAATGAGTACAATCTTCTCTGATGATGAGGGTGAAGAAGTTAGAGAAGTATCACTTTGGAGGAAGTCAAGTTTTCCTCTCCGCTTAAGTCTCAGTAAAAAAATTTTTTTAAAAATGTAATAAGTCTTTATTGTTCAGATTATTACAATCGTTCCTCTTTTTCCCCCCATAGCTCCCCTCCACCAGTTCCCACCCCACCCTCTGCCCTTACCTTCCAGCCACTCTCCTCATCCATAGGTGTACGTTTTTTGTCCAGTCTCTTCCGGCAGCCCTGCATCCCTTTCCCCCTGATAATTTTCAGTCCACTCCCTTTCTATGCCTCTGATTCTATTACATTCACCAGTTTATTCTGTTCATCAGATTTTTTATTCACTTGATTTTTAGATTCACTTGTTGATAGACATGTATTTGTTGTTTATAATTTTTATTTTTACCTTTTTCTTCTTCTTCCTCTTCTTAAAGAGTACCTTTCAGCATTTCATATAATGTTGGTTTAGTGGTGGTGAACTCCTTTAGCTTTTTCTTATCTGTAAAGCTCTTTATCTGACCTTCAATTCTGAATGATAGCTTTGCTGGGTAGAGTAATCTTGGTTGTAAGTTCTTGCTATTCATCACTTTGAATATTTCTTGCCACTCCCATCTGGCCTTTTCATAGTTTCTTTAAGAAATCAGCTGACAATCAAATGGGTGCTCCCTTGTAGGTAAAAATGTTTTTCTCTTGCTGCTTTTACTATTCTCTCTTTGCCTTTTGCTCTTGGTGTTTTAATTATGCTATGTCTTGGTGTGGTCCTCTTTGGATTCCTTTTGTTTGGGATTCTGTGCACTTCCTGGACTTATAAGTCTATTTCTTTCAGCAGGTGGGGGAATTTTTCAGTCATTATTTCTTTAAATAGGTTTTCAGTATCTTGCTCTCTCTCTTCTTCTGGCACCCCCATAATTCAGATGTTGGTATGCTTGAGGTTGTCCCAGAGGCTCCTTACACTATCTTCATATTTTTTTATTTTTTTTGCTTTTTGCTTTTCCAGTTGAGTGTTTTTTTGCTTCTTTGTATTTCAGATCTTTGACTTGATTCTTGAGTTCCTCTAGTCTGCTGTTAGGTCTCTGTATAATATTTTTATTTCAGTCAGTGTATGCTTAATTTCTAGTTGGTCCTTTTTCATATCCTTGAGGGTCTTGTTAAATTTATCAGCCTTTTCTAGGAAATTCTTGAAAAACTTTATAACCGTGGTTTTGAAATCTATATCCAATCATTTGTTTTCCCTCATTTCTTTCTTTTGTGATCTGTTCCTTTGTTTAGGCATTTTCGCTGCTTCGCTGAGTTGGTAGAGTAGCTTTGTGTTCTAGGTGTCCTATATGGCCCAGTAGCTTCGCCTCCCCAGTTATCTGAGGTAGACTCTCTTGGTGCACCCCTTTGTGGACTGTGTGTACAGCCTTGTTGTAGTTAAGTCTTGATTGTTGTTGGTATTACTGGGAGAAATTGATGTCCAGGCCGATTAGCTGTGAGGATCAGCAGTGTCTACACTGGGAGAACTTCTGTGCTGGAGACAACCTTATAAGACAAGACTTGCAAAATTGCAAAAGCTTCTGTGCTCAGCTTGGATGGGGCAGAGTCTTAGGGCAGAGCAGACAGCCTTGGCTTCCCGTCAGCCCTGCCCTAGGAGGCCCCTGGGTCTCAGTATCCCTCGGTAATCACTCAAGCACCTCTGAGAGAAAGCCGCCCTCAAGTTTCACCCGCTGCCATACAGTCCAGTTTCTCCCTGAATGAGTCTGAGTTCCCAGAAACTCGTCCAGAACTGGAGTTCAGCACACTCAGGAGCTTCCATTTTTTTTCCCTGCTTGAGGAATCCAGTCATGCACTCAGCTGCCCATGCACTCAGCTGCCTATGCACTCAGCTGCCTGTCCTCTCTACATGCATGCTTGCGTCTCCATACCTCAGCTTTTTGAGTCTCAATGTGCTTTCCTTTTTCCTTCTAGTTATAGAATTTCCACTCAGCCAGATTTCCTGTGGTTCTGGATGGTGTCCATTTTGTCTTTTAGTTGTAGTTTTGATATTGTTGTGCGAGGCAGCAGTTTAGATGTTTACCTATGCCATCATCTTGGTTTCTCCTCTGAGCAAAATTTCTTAATGCTTCCTTCTAGGTGGGCCACTGAGTGAGCAGCCAACAATGTCCCCATGGCAGGTGCAATAAAGTTTGCAAGTAGCTGCTTCGCATGATGTCCCTCAAGCACAGCAAAGGGCACAGCAACTGTGTGCAACTGGGTGTAAGAAATTCTGTGGAACCCAAAGGCATGTGGTCACAGAATATGAGCTCATCAAATCTTAAGGTTACCAAAAGGATTGAGAATGAGGAATAACCAAGATAATATGCTCATGGCAGGAGCCCCTTAACAACCAAGCTCATAATAGCAATCATGATTGGAGCACTGGCAATGTGGCAGGCACTTTAATACAGTTTTGTTTAACCTTTATCGTAACTCTCAAGGTAGTATTATTGATCAGGACTCCTTCACTTACAAGTGACAAAAGCCTACCTCAAACTACCTTTAGGGGAGAGAGAGAGAAAGAGAGAGGTATTGGAAGATGCATAGAAAAGCCCAGGGCTAGATAGAACTACTTTCATCTATGTGTGGAGAAGGTGACCTTGCACAGATCCTCTCTTACATCATCAAGCCAAAAGTAGACTCCAATTAGCCATTATTGAGTCACTTGTCCACCCCATGGCCCAGTCAGTGTGACCAGAGGATATGGCCCTCTAACTGGCTGGCCTGTGGAAGGCAAAGTGAGTCCCTGGATTGACAGCCCAGCAAGAATCTCCTGGAGTTACAGGAGGAGAAGCATTGCCCTAGAAGAATGGATGCAGGGCAGACAAATATATCAGACAGTCCTTGCAATACCCCACTTTACAGATGAGAAAATAGGGGACAAAAATAGCAAATGCAGAGTCAAGATGTGATTATAAGTCTTGCATTAGTCCTTCTTGCTTAGGTTATACTGTGGTAATCAGAAATAAAACCTGAAATATCAATGGTTACTATACAAAATCATTCATTCTTGCTTGCCTTTCATACCTGACTCCCACAGATCTTAGGGATCCAGGTTGACAGAAAAGGTTCTAGCATGTGAAAACTTGGGTTCTGGGCCCATGAAACAGAAAAAGAGAGAAGCATGAGACCCTCACACTTGCATATGCGACAGTGTCTTTACACCAGATGGGAGCATGTAGTGAGGTTGAGTAGCTGCCACTGAAATTATGTATTTATTTGTTTTGCTGATTATCACATCTTCTCCCAGTGGAATGTACGCTCCTGAGAACAGAGCTTTTTATCAGTCTAATAAACCACTTTATCCCAAGCACCTAGACAAGAATAACTCTCAATTAACAACTGTTCTTGAATGAATGAACGAATGAATGAATGACCATTCAGATATACTTACCTATGCCAATTCCTAGCCTTCTTATAAATGAGTCAGGGAATGGTGTTTTGAACACTTCCCATCTGCCAACAACCAATGGGTTCCCAAATGACCAACAAATCAGCAAATCTGATCAGAGTATTCACATTCATCCCTGTCTAGTTACAAAAACAGAAAGATGTCAGTCTCAATGGAGGCATGTACAGGTCCACCCAAAACAAAGATGACCGTGAAGCCCCTTTCACTTTATAAAGACACTTTAGTGAGTCTTGGCTCAATGAATCCTCAGTTCAGTCCTATAGGACAGGTAAAATTATTAGTCTATTGACAGAGCAGGGCACCAAAGAACAGAGAGGTTCACATGACTTGCCCAAGGTCTAACTGGCAGAATCAGGATTTGAACCCTGCTTTTCTGATTCAGTATAATTTTCCCTTTTCACTATACATTTCAAAATATTATTCACAATTACTAACAGACAGTATTTTAATTGGATATATTACATATACATATATACACACACACTATTTGGGATATATAAAATGGTCAAAAACACATCTTGAAGTAGTTTTTCACATTAAAAAATAGATTATTTGTCTAAAATATAGAGCCTTGTAATGTACAATGACAAGTACTTATTTTGTCACTGAGATGAAGGTTCTAGACATACAGGTTTTGAGCTAAGCCTCTGGGCCCTTTAAGGCAAGTGCTTCTGTTCCTTAATCCACCAGCTTGCCTTCCTGCACTTTCAGTTCCATAAAGACAGAGCTTTAACGTCACACTTTGACAACACTAGTATCTTGTAAGCTACACAGAGCCCTATCGCAATCAATACTTGGTCGGAAAGCAAAAGCAGAAAAGAAATTTCAGGCATCACAGGAATAGTATTGTTCACTCAGGAAGTTGCTCTCTTAGCCAGGAGTCAACACTGCACCATTTGGCCAACAGAAAAAGAGGGCTTATTGAAAAGAATCCTTCCTGTCTTATGGGAGAATCGAAAGGCTGATTCCTAGAAGTGGCACTTAATAAAAATCCAATAGTACCTTCTAGTTAGACCAGCATCCCTTTTGATCAAGGTTCAACTCAGGTAATTACATTCCCATCCAAATTTCCAGTGGTCTCCAATATGCTCAAATAGGCTTCCATGCATTGACTGATACACAACAGTGTCAAGCTAAAGCAATACAATGTTCAAAAATACATTTTAGAAAATTACCCTAAGGAAACTGATTATAAAGTCTACATTCAAGATCTGTTTGGGGTTTCTTTTTCTTTTAACAGCCTTTTTGAGATATAATTAATATACCCTACAATCACCCATTTTAAGTACACACTTCAATGTTTTTTAATATATTCACAGGGTTATGCAACCACTTACCACAATTTCAGAATATTTTTATGACCCAAAAAAGAAACTCTATACTCATTAACCCTCAAACTCTCTTTCCCAGCCCCTCATAACCACTAATCTACTTTCTATCTCTATTGATTTGTCTGTCCTGGACAATTCATATGAATGACATCATTCGATATGTGATCTATTATGACTGACTTCTTTCACTTTATATAATGTTTTCAAGGATCATCCATGTGACAGCACACTTCTGCATTTCATCCCTTTTTATTGCCAAATAATATCCCATGGTATGAATATACAGCATTTTGTTTATCAACTCATCAGTTAATGAACATTTGGGTTGTTTCCACTTTGGACTATAAGGTGTAACGCTGTTCTAAATATTACTCTACAAGTTTTCGGGTAGGTACATTTTTTATTTTTCTTGGGTATATACCAGGATTGGAATTGCTGGGGCTCATAGTAAATACATGTTTAACTTTTTGAGGACCTGCCAGACTGTTTTCTCAAAGTGGCTGAACCATTTTCCTTTCCCATTGCAATGTGTGAGAGTTGCAACATGCTCGCCCGCACTTGTTATTGTGAGACTGTTTTACTAGACCCATCCTAGTGGGTAGGAAGTGGTATCTCTTTGTGGTTTTGATGTGCATTCCATAGTGACTAATGATGTTGAGCATATTTTCACGTACTTGTGGTTCATATGTAGATCTTGTTTGTAGAAACATGCTTAGGCCATTTAAAATAATTTTTTTGTATTGATCTTTAGAGAGAGAGGAAGGCAGAGGGAGAGAGAGATAGAAACATCAATGATGAGGGAGAATCATTGATCAACTACCTCCACCATGCCCCCTACTGAGGATCGGGCCTGCAACCCAGGCACATGTGACCTGATCAGGAATCAAACTGTGACCTCCTGGTTCATAGATTGATGTTCAACCAACCACTGAGTCATGCTGGCTGGGCTAGGCCATTTTTAAATTTTGGTTGTCTTTCCATTGTGCTTTAAGAGTTGTTTATATATCTTGAATACAAGTGCCTTATCAGATATATGATCTGCAAATATTTTCCCTCATTCTGCCTTTTTATTTACTTGATAATATCATCTGCAGCACAAAAGTTTTAAATTTTGGTGTGATCTATTTTTTCTTTTGTCACTTGTATTTTCATTTTTGAGTCAGAAAAACTCATTGTTTTTACTGTGTTTTTTTTTTTCTCACACTACTCACAACACTTCTGAAACTAGATGTGTAAGGTGTATTGTTGTTGTGTTTTTTTCACAACAATTAATTATCTGATACCAGCTGGGTGTCCTACAATTCAACTCAATTCTGACACTGTCTACCTGAAGATAGTGTCAGATCCCACTGGCCAAGGGGACAGTCCCATGAGACTGTCCCTACTCAAAGTCAGTCTCAAATCCAGGTTGTTACCTGTTTATCTGACCAACTGGCTATAAATTGGAGGTTCCCACAATCACCTTCTTGGGTTCAATTAATTTTCTGGAGCAGCTCATACTTACGTTTTCTGGCTTATTATAAATGGGTATGATAAATGGTACAGAAGAATAGTCAGATAAAGAGATACAGAGGATGAGGTCCAGAAGGTGCCTGAGCCCAGGAACCCTGTCCTCATGGAGTTTGATGTGTCAACTCCTGGTATGTGGATGTGTTCTCCAACCTGGAAGTTCTTCAGTGGGTTATTTTATTTATTTATTTATTTTGGAGGTTTCATCACATAGGCATGATCAATCATTCACTCAATTACCAGTCATGTCCCTCCTACCTGGACAGTAGGGGGTGAGACTGAAACTTCAGGCTTCTAATCATGGCTAGCTCTTTCTGCTGACCAGTCCCATCCCATCCAGGGGTCCACCAAGCATTGCCTCATTAGAACAAAAGATGCTCCTATCACCCAAGAAATTCCAAAGGATTTAGGAACCGTATCAGAACCCAGGATCAAACAGTAGAACAAAAGATGCTCCTAGTGTTTTTAATCACTCAGGAAATTACAAGCGTTTCAGGAGCTCCCTGCCAGGAAACAGAGACAGAGGCTGATATAGATTGTGGGGGCTGGAGAAATTTCTCCATTCCCTCTTGGTTCTTGTGGCTGGTAGAATTATAAAAATGACATAAGGCAGATTAACAAGAGAAAATCAGGTTTTAATTTGTGCACATGGGGAATTCATATACACATGAAAATTCCCAAAGACAGCAGGGCAAAATGAGATATATGTGACATTCCAGACTGGGAATGGGGAAGTGGGGGTTTGGGACTTCAAAGTGAAATATGGCAGATTACAAGGGGATGAAAAAAAGTTAATGTTCAGGTAAAAAAAAAAAGTTTGCTGGGTCATTTTGAAACAATGGGACACAGGAAAGGTCTTATCAAATGGGCTTTGCTTGGGTTCCTCTCTGTCTACCATACCTACTTCAGCTTAACCTGTAGATACCTCCCTCCCTGGAGCAGGTCCTTTACCTTAAATTCTTTTAGGCAGTAAGGGGAAGGCCAGACTTTCTTCTTGAGTCTTCTGAGCCTGTTTTCAGCTCAAAATAATCTGCATGTCAAAGTGGCACATCTTGGGGAGACTTGTCCTGAACACCCATTGTATATATATTTTTTCATTCTCTATTCAGGATGAGCCAAAAGTAGGTTTACTGTTATG
This sequence comes from Lasiurus cinereus, assembly GCA_011751065.1. Lineage (NCBI taxonomy): Eukaryota > Metazoa > Chordata > Mammalia > Chiroptera > Vespertilionidae > Lasiurus > Lasiurus cinereus. The sequence goes on from JAAGEH010000297.1 coordinate 3,035,532, forward strand.
AGTACAGGAAATTGAGTTTATTCTTGTATTTTTATTAATTAATTATTGTATTATTTTCCTTATGCACAACTGTAAAACTATGTTTGCCCTACCCTGTGTTTGTTACATTATTTTATAGCTGTCTTAAGCAAGAAAGTATAGAGCATGGCCATAAAGATTTACTCCTGTGTTATCTTTAAATTTATTTTAAAAAATTAAATGTGTTTTTTTTAACATTTTTTAATTGATTTCAAAGAGAGTAAGGGAAAGGGAGATAAAAAACATCAATGATGAGAGAGAATCATCAATAGGCTGCTTCCTACATACCCCCTACCAGGGATAGAGTCCAAAACCCAGGCATGTGCCCTGACTGGTAATTGAACCTAGACCTCCTGGTTCATAGGTTGATGCTCAATCACTGAGCAACACTGGCCAGACTTCGTTTTTTAGTTATACTTGATATACAATATTATATTAGTTTCAGATGTACAACATAGTGACTAGACACTTATGAATCTTATGAAGTGATCACCATGACAAGTTCTAGTATCCATCTGGCACCATGCATACTTCTTAGAATATATTTTACTGTATTCCCCATACTTAGTCTGTGAACCATTCTGAGTTCATTTGTGTGTGGTATAAGGTAGGAGCCCAACTTCATTGACTCTCATGTGGATATTTAGTTATCTCAAAACCATTTGTTTAAAAGATACTTTTCCCGTTGAACTATCTTGACATCCTTGTCAGAATCAATCAACTAGAAATATAAGATTTGGGCTTATTTTTACCATAGCATGCTTACATGAACCTCTAAAAGTTAGTTATTTAAATTGACCCGCTTTATTGTTTGGAAATACTTTATGGGTTCCTAGAAAATTTTCAAAGTATATATAGACTCAGAGAATATGACATCTTAAAGATGCCTTTATGCTCCTTCCATGACTTATAAGGAATAGTTTTCAAATCAAAATATTCAACTCATATGTCTGCAATAATTATAAGAAAAATAGTAGCTAGCATATATTGAGCCTGGAGCTGTGCTGAGCTCTAGAAGTACATATGGCATTTAATCCTTACAAGAATTCAAAGAGTTCATTGTACAGTTGCTCCCCAAATGAGAAACCAAGCCTCACACAGCTGGTGACTCCCTTGTACATTTCAAAAATCTCAGATGAACTGATTACCCTCTGTAGGGCTATAACTCTGAGGTATTGCCTAATAGCAGATATGAAAGTCTAAATCTTCTATCAGGGTCCAAGAGAATAGCCCAAAGCAGCCCACTGCAAACCCAAAACTTCCTTAAAGCCCCCATGTTCAAGCTTTAAAATCATGCAAAATTTCCATCTCTATAAAATATGTGTTTATTTAAAATACAGCTGACTCCTGGAGGTAACCCATTAGAAAAGGGAATTCCTATGTTGTCCTCCTCATCCTTTCTTTTTAAATTACAGTTTAAATGTTCCAGACACTACACATATTCCTTCTTCTAAAACCCTCTAGCACTATTCTTAGCCTCTTTCAGAGACCTCTTGGGGTCGGGATTGTGCTGGTAACATTGATGAGCTGACTGATAGGCTCCACATGCTTCTGAGGCATGGCTGTAAAGCAATTTCCTTTAAGTAAATCTTATTTTCATACTGACTTACATTATGCAGTGAAGATGTATTCCCATAGGAACAAAGAAACGTAGCCCCAACATGTAATTTCAAAACAATTGCTCTGCAGGGAAGCTTTTCAAAATCACATATTTAAAAAGAAAGTATATCATTTTTGATAAAACAATAATAATGCCAAACTAAGTCACAGGGAGAACAAACAGTGTGTTAAAGCTTCAAATGCTGAGCCAGGATCGGCACTTTGCAGGGTAGCATCCAGGAAAGAAATTGGTCTACTGTGATCCCTGGGCTGTATAATCAGTCTATTACTGGTTTTAAGAGAAAAAAAATGGGGAGCCGGGTGAAAAGGTGAAGGCATTAAGGAAAGAATAAAACAACCTCATAGATGCAACAGTATGGTGATTGCCAGAGGGAAAGAGGGGTGTGGGGTAAAGGGGGGACAAATGGTGATGGAAGGACACTAGATGGTGGGTATTGAACACACAGTATAATATAAAGATGATGTATTATATAATTGTATACCTGAAACCTATATATTTTTATTAACCAATGTCACCCCAATAAATTCAATAAAACTTCCTTAAAAAACATAAAAAAATGTTAAAATGCTTGCCATTTAAAAATGTGTTGATTAGCTGAAACCAGTTTGTCTCTGTGGATTGAGTGTCAGCCTGCGGACTGAGAGGTCCCAGGTTAGATTCCAGTCAAGCGCATGTATCTTGGTTGTGGGCACATAGTGGGTGTGCAGGAGGCGGCTGATCGATCTCTCTCTCTCTCATCGATGTTTCTAGGTCTCTATCCCTCTCCCTTTCTCTCTGTAAAAAATCAATAAAAATGTGTTAATTAAAGGTAATTTCTTAGACATTCCATGGTTAGAGCTATTGATGTTTTTACTTAATATTATTTGTATTTTCTTTATCAGGAAAATGCATTAATTCATGTCTTCATGATCCTGAAGTTTTGCCTTTGGAGCCTAATTTCCACCACAGGCATGCAGTGTTCTGACATGAGCCAGGAAAGGAAAGAAAAGGCCTGCCAGTCAGCTGACCTTGAAATGTCATCATTTCTGAAGATCTTTGCTAAACCTGTTCATGAAGCTTGGCAGAGCAGCAAAGGGAGAACTTGTCCAAGTTTGCTTCTGCCCTATCTGAGATGTTCCTGACAAACTGGCAAAGCAGGCAAGCCAGAAGGTCTGTGAGCAAGAGGACTGCAATATCCCTTGGAAAGAGCCATCCTAAGAGAAAAGGGTCAGAGCATCCTGAGGAGAATCCAGTAAGGAAGCTGTGATCTCAGCAATAAATCGACAGCACTCTCAAATTGGATAGCTGATCTTTTAATATAGACACTATTGATCGGCTTAGTGGTTGAGCATTGACCTATGAACCAGAAGGTCACAGGTTTGATTCCTGATCAGGACATCTGCAATAGGGGCATGCAGGAGGCAACCAATCAATGATTCTCTCTCATTATTGATGTTTCTCTCTCTCTCCCTCTCCCTTCCTTTCTGAAGTCAATTTCAAAAAAAGGTATATATTTTTTTAATTGACACTATCTGCAAAGGTGTGATCCAATATTGGGGAAACCAGCAAGATCTGAAGCAATGTGTCGGGGCTCACAGCACAGGGGAAGACTGTGAGGTCACTGTCATGTGGACAGAGGATGCATTGACTGGAGGGCAGAAGATGGGAGATAAACATCACACTCTCCTCTAGCCCTTGATCTTCTGCTGGTTTCTCACATTGGCCAAACCCAACAAAACAACAGTAGCAAGGAAGCCCGTCTTATGTCCACTTGGTTGGCAATGCCCTCCACCAAAAATCTCCATGAACACAGCTGTAGTTGAACAATGAGTTTTTGCTCATTGTAGTGGACAAGAATGCACACCCTAGAGAACCTTGAGAAATCTCAGCAGAAGGGTGTTTGAGGTCTTATTGCCAGGATTTGGGCTAGTGGTGGGTAAATTGGGAAACGGCTGAGAAAGGAGAAGCTTTGCTCTGGGATAGATGCTTTTGGAAAGTAAGGTGAAAGCAGCTTCTTTATTAAATTACAGCTTTTGCCTCACTTCATTGCTCCCTCATTCTAGGTAAGATTTATCCAGATTCCCACTTACTGAGAATATCTTTCTCTTCTAGCTCTGGTGGTCGACGATTTGGGGAGCTTAGGCAATGTTCACATTTTTTGTCTGTGTTCTGATGTGAGTAGAGCGGGCTTGCTGCCTGGATTCCTGGTCACACGGAGTGGCCTTGCCTGATGTTTAGATTCTGTGCTAGATACCATGCTCTGCATCTCCACACTCTGAGGCTGGTCCCTGACCAAGAGTAAAGCCACCCCTCTTCTCCAGGACCTGGTCAGATATGCTCAGCTAGATATTGGGGTTCTCCTAGTGAACATAAATTCTCCCAGAACCTCAGCATTGGATAAGACCACTGAAGATGCAAAGTCCTGAATCCCAGGTGATGTCCATCATCAGAGGCTCCATCTCTGAGGCCAGCTTTCCCTGGGGAACAGTACTGATAAACTTTCGGAAAGAAAAGTCACTGGCAACACACGAGAGCTTAAGATGCTGTGCCCTGGTCACCGCCTCGTTAACAGGATGACACGAAGGGAGGGCCGCCTCTCCCATGTCACCGAAGGTCACTGGGCGCCGTGCAGTTCAGGCACCTGGGAGCACAGTTAATTCTGTGAAGGTTTCAGGCAGAACAACGAGGGGAGACTACATCCCAGCCCGATTGGAAACCAATGCTCAGAGGATGCCCAGGAGGCAAGGATAATCCAGGAGCACAGAAGAGATGCCCACTGATATAAATGGTGGCCTTTGCAGGAAGCTGAGACCTTAAATTGTGTATGTAGGAGGGAAGACCCAGAGAAATTGGAGCTTATCATTATGATAACTTTGTTAATATTCATGGTCTGTTGGGGCCTAGACGAATCCAGTGTGTGTATTTTTAAGCACCAGATAAACTAATTTTATAGGTGTTTAATTAGAACGATCTTCTTCTTGAGTTTGGCAGCGGTGCACAATGCACTCTTAACAGCTTTGTGCATCATTCCCAACCTGTAAATGTGGGTAATCATGCTTACTTATTTATAAAGTTCTTTGAGGTTTTTGGATGAAAGGCTCTTTTAAAGTACAAAGCATTAATTTCTGTGTGTGACAGAGCCGTATGGGAGAAAAGAACATGAAGCAATATAAAATGGTTTGTGTTCTTTCTTGCTCTCGGTTTTTGGTTGCTTTCTTCCCAGAGTCACAAAAGCCCATCTCCAACTGGAGATCTGGGGTCTGAGATAACAGAACTAATAAAGTGCTGGAAGTATAAAATCCTAAATAAGCTGCAATCGGTGACTCCTTTTGAGAATGTGAGAAATAAATTGATAGACAAAGTCGTTTATACAAATGAGCTCATTTCAGTAAGTCGCAACTTAAAAGTATGTAAATGCGTCTCTATTTATAGACCTGTTATATCCATTTTTGACCACCATGAGCCAGTGAAGCCATAGCAATAGTCAGTCATTACAAGTAACTAGACCACAAGAGAAAAATGTGCCAGTTGCTAGGTGATGACTTTCAATCTATCACTTTAGGCAATAAATATAAGATGAAGTTATGAGGAAAGAAGCTATTCATAGCTAAAACTCTAGCTAAAATGGCTATTATTTATTGCGCGGAACTGAAATCGGATGAAGTGGAGAAACCCAACATACCAACCCAGAAGCCAAGATGCTACCCAAGCGGACACATTTCAAGGACACATCCAAAGGTAAGTAGAAAGCAAGGTTTTCAGAGTTGAGTGGGGAAGATAAAAGGTTTAAAAACAAGACAAAACTGTGCTGGACTCAATTAGTATCATGTTTCAAACCATAAAAGGAAAAAGGAAAAATTATCTTCCCCAACTTTCTCATTTCTAAAAAAGAAGAAAAGTCCATCAGCCCCTATTAATTAGTTAGTGGTGCCTATAAAGAATTTGGCACAATGACTCATGAAATGCTATGTTCCTGCCCTCTGAGAGCATGGAAATTAGTTTGGGAATAAAGGTAATGCAAATGAAATGACCAGAGAATAACATAAGGCAGCAAAATCCATTGGTTAAAACGTATGCCTGGCATAAAACAAGCACTCGATCAATGTCAGCTAAATAACAAAGAATTGTATCGTGTAATACATGCTATACGAGGCTGTTTTTTTGCTGGCTCTACAAGGTGGAAACTGTGTTTAATATCTCAAACACAGTTGAGAATTACAAGGCATAAGAAAAAGCCTTTTCTCATTATCCATTTACCAAAGCAAGCCCAGCAAACTAGAACAGTGGTTCATACCTCGGCGTGCTTCAGAATTACCTGGAGAACTTGGTGAAGCACACATCACTGGGGCCCCACGACAGGGCTTCTGATTTCATAGGCTGAGCAGGATAATTTGCATTTTTACACATTTCTAGGTGATACAGATACTTCTGACACTGGGAAGCACATTTTGAGAATTACTGGTCTAAAAGAGGGTAAGTAAATTTAAAAACATCAAAGAGGATACTAATTAACAGCTGGCATTTACTAGTACTCTGTGCCCACAATACCACTATGCTTCAATTTCATAGATAGACAGATAGATACATAGACAATAGAATTGTAAAGATAATAGAGATTTATACAAGGAGAGTCTCTAATTTTTATATATGCACAAATATAAAGACACGCATTATTTATTTCTACTTTATAGATAAAAAACTAGAAGTGGGCTCAGAGTAATTAAAACATTTGCATGTAAGAAGGAGAATACAGACATGAGCCTTGGTCTGTCTCAAAGCTCATACTCTTTCTACCATAACATTCTGCCTCTCTGAGAGACAGCCAGTTACCTGCTCATAGCAACAACAATAACAACAAGCTTACAGAATGGAAGAGCTTGAAAATCAACCAAAACCAGATAGAAGGACACAAAATGCACAGAAGCCTGGGGTCTTTAGGACAAGACAATACAGCCTGACCCTCTATAGTCTGCAGACAAAGGAGCAGAATTGGGCTGCACAGTGTTATTGCTTAGGGGGGACCCTGGACATGGTGTAGGTAGCTGGGCCTCCCTGATAGCTCTGACTTTGTTACCACTAAAGCTGCTGGGATGACCTTCAAAATCCAGAGAGGGAAAAGAGAAGATGCTTCAAACTTACATTTTTCTTTGAAGGACTCATATTTCCCCCATTGACCTTGATCTCAAACAATAATTACAAGTGGAAGCTGCAGGGCTAAAAGTGTCTCCTAACCATAGCAAATACCAAAAAAGATGGGAAAGGAGTGTCTCCTCCTCCCAGTCCCTTCTCTTCCTCCTTTTCTTCCTCTTCCATGAAGAAGAGCCATTTGTTTAATACATCAAGAGTATCTATGCAACATTGGAAGGGAAAACACTTTCCCCTCATTATCTCTTGCTCCCTGCTTTGAGTAGATTGCAGCCCCAAATTTTGCTCCAACCAGAGATTCTGATTTGACCCATGAAGGCATCAGTATTTCTTCAAAGCTCCCGCAGGAGGTTCTAATGTATAGTCCAGTGTGAGAACCACTGTGTACTACCTTGTCTTGACTTGTGTCTATAGTGTCTCCTTCTGTTGCTTTCTCCTCTAAAAACGTGCTCACATTATTCCAACTCTAAAAAACAACAACAAAAACAAATTTATTTTCATTGACCCTGCATATCCACAAGTTACCTTGTCATCTGTGTTCTTAAAAATTAAGAGGTTGTGTATGCCTGTTTATTTAAATCCATTCAATATTCAATCCTTCAGAATCAGGCTTTAGTCTCGAAGAACTTACCCGAGGTTCTGTTTGTTTGTTTTTGAAGTTCAGAAAACTAATAACTACTACCTTTTTCTCAGCCCTCCATCCTCCTCCACTTTGATGATGCACGTGGATGGTGAATTGCTCCACAGTTGGAAACTAATGAGATTCTTCCTCCCTTTGTTGAAATTAATTGTCCATATGTGTTTAGGCCCCTTTCTTTTGGTTGCTGGGCTCCATTTTGCATAATTGATCAATTAGTCCACATTGTTGTTGATATGACACTGTCTTGGTTACTGTAACTTCATGATAAATCTGGAGAGGCAGTGTGAATGTTGTTCTTCATTTTTTTTTTAAAGTTGTATTGGCTATTCTACTTTTCATAATTTTTTGCTTTTCTTAGGTCTCACCCATGGATATTTTTCCATTTATTTTTAGAGAAAGTGTAAGGAAGGGGGAGAGACAGAGAAAGGGACACATGGATGTGAGCGAGACATTGATTGGTTGCCTCCTACATGCATCCCTGTGCGTGCCCTTGACGGGAATCGAACCCCGGACCCTTCAGGCCATGGGCTAATGCTCTAACCACTGAGCAACCAGCCACTGCAGTTTTTCATGAGATTTTTATATTGGCTGGAATTGTGTTTGACAGATCAACTTAGAGAAACCGGATACATTAAAAAAAAAAATGCCGTGCCTTCAGTATATCTCTTCAAGTCTGCCGAAATCAGGCTCAGCCAACAATTCAGAGCGTTCAGCAGTGCAGTCCCCCCTCATTCATGGCTTTGCTCTCTGGGGCTTCCGTTACCCAGTCTCAACCCGGGTCTGAAAATACGACCCGGAACTTCCCGGCAACGAGCAAGCCACACGTGTTCCACCTCGCGGCGGTCCTGAGCGGCAGGGATGAAATCTCGCGATGTCTGCTCCGTGGGCGCGAATCCCGTGTCCGGCGTCTCCCCCTGCAGACGCTCCGCCCCTCGGCCCCTCGGTGGCCATCCTGGCTGTCAGGGCAGGTCCCGGGGCTTGTGACCACGGAAGGCTTGTTTCCCTTCATCATGGCCCCACGGCCCCCGAGGGGCGATGCTGGCGACGCGGACCCGCCCTCAGGCCGCAAAGTGCTCCCTTGCAGCGAAAAGGGGAACGTTCTCGACTTAGTAAGAAACAGAAGAAAATAATAATTAATTTTTTAAAAAAATACTCTGCTGGAGTTGCCAAGGTCGTGGGTACGAATGAATCTTGTGTCGTGAAACTGTGAAAAAAAAAAAGGAAAAGAAATGCGTGCCAGCTTTGCCGTCTCGCCGCAAACCGCAGAAGTCCCGGCCACGGAGCGTGGCGACTGTTAGTTACGACGGAAAAGGCCTCGCACTGGAGGGCGGAAGTCCGAGCAGAGCCGCCAGGGGGGGGGGGCGGCCCGCGGCGCCCCTGCACGAGGAGGACGTCAGTGGGGCGCCCCGGGATGGGCGACACCAAGCCGCTTGCTGCCGTAGGGGCGGCTGCACAGGTTCAGGAATGGGGGGGGCTTCCTGCCACCTCACAGCATCGCGCCCAGAGGGCTGAGTGCAGCGCGGTGCGGCATTTTGAGAGAGGAAGAAAGACCGCATTCTTCTTCTTCTTCACCTTATTATTATGTGAATGACTTTTATGAAAGTGCATTGTCACAATTGTTATATTTTATTATTAGTGTTGTCACTCATCTCTCTAACTGTGCCTAACTGATCAATGAACCTGTATCCTACCCCGTTTCCCCAAAAATAAGACACTGTCTTATATTAGTTTTTGCTCCCAAAGATGCGCTAGGTCTTATTTTCAGGGGATGTCTTATTTTTCCATGAAGAAGAATACAGTACACATTTATTGTTGAACAAAAAAAAAAAAAAAGGGAAATTTATTACCTGTATATATGGTCCGGTGGTCGTTGTCATCACAAACAAGCTCACTGATGGGCCGCAGCGCAGCCGGAGCTGTTCAGACAAGTGCAAGGTCTCTTTAAATCAGGAGTCAGTCGCCTGACGGTAGCTTCTGGGGCCTTATATTCCGGGGGAGGCCTTATGTTCGGGAGAGGCCTTATTATCGGGGAGGTCTTATTTTCAGGGAGATGCCTTATATTACAGCGAGAGGCAAAACTGTAAGTAGGTCTTATTTTCGGGGGATGTCTTACTTTCGGGGAAACAGTAGGTATGTATGTACGGGAAAGATACAGTCTGTATAGGATTCAGTACTATTCGTGGGTTCAGGCATGCACTGGGGGGAGGAGGGGGTCTTCTCCCCCTGATAAGAGGGGACTACTGTACACAGACAGGTATTGTTTATCTCTTGTTAGAATGATCCCTAAATATCACGAGGTTTGCCTTGTTGGGCTCTGTATATTTTTATATTCCTGTAGGTATTTGTGAGCTTTGTTCTGGAATATGGTTACATTACTGGAAAGCTAGAAACAGTTTGATTCTCCGGGGTCTGGCTAGAAAGCTTTGTTAGGCACAACCAGAGCAGCGCTTCGTGCAGGATTAATTTTTCCCCACTAGCGACGTAAAGCCCTTCTGAGCACGCTACTTCATGCCTTATCAATCACAGCATTTTCTATGCTTGCTGGTGAGAGCAGGCAACCTTCCTGGCCCTGTGTGAGATCTTAAGGGCTGTTTTCTCTAATCCAACCATGTCAAACTCACGGCCCGAGGGCTGCATGCCTCATTTACTTGGCCCGTGTTAGCCTTTGAGTTTGACATGCTTGCTCTAATCTTTTCAGATGATTATTTTCCTAGTGTCAGGTAGTTTTCTTATGTGCAGGTGCTGATCATTCCTCAGATGAATAGGGAAGGGATCTCTACAGACCCCCCAGAGTTCTCTGTGCAAGTCTCTCTCCTCAGGGATTCTCCCATTGCAACCTCTAGCAATGTGGGAACATGGCCTCCCTGGACTCCCATCTTTGCCCCCTCATCTCAGGGGGACCACTGCATCTACTGAGTTCCATTTCCTGCTCGAAGGCCCGGAAACTTTCTTCAGGCAGTAACTGGGCCATCACAGGTTCACCTCATCTGTTTCTCTTCTTTCTGGGAGCACTTCCCTTCCTTGTCCCATGTCCACTATCTTATAAAACTCTGTGTCATATATGTGCCTTTTTTTTCCCCCAGCTGTTTTTCAAGTGAGAAGACAAAGCTAGTCCCTGTTATTACATCTAGGCTGTAAGTAAAAGTCCTCCCTGCCCTATAATTTTATTCTGCCATTTTTTCTCTCATCCTCTATTTCTATTTCACTACCCTCATTGTCACATTGCAAAAAACACGATGAAATAGCTTTCATTTATGAAACCCTGTATGTGCAATGGCTTGTATCCCTCACTTGGTAAATATTATGTCCAGCAACCATGACTGCAAGTTGGGATCTTTTTATTTATGAAATATTTCAAACATTTAGAAAAGTGGAAAGTAATATAAATGTTCTCAACACCCAGAATTGACAAGACTAACCTCTGGCCATATTTGCTTCAGCAAAAGCTGAAGTTTCCTTTGATTCTCCTTCCCCAAACCCATCTACTGCTTTCTCTCTGTTTAGGTGGCCATCATTCTGGCTGTGGTATTCTTCGTGTCCGTGGACTTACACATTCAAGGCAAGCTAATTATCTCCATTTTACTGGGGAGGAATCTGAGGCTCCAAGAAATGAAGCAGCATGCACGGGGTCATGCAGTTTAAAACTGGTGAAACCCGTTTTGAAGCCCGGGTCTCTCTGGCCCAAAGCCATGTACTTCACGAGAAAAATACATTCATCTTCCTGAAGCCCTATTCAAGTCATATCATTCCCAATTTTGATTGCTACCCTTGAATTAAATGTAAGTGTCTTATCTTGGCTTTAGAATCCTGACAAAGCATGACTTCAGTGTAGCTCAGCCACTCCTACTCTATGTAAACTTCTTCCTTTTCACATCATACAAAACCTCTTGTTGCCCCAGCATCACCATGAATTTTCTTGCTGCTGTGTCATCTGCCTATATTTTTTCCTCAAATGTCCTCCTCACCTCATTTCTATAGGTCACAATCCATAGGGATCACTCATTTTTTATCTGACAAAATGCATCATTGATTCATTCATTCACATCAAATATTTTGTTGTTGTTAATCCTCACCTGTTAATAGGATATTTTTCTATTGATCTTTTAGAGAGTGGAAGAAAGGGGAGAGAGAGAGAGAGAGAGAGACATAAATGTGAGAGAGACACCTCAATTGGTTGCCTCCCCCATGCACCCCAACCAGGACCAGGGATCGAGCCTACAACCAAGGTGCATGACCTTGACCGGAATTGAACCTGGGACCCTTCAGTGCACAGGCTGATGCTCTACCTACGGAGCCAAACCTTTAGGGTCATGTCAAATATTGATGAATGCAAAGAGCAGATGATCAATGGCTGTTTGAGTCTTTGTGTCTTCCCTGCTTGTGGTTATTCTGTCACCCTACTCAGAATCTTACCACAAAGCATTCTGCCATCCTTTATAATATTTTGAATATATAACCTCCTTCTATCTGGTAACTAACTCTCTGTATTACTCTGAATGTCTACCATAGTGCCTTTGTATATAATGGGTACCCAGCAAATGCTTATTAAATTGATCATACACCCCAAATTTGGATATCCTGGGAAATATAGGGAAATTGGTAAATTAGTAGCTTTTTTATTTTCATTTACTTTCAGCTATTTAAAAAAAATATGGAGTACAAGGGATTTCTTGGGTTGGTAAGTACATAGAGCCCTTTTAAAACCTCCAGTGTTCTGTCCCTGCAGAACCTTGATAACCAGTGTTTCTCCTCCAAACCTCCAAAACACAAAAGGAAGTCTCAACTCTGTGTTCCACCCACAGTAAACGGCATTAACATCTTAAAGCAAGTTGGCTGAAAGACATTTGGATCCCAGCAAGTGATATTAGGCCAAATTTCCGCACTGATACAATCTGATGTTATGGTTTACTACAATTGTTTTGTTCTTTGTGGCTTGAGTGATTGTATGTTGTTATTATTATTGCCATGGAAAGTGCCACTGAAATGAAAGGCGTTGCTGTCAATGGACCTTTTTATGGGTACTGGGCTGTGGAGCAACCCTCTTGAGCTGGAATAAAAAATACAGTAGATTCCCCAGCTAATCCCATGCAAGTTTAGTCCCATTTTAGAGGCCCCTCTGCCTTCAACTAAAACAGAACAGTGACTTTGAAATTATTCATTACAGAAGGCTGAAAATAAATCATGTATTAATGCTGCATATTATGGGAAAAAGTGTGCTTTGTGATATAAAAAGAATTTGGCACTGGATAGAAATGCTTGGATTTACTTCTGTGCTTGTGACACATAATTTCACTCAGCTAGGGGATTAACTAAAGAATGAGAAGGAAAAAATATATATATACCTAAAACCAGAATAAAAACTCCATGCTGCTTCCCCTTATTCAATTCTGTGAGTAGGGACACTGTTGATTCGGACACATCCCATTTCCTTTTAATTATTTATCCTTCTGGAAGCTGGACAGACCAGAAATGTGATCAGGTGGGATTGTGAAAAGGTAATGAAATCTTCCCATTGGCACCCTTCCACGGGGACATCCTGTGGCTCCTGTCCGAGGAGCAGCCAGCACTGCCCTCCATCTAGCACATCCATTTTAAATCAAGACCAGGGTGCATCATCAGTGGGCATCTTTTTGGTGTCAATGCAGTTTAGATCAATGAGCACTGATTGCATACCTAATGGATGCCCAGCCCAACACTAGGTTCTATGGTAGAGCCAATGAGATGCCTGATTTTTCAACTCTCATAACTGAATAGCACTATGAAGAATGGTATTAGTAATTGTAATTACATGTGGCCACCCAAAAAAGAAATACGTTCAGCTACCTCATTCTGTAATGATGTAGTAGGTCTGTGTGCTCTTACCATTAGATTGTTGTTTTTATGTAGATTTGGGTCCATTCTACCTTGGGTAAAAATCCAACAGCATTTTCTGCCCAGAATTTAATAAAAACAATAAAAAGGATTAAATAGTGTGATTGGACCCATAACTAAAAATATATTAGATATACTAAATAGTTACTAAAAATATATGTTTGTTTATTATACATGTATATACAGTATTACAGTTTAATCACTAAGCCGTAACTGATATGAAGAACTCACTAAAATCAAGCTATAATGTGAGCAGCCTTGCTAACAGTGTCACCCAAAGGAAAGTCATGTCCATGATGGGGTCTGGTTTTTAATCAGCTTCTCTTCAGGCTCTGTCAGTCTTCACAGTTTCTTTGGTGTCCAAAACTGGTCTCATGTTAAGCCATTTGCTTTTTTATTCTGGAACTCACATATATTTACAAAGAATTATTCTCTTTTTTCTGTCATTGCTCTCAAGATTCAGGTTTTACGTCTTCACTAGATATTTCCAATACTCCAAGTTCTTATTGTTCCTAATTTGCTATTGCACGAGCATGGCTGGTGTGGCTCAATGGTTGAGTGTCAACCTATGAACTAGGAAGTCACAATTTCATTCCCACTCAAGGCATAAACCTGGGTCGCCCTATTCCCAGTGTGGGGCATGCAGGAAGTAGCTAATCAATGATTCTTTCTCATCATTGATGTTTCTATCTCTCTCTCCCTTTTCCTTCTTCTCTGAAATCAGTAAAAATATATTGTAAAAAACGATTTAAAAAATAAACCCTGACAGGATAGCTCAGTTGGTTGGAATGTCATCCTGATGTGCCAAGGTTGCAGGTTCAATCCCTGGTCAGGGCACAGACAAGAATCAAGCAATGACAAACCAATGTTGCTATCTCTCTCAAATCAATACATTTAAAAAATGTTCCACTTCATTATCTTTAGGTGAATAGCAATATGTAAATGCAAATTAAAACCACAAGGAACTATCATTTCACATCTACTAGAATGGCTACAATAAAAAATATAACACAAGTATCAGTGAGAATGTGGAGGAACTGGAACTCTCATGAATGACAAGTGGTATTGTAAAATGGGACAACCATTTTAAAACCGGCTTGTGCTTTCTTAAAAAAGCCTTGGCCAGTGTGACTAAGTTGGTTGAGCATCATCCCATGCACCAAAGGTCGCCTATTCAATTCCCAGGCAGGGTGCATGCCTAGTTTGGAGGTTCGGTTCCTAGTCAGGGTGTGCAGTGGAGGCAGACAATCACATTGCTCTCTCTCTCTCCCTCTCTCCCCCCCCCCTCTCTCTCTCTTCTCTCTCTGTCTCTCTCTTCTCTCTCTCTCCCCCCCACCCTCTTTCTCTTTTTCTAAAGTATTAATAAAAAAATATTATTTTAAACAGCCCGGCCGATGTGGTTCAGTGGTTGAAGATTGACCCATGAACCAGGATATCATGGCTCAATTCCTGATCAGGGTACATGCCCAGGTTGCCAGCTCAGTCCCCAGTGGGAGGCGTGCAGGAGGCAGCTGATCAGTGACACTCTCTCATCATTGATGTTTCTGTCTCTCTCTTCCTCTCCATTCCTCTCCCTGAAATCAATAAACATATTTTGAAGTTAAATATACATTCATTATATTATCTAGCTATTCGACACTGATATGTAGTAAAAAAAAAAAAAGAAAGAAAGAAACAGATTTGCACACAAATGTTCATAGCAGCATTATTTATAATTGCTAAAAGCAAAAACAGTTCAAAGATTGTCCACCAACTGGGGAGTAGATAAATAAAATGTGTCTGACCATATAGTGATTCATGATACAACATGGATAAACCTCAAAAGCATTATACTAATTGAAAGAAGCCAGATGCAAATGGTCACATATTATGATTCCATGTATATGAAATATCCAGAAAAGGCAAATCTGTAGAGACTGATAGTATATTAGAGTTGATTATGCTGAGCATAGGAATGGGGATTAACTGCAATAGGCATGAGAGATTAGGGGGTGGAGGGAAATGATGGAAATATTATAAAACTGTATTGTAGTAATGGTTGCATAACTCTTAAGATTTTCCCCAAATCATTGAATTGTACAGTTAAAATTGATTAATTTTATGGTATGTAAATTATGCCTTAGTGAAGCTGCTTTTTTAAAATTAATGAATATTGTATGTGCAATTCGGCATTTCATCTTTTTCACTTAAAACCATACCTACCGTCAATATTTGTTAACGTCATAAAAGATCATTTGAAAACATTTTCCTAATTACTTAATATTCTTTGATATACACATACTCAAAATTTATCTAATAGTTTCCTTTTAGATTGTTTGTGATCTTTTAAAATAATGTTTTGTTAAACCTCTTTGTGCCTGCCTGTTAACGGTGTGACCTCAGATGTGTTATTTTTCTTTCAGGCTTAATTTTCTGATAGGAAAATGGGCATAATTAATACTTCCTACTTCTTAGGTACAACAAGATTATTCTGAGCACCATATAAAATCAAGCGTGAAGCATTAGCACTTGGTAACGGCAGACACCAGCTAGATGTTAGCCATCATATTGCTCTCAACAGCAATCATTATACAACTTTGAATTTATGGTTATTTCTCAACTTAGAATCATAGATGTGAAATCTCAGGAGTCATTTCTTAATAACACTGCTCTCTGGATTGGAAATAGGCAAACACATTCTTGGCCCTTCTCTACCCCATTTTCTTTTTTTAATCCTTATTTTTAAAAGTACTACATATGTCCCCTTTTTCCTCCCATTGACCTTCTAAAGCCTGCCCCCTCCTGACCCAGGTCCACACCATTTTCTGATACTGGGAACCCAGACTGGTTCTTCAGATTCTTGCTCTGATGATATTTCATCATCTAAACTTCTCAATCTCTCCAACCCCAAACACTCCAAACACATTCATCTTGCGATTTCTCTCAAAGTTGGGGGGGGGGGGGGTTGAGGGAGGGGAGAAAAGGGGGAGTGAATTAGGTGAACTTGGATAAAAATATTGGGCAAAAGTGAAAATGGGTAATAATAAATTACATTATTCCTCTTAGGTAATATAGTTGCCTTTTCAGAGGGATCACTAGTGTCTAAATAAATACAGAGAATTGGAACATGGGGTCTTGACTCTTCTCTACTGAAGGAACAAAAAATATTGGTAATTTTGTGTTCAAACCTCAGACTATTTTGTATGTGGTTATGCTGCCCAAGTTCCTGAGCCCGGCATATGATTCTTCATTATTTACCTTTATTTACTTCTCCAGCTCCAATTCTTACTTCCCCGGTGTGATACTGTAGATCACACTGTAGATCTTGCCATTCCCTGAAATGAGCCATGCTTTCTGTCCCACAAGGCTTTGTGCATCATAATTCTCGCTCTCCTTCTATCTCTAGCCACTTCATTTGACTAACTTCTACTTATAACCCTGGCTTCAGCTTAAATACTTGAAACTATTTCCTGTCCCCAAGAACAAGTTAGGTACTCCATCTTTAAGCTCACATGGCACCCTGTCATTACCTTCCTGGATTTAAATTGCCTGTTTATTTGCCTTCTTCCTGATCGCACTATGTGGCAGCCATGGGTTGCATCACTTTGATCTCCCTTCAAGAAAGAACTTGCTATTTAACTGCAAGGAGGGCAATTAGCAGACAGTCACTAGCTGTTAATGCATTTAAATCTGCCTCAGCTTTCAAACTGAGGCCATAGTCTTTTGGGGCAGCCCAGCCAATGACTGATCATAATAGTGGTACTAAGGCTAACTCAAGACTTTTAGTGTTAAGTCGTCAGATTGGCTGAGACTTTGTCACATCTGCATTGTGATCTGAGACTCTCTCAACCTCATCATACTTCCTCCTTTTTCCTTTAGCAGATGTTGTATCTGCTTTTTGGTATGAAGGGTTTCCCTGCAGAATCCTGCTTCCTCTTTCACTTTCATGGTGTGGCTCCTTTGATAAAGCTCTCAGTTGTCATGGCATCTGTTTTTTGGTTAACCTAATTAGCAAGGACTATGAGCTCACTGAAGGTGAGGGCCACATTCTTATTCAAATTCTGTCTTTAGCTCCCAGAGCAACACACAGTAAATAAATCTCAAGATAGTTTTCAACACTGAATTATGTCTTGATCTTATGCAATTCACAGATATTGGTCAACATTCAAGAACATTTTTATTTGAAAATTCAGATTCATATATGAAATGCACTGTGGGAATGACATAATTGTGCCTTTTCACCTGGGTATTTTCTAATGCTTACATTTATACCAAATATATAATTTACCCTTAGGATATTCCCATGGGCTAATGTAATTGAGTATGAGTCATAATAGATATTTGTACTTGAAATTACACAATAGCTATAAAATTGTTATTTACTACCCAAATAGCAAATTTTAAATATTACTGCTTATGCCTAGAAATCTCATCTAAAGGTTGTTTTATAAAACAAAATCCAAAGGCATTAAAAATCCTTCAAAATCCAGGCCCTATTTATTTGGCACTTGTCACACTACCATCTATATGAAGTTTCTACCTGTTCCCCAGGAGACAGAACTTTTTTTGAGGACAAGCAATTCTGTACCTCATCTCTCCCACTCTAATCTAAACCTCAGCATTGACAAGGGCTGCATTGTACTTGCAAGCAATAGATTTCAAATACCTCAGTTGAAATAAAAGCTCCACCTAATTGTGACCTTCACCTTCTAAAATTCATTCTTGTTTTCCTCACCTTGAACCCCATCTTATAAGAATTAGTAGTGAAAAAAAAGAATTAATAGTGAGATTTGGAGATGCTTCCTTCCCTCTCCTTTCTCTTTCTCCTTGCTCTCACTCTCTCCTTCCCTACCCCCATCTTCTTTCTCTCCCTTCCTTGTTCACCCTTTCCTCTTCCGATTTTCCTCCCCACTTCTCTTTATCCTTTCTTTTATTCTCCCAACATTCATTGAAGGTCAACTATCTCCCAGGCACTTGAGCCACGAATAAAGCAGACAAGGATTTTGTCCTTCTGGACCTTCGCAGTTACATACTCCTTGACATAGGGCACTGTGATGTGGAGTAAACTACCAACATCATGAATTCTAGATTTTTATTTACTGATTTTACAGAGGGAGAGGAAGAGGAAGGGAGACGGGAGGGAGGGAAGGAAGGAGGGAAGGAGGGAAGGAGGGAGGGAGGGAGGGAGGGAGGGAGGAAGGAAGGGAGGGAGGGAGAGAGAATTGTTTTTCCACTTATTATGCATTCATTGGCTGATTCCTGTATTGCCCTGACCTAAGATTGAACCCACAACCTTGGCATATTGAGACAATGCTCTAACCAACTGAGCAACTGAGTTCTACATTTTAATTCAACTTCTAATGCTAATTGATTGCATGATCTTTGGTGGGTTATTTAGGTTATTTATGCTGCAGTTTTCTCATGTGTGAAATGAGAGCTTGGGATGGCTTTCACCCTAAAGTTCTCTTCTGCCTTTAAAATAATCATAATTTCCATAATCATATGTTTTTACGTTTGTGGAAAAAAATTATGAAAATTGACTGTGGGTCTTTTACAACTAATTCTGTAAATAAAAAGGCCTGAAAAGTACATAATCTAAAAGAAAGAATATTTGAACTCTTAGATACTATGTATCTGTTGGTTTTGCCCAACCGAGAGATTCCCAATATCAGATGTACAGGTAATCACAGGTCTTCACTTGGCTGCCAAATCATACAACTCAAGTCAAGCACTGGGAATTCACTTTTTTAAAATGTCATGAGTTTTATAGTGTCATATTTATGAGTATGTTTAAACAGGTAGTATAAGCTAAGATATTCAACCAGAGGAGGTTCACCATCATACTTCCTTAATAAGATTGGCAATAAACAGGCCCTAGCCCATGCCTGTGATGGATTATTCATCATTCTAACAAATCTCTAGTTCTATGCTCTAGGCAGACCAAGTCTAAACAAGCCTCTTCTTAGCTTACTCACCTCTCACTTTCTATCTCTATATGACACAGGATAATATTAGTCACTTATATACATCACTAGATAGTAATCAAGCAGGCTACATCTTTGCCTGGCACTGCAGAAATCAGAAATGTACAAGGCATGAGTGGCCCCTCCCATCAAAGAGCTTACCTATACCATAGTAGCCAAGTCTTCATGTCAGCAGTGTATTATAAGGGCCAGCATAAGGTTACTTAAATTTCTTGTAGAAGCAGAGAGCAGAAAGCAAATATTCTGGTCTGTTACACTGGAAGCTACCCCATGATAGAAGCTGTCCAACTTACCATTATGTTCCCAATGCCTAGCACAGTTTGTCCACCAAAGTATGCACTCAATAGATATGAATTGAATGGTTAAACATATGGTCTGAAGTGAATAAGGATGGTCAGGTGAACGTTCCCAGAAGAAAAGACAGTAAGACAGTTGAGTCAGGTTTTAAAGAATTGAGAGACATTAGATGCTATAAGGCAAGAGGAAATTTCTAGAGAGATTATAAGCAAAGTTACAGAAATAGAGATAAAAGTAGGATTTGGATGCAAAATTAATACTGAGATTGATCCTTTAAAAGTTAATGTCATTTCACTTCATGGCTAATAGATTGTCCAAGAACCAGAGGCTGCTTCAACATTTGTTCATTTGGGCTGTGATTCAAGGACCTGGGAAAAATGCCTGGCCTTTCTGTGTAACTAACTTCAAAAAACTCTCCTAATCAAGTGTTGAGGACTTTTTATCTCTAAAATCTCTAACTACCAGGATAGGCAAAAAGTAAGTTTACATTTGTTTGTATAGAAAATCACACAGTAATCTATATATATAAAAGCCTAAGCGACTGAACAGCTGGTCACTATGATGTGCACAGACCTCCAGGGGGCAGACACTCAATGCAGGAGTTGTCCCCTGGTGGTCAGTGTGTTCCCACAGTGGGAGTGCCACTCAGCTGACCCACTCATCCTGGCAGCCCACCAGCTGGGTGGCAGCCACTCCATCCCTCAATAGTCCTGCAGGTCCAATCTCCAGAGAACAGGCCAGGCACCATCCCAAAGTTGGCCTCAGACACCATGGCTGCTTTCCCCTCCCTACATGCTCTGCAAGGAAGAAATGATATAAAAGCTGCTGCTGGGTGGTTCCCGACAACCAGGGCAAACGTCAGCAGGATAGATCCAGATCCCAGGTTGCAAGGTCATCCCACTGTCTTCTCAGGGGGCCAGTCACATCTAGGTCCCCCCTTATTCCTCTTGGGCTGGGCACCAGATGCAGGGCTCATGGCTGGCAAGTGCTGCTGCTGCTGAGGCAGCGCGAGCCTCTCCCAATCAGGACTGACTGGGTGGGAGTCTGCTGCAGGTGCAACAGGGCCGGGATGAGCGTAAGTGGTAGGCAGCAGCTGCAGGCAGTTTTAGACTGCCAATGTCAGCCCAGTCCCCACAGGCTATGTCAAGGGATCCCCACCTATGCACGAATTCATGCACCAGGCCTCTAGCTAATAAATCCTATCTAATAAAAGAGTAATATGCAAATTGACTGTACCTTCACTACACTCACAAACCATGCCCACCAGCCATGTCCACCAGCCAATCAGAGCAAGTATGCAAATTAACCCAACCAAGATGGCTACCTCCACAGAGAGCAGGAGAGAGGCCTGGGTTACCCCTGGCAATGGAGGAAACCAAGCTTTCCAGATACCCTGACCTGCAGAGGCTAAGGCAACAAAGTTTCAATGGCTGTGTGAGCAGAAGGCTTGGCTCCGCTCCAGGCTACAAAGTTTCAATGATAGAAAATAAATAAATCCCAAACACCAGGGCCTCCACTTGGGTTGCTGGGGGGCGTGGCTGGCCTGCAAACTACCACAGGCCCCTTGCCCAGGCCACCCCACACCAACATCCACCCTGATCCAGGACACCCTTCAGGGCAAACCAGCTGGTCCCCACCTGTGCAGCAGGCCTCTAGCCTATCTAATAAAATAATAATATGCAAATTGACCATCACTCCAACACACAAGATGACTGTCCTCATCTGCCTAAACTTTATTTCCCACAATGGTAAATGGGAACAATAATACCCAACCTTTTCACATGATTCTGGAGAAGAAGCTAGTAAGATTATGCATATGACAGCTTTTGCAAAATATAAAGTAAACAAAGATATAAGGAGTTACCACTTTTGAGTCTTCTCTAAGCATATGGCAGTCTCAAATTACCAAGTATTTCTGTTCCATTATACAAATAGTTACTGAAATCCCAAGACTTCTTAAAACAGGAGTCAGGAAAAGGTTGACAATGTCTCTTGAATATCACATTCTCTTAGAATTTGCTTCTATAGTTTCTTATCTTTTTACCAGGTTCTAAATTTACTCTTGTTCCTGTGACTAATACTTTGGAGTTCTCAATATGTGTCTGTTGAATTAATATATGAATTATTCAGTGTTTATTAATCAGGATAGTCTGGGCTATACTGCAATAACAGATAAACCCTGAAATCTCAGTGAGTTGCCTAAGAAAACTTTATTTCTCACTCATGTTAAATCTGATGCAGATCAGTGGGGCAGAGGATGTCTCCAATGATTCAGAGGTTCAGGGTTTTTCTGTAATTGTTGACACAGTTTCCAAGATAGCTGTAGGAAAAGAAGAGAAGATAGAGAAAGCTCAAAGCTTTTTTTTTTTTTTATCTTCACCCAATGACATCTTAACATTGATTTTCAGAGAGAGTGGAAGGTAGGGAGAGAGAGAGAAACATTTGTGAGAGAGAGAAACATGGGTCAGTTGCCTTCCATATGCTCCCTGACAGGGTTAGGGGTTGGGGATAAAGCTCAAAGATTGTAACTGCCCTACAAGTGACACCTGTCATTTCCATTCACAGCTAATCGCCAGAACTTATAATATAGCACAAGAATTGCAGAAGAAACTACAAAATATAGGGGAGTTAATGCTGGGTGTCAAAATATTTGCTGGGTATTAACTTCTCTGTGACTGTGACAAAAGGCCCTCCCTCTCAACAAGAGTCATTGCACCCCAGGTGGTCTGATAAGGCACAAAGAAGCACAGCAATACTTAAGACAAAAACATTCCTTGATTTTGTGGAGGCTATGTTGAAGTGAAAGAATGAAAACATTCTGGCTGCACTCTGGTTTTACAGTATTGTCTACTCTCCATTCCTCCACTCAGTCATTGTTTATTCTTCAACTGTGCCATTTTTGAAGGTGTTCAAGTTTGTGAAAGAATAGGACTGAGATCATTCTAATTGCTCTGTGGTCCTCCCCAGGGAAGTGAGACTTGCTTCTTCTGTTTTAGCTCATGTCTGCTGGTCGTGAGGTTCAAAAGCCCCTGTGGTTTTAACTGGAAGAGGGAAAGAAAGCTTGGAGGCAGTGCCTTCCAGCTGGACTTGTTTGGATTGGCACGGTCTCTGTAAGCATCGTGACTCCAGAGCCGCTGGAAAATGTACTTATCACCCTAGGGGGTTGAGCAGGAAGGGGAAGGTCCCAGACGATAGAGTCAGAAAGAAAGCTAGTGGAAAAGGAGCCTTGGCTTTTTGGTGGGTAAGCAGGAGGAAGATAGGGAGTCCAGCTTCAGGGTATGCACAAGCTGTGATAGTATCTTCACTCTCCTAGCCAGATGGAATGGAAGCCATTATTAGTTTTCTTCGAAGGAATGGGAAAGTTATGCAGTTATGGTTCCTTTTTTTTTTTTTTTTTTTTGCCAATTTCTTGTGATAGTCTTTTCCTTTTTTCACCAGAGCTTAAAATAAATATTTTTTTTTTTCTTGTCTGCCAAAGCCCTGACACCAATCTCTGGGCTGACTTCACCCATGACTTGCTCCTCTAATGCAACCCTAGCCTTTCTTGATTCTCTGCATTGCACTTAATACTTGTACTAGATATTCTTAGCATCCATTTCTACCACCTCTAGCTCCAGTTTGTCTTACATCACATAGGCCAGAAAGCTAAATATTACATTCACAGTCTCTCCTTGATGTTAAGTCTAGATGAAAATGTAGGGCCCGCCAATGAAATGCACTTTCATGAGATTGGAAAGTGTAAGGGAAGAGGATTTTGATTCAGTGTCATTGTTGACTGATACACACTGTCGCCAAATGGGAACTTTTGTAGTGACCAGGGAAGCTGGTCAGGGAAGGAGAATTGAA
This sequence comes from Lasiurus cinereus, assembly GCA_011751065.1. Taxonomy (NCBI): domain Eukaryota; kingdom Metazoa; phylum Chordata; class Mammalia; order Chiroptera; family Vespertilionidae; genus Lasiurus; species Lasiurus cinereus. The sequence goes on from JAAGEH010000297.1 coordinate 3,058,912, forward strand.
GCTGTGGGGCAGCTTGGATGATGAAAATGCTTTCCTACAGCTTCCTAAAGTTTGGTGGCACCCCCTGTGTTCAGTACATGCCACTCTCCCTATCATTTTGTAACTAATTTTTTATTTTACATCTTATTCTGTATGAAATACCTAGAGTTGTTTCTATTTCCTTACCTACTATGCAGTGCTTTTAAACACTATCTCGCATAGTCATTGACTACAGCATGTCCAAAGTCACTCACTCACTAAGAAGTAGTCATTAGATGTATTCTAAGACCCATGCTCTTATCCCCCCCATTTTTTTTACCACCTCCTTCCTTATCTTTTATGGTCCAAATTAAATTTCATCTCCATTCTCACCCTGACCCTGATTCCTCCCTTCCAAGCAGATGTCTGCCCCATGCCTCTTCCTGTTGACTTATCCTGCCTAATATTAATATTTAATTTTCCCCTTTAATCTTGGCTCCACAAAAAAAAAAAAGAAGAAAAGTTAGCTCTTATGGAAAATGAAATGCTTTCTAATGCTTCTGTAGCCACCCTTCTTGTGTATTCTTAACATTTGTTCATGGCACTGTGCTAACCTGTAAAGCCTAAGAACATGGCACAGAAGGCCATGTTCTTCTCCCATCCTCATAGCTCAATGTCTATAGGACACTTGCAGGCACTACTGGGAGACAGGGATGCACATTCTGGTGGAGGAGGAAGCCCTATTTCCAAAGAAATGGGGGAGAAAGAGGAGACAAGAAGAAATTGTCTAGGAATTAGCCCATACAAGAAGTCTTGGGTTTTCGTCTTTTCTGACTAATTACACATTTGCTTAATTTTTCACATCTTCTAAAGTCTCCTGCTTTTATTTTACAACAAATATCAAATTGTCTCCCTCTCTCTTAATTTACATATCTGCAGCTGGGATAGGGGAGTCAGATAGAGGAGCAAAAACATCAGCTGTGCATGCCACAGACTGCCCTCAAAGAGAAACTTCGAAGTCTTTTCAAAGGTTAAAGAAAATTTGCCAGTCTGGAAGCTGCTGGGGAAATCCAACACATACTTGACTTCTTTCCAATCTAAGGAGAGAGCCTCAGTGATGGGGATCTGTAGCTCATTTGAAGAGATCCAGGGACATTAGAATTCAATGTGGAGCATCTGGATTTGCAATAGGAAAAGCTTCTTTAGATGGTAAAATGGGATCTTCTCCTTAAATTTTACCTTGTGACTTTCCCACTAGACCTGTTTCAAAGTTTTGGTCCTGGTATTGGTTGTTCAGTTCATGAGAATTAATACGAGTACCAAGAAGCTAGCTTTAGATTGAAGACCAAGCAGATAAACAAAGGGGGTGGGGTGGTGGTAGAAGGAAGAGTGAGTGAGGTGTCACAGGGAACTCAGGGAGAAAGAAAGTAGAGATAAAGAGCACTTCTCAATGGAAATATCCTGTCCTACCTGCTTCAAGACCCAATCTGACAAACTCTTATAATATTCATTGTTTAGGTCATTCATGTTGTACTGACCAACTAACAAGCCCTTTAATTATTTATAATATTTTCCTGTGTATACAGAGGTCCTTCAATAACAAATAACATCATTTTGTTCAACATCATTTTATTATAACATTGATGAGATGCTAGGAACTTAATTCTTGTTTGTAGCAATTAGCCTATGGTAACATTAGTTTCGTTATATGTCATTTTGCTTCAAGTCACAGAAGCCACTGACAACATTAGGTAAGGATTTATTGTACTTGGTTTTACAGTTAGATTGCTGGCTCCTACACTCACTTTTCCAGTGATTTCTGGGTGGTTTTTGGGCCAGCAGCCTCTCTGAGGAGCTTGTTAAAAATGCAGAATCTCAGGCCTCACTCTCACCAGGCTAAATCGGAATCTGCAGTTTAACAAGATTGCCATGATTCATGTGCACATTAAAAACTGAGAAGTAGTGCCCTACAACTCCAGAACTGATGAGGAAGAGAGGATAGTGAGTGATGGAGTGAGGGAGGAGGCTAGTACGAAGCAATTGCACTTACCATGGCCTCTATTCTTGGGAAGACTAATGGAGGTTAAGCAGTAGATGAACTTGTCTTGGGCCAGCATAAACCAGGAATAGTTGTACCCTAAGCCAGCGGGGTCTCAAAGTTTAGTTTGCATCAGAATCATATGTAGGGCTTGTGAAAGCACAGATTGCTGGATCTGCATGTTTTCCAGAGTCCCTGATTCAATAGGCCTAGGGGGCCTGGATCTGCATGTCTAATCAGGGCATGGATGATGCTGATGGTGCTGATCCAGGGACAACACTTGAGAACAATTATCTTAAGCAATAAAGATACTGAGATTAAAGACTCTCCCTTCTAGCTGAGCTGGTGTGGCTCACTGGTTGAGCATAGACCTATGAGCCAGGAAGTCATGTTTTGATTCCAGGTCAGGGTACATACCCAGGTTGAGTGTGGGTGGGCAGGAGGCAGTCAACCAATGATTCTCTCTCATCATTGATATATCTCCCTTCCTTTCTGAAATATATTTTCAAAAAAATAAAGATTCTCCCTTTTATAAATTATTTGGGGTAATTATGGTCTCAAATCCCTTTTGAATTTGCCATTGGAGAGCAGACCACTCCAATGACTTCCAGAAAGAGGCCCTCCTGGGAAAGCCCTGATGCATTTCCACCAGCTGTATTGGGTTGAGGGCTAATTAGGAGGGAAGCTAGAATGGTCCTGCTTTCCCAGCCGTGTTATCCAGCAAGCCCAGGGACAGTGGGTTGGTAAAGAAAATTATACAGAGGAGACCCGGAAGCTGCCATTTCATCAGGGAAGGTTTTGCCTTTTCATTACAAGAGAAAGCTAGCATTTCCCATCTTTCCTTCCACCAAAAGTAGACAACCATAAAACCAAAGTCAATTTCTTACAATTTAGTAACCTCAGTGCCAGCCAATTATATTCTGGGACATGAGAAACAGCTGTTGTAACATTAGAACTTGAACAGTTTCATCTCAGCTATTTAAAGGGATAAAAGAGCCAATATTTTCATTCCCCTGTGATATTATCAAGACATGATAAACAACCAAGACTATAGTATTAATTACATTAATTTGGAGAGGAGAGAGACCACTTTAATTGCTCCAAGCTGGAGTATAATTTTTTATGGGCAGACAATCATTCCATAAATTCACATTAGAAAGAGTACTCTGTCTTTTTCTATCAGCAGCAAAACTTCTGGAAGCCAAAGACACAAAAAACAAAAACAATAACCACCCTGTCTTAAGGTGGATTTCAATAGAAAAAGAAACTCTCACTGCTCCCATCTATTCTTTATGGAATCCTGACATGTTGAGATATTTAATAGAAACATGGGGAATATGTTTGTCTTGAAATAATTCATAACCTAAAATAAGAAGTAGGACCCTTATAGCTAGATTTGAATACTTTCTCATATATTGAATAGACATAGAGTGGCACCTTCCTCTCAGGGTTAAAAAAAAAACAGATGAGTGATGGATATAAAAATGTAATCTGTAACATCCTTAAAAGAAGGAAAGGAAAGGGAACTATTATTTATTGAATGCTTCTACATAAGGCATTGAGCTAGGTGCTTGACTTATATGCTCATACTTTAATATTCATAAGAAATCTTAAGAGAAGTAAAAATATAAGGAGAGAATGTAACAAATAGGTAATGAACATGCCAATTTTGTCAATGTGGGAATTTTTTAGATAAGCTGTCCAGCTCAGATTAAGTAATGTGATATATATTATGCCCTACAGGTATTCTCTTTCACTCCCAAAACATAAAACATACGGCTTGACTAATAGGTGGTCACTTTCTGAAATCACCCAAACTTACACTATACGTACTTTCGGAAATGAAAATATACCTTAGTAAATCTACCTACTAAGGCTTCTAGGATTAAAAACTCTACTTGGCTCCAATGGTTGTGATGGAAGGGGAGAATTCAGGGTGGAACTAGGAAGTAGCTCCTCAGAGCTGTTGAATGTATCAGTGGCTTTGGACTAGTATTTGTATTGGGGGCCCAGGGTACTCCATCCAGCTTTCTAGAAGTACTTGGTCTAGAAACTCTCTAAGAGCACTACTAATATTCTTGCATTTTGCCTGGTATTCCTGCAGATGCTTTCAGACTTACTATGGAGTCTGAATGGGTTTTCTAATCTTCTGAATGCTCTGGAAACTTATTTAAGGATAAGAGCAGGTCAATGCTTGACTAAAGCAATTTTAGTATTTATACATCTTTTACTCTAAGGAAGAAGGGATTCAAAGAAATCAAAAGAACATTCTAGGATTCTGTATTCCTTCTTTGCCAGAATTAGAGATATTGCTATAGGTGGGGAGCATTCAATGGAGAAGGAAAAACTCAATGTTGTGACATTCTCAACCACAGGATTTCTTTTTATGTAGAAATATTCTCCTAACTTAAATGTCTAGTAGGGGATAGCTTGAGCAAATCTGGAACACTATATGAACATACAAAAAAATCACGAAGTAAAACTGTATGTATCAATATGAAATCATGTCTGAAATATATTGTAAGAGAATTTCAGCTTCAAACAGAAGTATTCAATGTGATTTCACTTTTATTTAAAAATATATAAATATTAATGGGAAAATAATGGTTGTGTATATAGGAAAATCTTAACATTAGTTATCACTTGAGAATGGAATTACAGGCAAACTTTATAACCTCTTTGCTTATCTACATTTTCTAAATTTTCTGTGGTAACATAAATTGCAAAAATAAAAAATTTTTCTGAGCAAGTATTATTTTTTATAATCATTGGGATGATAATAAATAATATTTATTGAAAGCCTACCACTGTACATAGTGCTTTACCTTTGTTAGCAAATAAATTGACATTAATTGCAGAGTTTTATTTTTTTTCTTCTCCTCCTTAGTCATCTGAAAATTCAGCTCTTTCTGACTTCTATTTCTAGCCTTCTTTTGGAAAACAGGCAATAAAATGAGGACGAGGATGATTTGGAAAGGAGGATGCTGGTATACATAAGGAAAGGACTATAGATATCGATACAGGTATACGCTCATGCCTGTTCCAGAGTTCAAGTCACGTTGGCCAAAAACACTTTTTCTAAGTGAAAGCAAATGGAAGATGTATAAATACTAAAATTGCTTTAGAAATACCTTTATTCTAATTTAAATATACAAAGATGGATGAAATAGGGTACATTAAAATACTTAGACACTCTGAAGACCTAAAAAGCAACTAGACACCTAGCTAACGGATCTTCTAAGATTCCTCAAACATAACCATACTCAAATGATCCCCCCAAAATGCCACTTACTCTTGTTTTATGATGACCCAGAGAGATGATAGTATGACTAACATCCACATTTATTTTGGGTTTGCTCTTAACCAGGTTTTAAAAGCTTGATTTAAAAAAAACACACACAAAAAAACAGAAATCACTGCAGAAGAAATTATGTGACCTATCCAATATCTCACCTTTCTTCCTGGCTAACACAATCTAAATTCTATTTGGGTTGAGCAGGAGCCTACAAGGGAAAGGAGGCTCAGCTCTGATGGGTTATTCTTGGTCTAGGCCAATGCAGTGGTTAATTTTATGTTAACTCGATTGGGCCATGGGGTGCCCGCACATTTGGTTAAACTTTAACAAGGCTGTGAGCTTGTTTCTGGATAAAATTAGTATTTAAATCAGTAGGTTTAATAAAGCAGATTGACTTCCCCAAGGTGGACGCCTTCGTTAAATCTGTTGAAGGTCTGAATCAAACAAAGAAGCAGAGTTAGAGACAATTTTCTCTTGACCTGTCTTTGACCTGGGACATCAGTCTTCTCCCTTCAGATCCAGACTGGAACTTATGCCATGGGCTCTCCTGAGTCTCTAGCTCGCTGAGTGCAGATTTTGAGATGTCTCAACCTTTATTATCATGTAAGCCAATTCCTTCCAATAAATCTCTCATTATAAATCTTCTCTTGAAACCCAGACTGATACAGCCAATCATGGCCATTGGTCATTGTTTTCTCTTTTGCTGATAATTGGAGGCCCTGTGACCCACTTCCGGTGTGAAATGTAAGAGGACCACTAGTGGGGGATGTTATGGGACAGTTATCTTCTTCTATAAGAAAAAGACTAGCATAAACAGAAGCAACCATGCCTTCCTGTTCTCCCTGATTTGGATCAGGGTTATGTGACAAGATGCCTGGAGCTGGGGTATAGACATGTTGTTGCATGACTACAGGCATGACTGGCACATGACAGATGGCAAAACGGGATGCTGGAAGGATCCCGGATTCCTGTTGATATTGCTGACCTGCTTCACCAACCAATGTCGCTCTCCAGACCACCTGTTAAGCAAGGGGCTAATGATCAGACTTTTATTAAAACACTTTGTGCTTGTATGGGCTATTACTTGCATCAGAAATTAGCCAGAGAAAGAAAAAAGTATAACTCTCCACTATTATTATATTTTGTTAATCTGTTTTTTAAAGTTTGTTCTTTATAATTATTTCAGCCACAAAATCAGAAGCTTTAAAAAATATAAAAATTTTTGGTTGGTCTCCAGAACTCTGAACGTTGTCCCCACAGGAGGATATGAGATATCTGGAAAGGTAGACCCCTTCTGACATGAAGTTATATTCATACTGTGGTTGCTTAGTGCATACTTGCATTTGGAGGAGTGAGTGGGAGAAGAAGACCTCTTTTCAGTTGACCACAGATAACAGCCATGCAGCTGCATGGCTCTTAGACTTCAGTTCTTGTTAAAAGGGAAAGGAGGCTCAACTCTATAGGTTATTCTTGTTGAACAAGAATGATGGTTAAGACAATCATTCTAGCTTCCAAAGGGTAAAACAGTTTTCTTTGCTAGGCTAGTTTTATAGTAAATTTTATCTTTTCATGTCTCCAACAACAGAAATCCTTTTTAAAAAGGGAAACAGTTTATTGATACTCATGTCTATAAAGCCAAAGGAGACAGGTGGGCACAGATAGCCGGGGCAGCTGACCTCCCAGCTCTACCACCTCAGGAGACGGGCAGGGCCAGAAGATGGCTGGGATGCATAACTTGACAATGGTTGCTTGGCCTTGGAGGGACAGTCATTCTGGGACAGTCAATGACCTCTCACAAGAGCCAAAGAAATCGAATACTTGGATGAAGGGTTTGGTCTTGAAAATGAGCCTCAGCCAGTAGTATACCTATTGAAAATAGGGCAAGTGGGCTTGTGGAAATAACAAGCCATTCTAAATGAGCGCCTCCTTTTACTGATTATAAGCAGCACTGGAAAATGAGTGAAAATCTACTTATTGTAAAGAAAATTCCATTCTCCTATTGGCCTGTATCACACAGCAAAGTTGATTTTTATCAGGCTGATTAATTCTTAAGTGTTATTTGTGTCTAATCCTTTCTTCTCCCCAAACTCTTTGTAAATTTACAGAGTTACACTACATTAGGAATTGACACACTCCTTCATTCATTTATTCAGCATACATTTAACAAGCACTTAGCAGTGTGTCAGGCACTGTGCTAGGTGCCCTGGACACAGAGGTGAAAACTAGATCTCCCTTGTCCTTATGAAGTTAATGGTCCTTCTGAGACTTCTGTGTGTAAATCAACAATTGAAATAAGACAGGAGCAGCATTACTACCGGAGTATGAACAAGGTACAGGTACGAGTCACACCTAGTGAAATAATCCACTTTGCAATGTGATTCAGTAAAAGAGGCCTTTTACTTTATAAATGTTTCTTCTATAGCACTAATAAACATTGTGGAAATGATCCATTTTTGGCCAGATTTCAATAAACCAGTGTGTCCTAACGCAGGACTTAGCTTAGACAACATATCTGCTCTAAATTATTTTCATTAGCTTTTCTTGAGAATATGGGTTTATCTATTTTGCCATCTACTCAACCAAAATTCATTGCACTCCTTTATGTGTTCGGGAGATAGGGACATTCTGGTTCCCAGTGTGAGTAAAGAGGGGAAGTGGTAAGGATTGGCTGTAGGGGGAGGAATGAAGGGAACAACTATGGAGCTGGGCCAATTCGTGTTGGTGGCTGAGAGAATATTTAAGAGCCTGGGCCTCATAAATTTGGAAATCAATTTCCCACCTTCGATTAAGAGACCAAGTGGTGCATGACACTTTCTTTTCAATTGAGGGAAGGCTCTCAGATCTCCTTGCTCTGTTTATATCAGTGACTGAATTTAGAAACATCACAATCAACACAATATTAATGATCTAATTTAAGGCCACACGTCTGTACACACACACACACACACACACACACACACACGCTACATATAATGTGTTTATAGTTTTCTGGAAATTGATTTATGGCTGAGATAAAAATGACAGAAAGCGCTGACACCTCGATGACTGGCTGCATATTAGAGAGATGCTACTCTGGCCATCGCAGGCATGTTACCCTGAGTTCCACACCGAGAAAGGCTGGTAGGAAAACAAGCCTGGAAGGCTTAGTGGCCGAGAGACCCAAACAGTGTGTGTAGTGGGACTGGTAGGATGTACCAGAAGCTGTCAGAACAAGAGGCCATTTATTTTAAGGGTGTGGGGAGAATAAATTAGGCTGCCATTGGATACTTCTGTGGGGGGCAGTTCTTGAGAGGTTCCCTGTGCTTGTGTAAGAATTTTTTTTTTTAAAGAGCATCTAAGTGGAGAACAAGGAGATATAATTTTTCTTGACACACCAATGTACAGTAAGAACATATATTTAGTAACATTCGCCTCCCTGCACCCTGAGCAGCTGTTCAGCTGCAGCACACAATCCTCCTTCCAGGCTGGGAAGGGCAGTGTGCTGCAGGACACTTCTGGAGTTGCCAGTAGAGCCGCCAGCATTCCAGAGCTTCCTCCTCCCTTCCAGGCGGCAGGGGTCAGGGGATAGGAAGCAAAGGCAGACAAGTTGCTCCGAGGGAAGACCAAGTGGAGAGACCTGTTTAACTTAGACAGGAAGAGCAAATCTGCTTTAATTGGGCTGTCATTCGCCGGGTCAGTTTCTTAAAGGCCCCGGTGGAGTTCAAGTTCATTCCTCTTACTAAACCATCTTACAAGAAGGGAACAGGAAAGAGAATCTCTTTAAAATTATGTCTCTTTGCTCTGTGAGACTATAACTCACTAGGCAAGGTTTTTGACTGCCAGGGAAATGTTTTCTGTCCTCTGGAGGGGAGACTTACAGAAAGTAGAAGTCAGGGTGTATCCACTTCAGGCCAGGCAATTGTTTTCTGGGGAGTGACATAACGGACATCTGGTTTCTGAGGATCATACTCATCTTCCTGACAATTTTTTACAGGCGCCTTGGGGTTACAGGTGGCAGGCAGTGAGGACTGGTCTGGGTGGAGAAAAGATATATGTAAATGTAATATATGATCTAGTCAAGGATTGTTTTGCTGGTTGGCTTCCTTCTTTCTTTTCTTTACTCCCCCCCCCCCCCTTTCCTCTTTCCTCTCTTCCTTCCTTTTTCCAGGACAATGTACTGGTGCAACTCAAAGTGGGGTCCTCTACTGGCACAGCATCATCACTTGAGAACTTAATAGAAATAACAAATTCTTCGGTCCCACTCCACACTACCTTCGTAGGCGATCCCTAAGACTAGGCAAAGTGATGGGATGTCACTTCCTAGATGAGGCTGCAAAAGACCTGAGCGCATGCGTTCTCTCTCTCTCTCTCTCTCTCTCTCTCTCTCTCTCTCTCTCTCTCTCTCTCTCTCTCTCATTTGCTATGAAGAAAGCAGCTGCCCTGCTATGAACAGCCTTTTGAGAGGTGCATCTGGCAAGAAACTGATAGGCAGCAAAGACCTGAGGTCGGCCAACAGCCACATGAGTGAGCATGGAACGGGATCTTCCCTAGTCAACCCTTGAAATAACAGCAGCCCCCAGACATCTCTCTCTCTCTCTCTGTCTCTCTCTCTCTCTCTCTTTCTCAAAAAAAAATATGTGTTTACTGATTTAAGAGAGAGGAAGGGAGAGGGAGAGAGAGATAGAAACATCAATGATGAGAAAGAATCTTTGATCGGCTGCCTCTTGCACACCCCCTACCAGGGATCAAGCCTGCAACCCTGGGATGTGCCCTAACCTGCAAGTGAACCATGACTTCCTGGTTCATTTGTCCATGCTCAACCATTGAGCAAGCTGGGCAGCCCTCCAAATCTTGATTGGAGCCTTGTAAAACACCGAGCCAGAGAACCCACCTGAGCTGTGCCTACATTACTGACTCACAGGAATGGGGAGATGATGAATCTGTATTGTTTTAAGCTTCTAATTTTGGATTAAAACTCTAAGGGGGGCCCTAAAATGTGTATTTTAACATGTTCCCTAGGGATTTCCATGCACAGTAGTTTGAGAAGCGCTGTAGGCTGTAGTAACTAAGCTAAGAACAGGGACTTGGGAGCTAGATTGCCTGGGCTGAAATCCTAGCTCAACTACTTCCCAACTTTCAGAGCTTGAGTGGGATACTTAACCTCTCTGGGCTTTCACTTCTGTGGTAAAAATGTCACTAACAATAGTACATACCTTTAGGTAACATAAAAAGGACTAGTTGAATTACTATATTTAAAGCACTTTGCATGTTGCCTGGCAACAGTAAGTAAAATAAATTTAGCGGTCATTCATTCATTCAACAAACATTTAAAAGGCATCAACTAAAGGTCAGGTATTATGCTAGATGCTGGTGTTATAAAGATTAGTAAGACTTCTCCTAGGACCATTGTCATATAAGGGCATTGAAAGAATAAACACAGTAATGGGTTATAATGCTATCATTAACTTCTGTAGCCCAGAAGATGTCAATTCTACTGTAATAAAGGCATTAAAGAAAAGAGTAGAGAGTATGGACCAAATTCCCCCAAACTTCACCTCAGTTCTTCTGAGCCTCTATCTTCCTTTTTATGTAGAAAACTGGCATCTGTCATAACAGCCTCTTCAGCCCAGAGCTGTTTGAACGCAGAGCCTGGTGTCTTTTTCACAAGGCTTTAGCCACTTGGTCCTGCTTTCTGCTCCTAGGGCAGGGAGCCTGCTTATCTGACCTTCAGGTGTTGGCATCTGCTCCTCCTTCTCTCTGAAAGCTTCTTTCCCTTCCCTGCTCTCCTAGCAAAGCAGGCTCCTTCTTATCCTTCAAGCCTCTGCTTAAATGCCTCCTCAGGGAAGTCTTCCTAATCTCTCTATTTAAATAATGCCTCCATTTCAGTGCACTTTATATCTCCTAAGCTGCACTAGCATTTGGATCTTAACTTATTTACCTGTTACCATGTCTCCCTGAGTAGACTTTATCATCTCCGAGGGCTAACACGTGGTCTGTCTTACTCACACGGTACACGCCCAGGGCCTAGTGCTCTCCCTGAGATTGAGTAGGCATTTCATAAATATTTGCGATTGAATGGATAAATGAATGGAAGGAACATGTCCTTCCACAGCCACTATAACAATTCAGCATGCTTTGCTGAAATGTCGATCTTCATCACGAAGGACATTAATTCAAATTCTGGAAGACAAAACTGCTGATAAACAGAATGTGAAACCAAGTCACTTTAACTCTAAGGGGCTGCTAGGGAACTGGGAAGGGGTGGAAGAGAGTGGGAGGCCATTATATTAGTTAGCATGTACCCAGTACCTCCTCCTAGGCGCTGGGCACTGTATTAAATGTTTTATATGCATCTGAAGTAGTTATTATCATTATGGGGGTCAGATGGGGAAACTGAGGTGCAGAGCCCTTCATTAACGTGCCTAACATCACAGGCAGTCTAGTATAAAAGCACGACTGAACCCAGCTGTCAGATTCCGAAGCTCTTGTGTTTAACCACTCCACTCTCCTGCCTCCAGTGCAATGAAATTCATTAAACAAATATTATGCATGAATAGAAATGTACACGGTTGAACAGCTAGATGACACTATAATATCAGATCCGACCAGGAAATACCAGAAAGCTTTCTCAGGAGACCATATCCATGAACGTGAGAACTGGACAAACGGAAGTTCATTCATGGAGGCCCTTTCCCCACCCATGGGTCCCATATTGTTGGGAAGAAAGGTGTTCAGGACTGCAGTGTAGTGTCCAACCACCTCCAAATGATGTGGGTGCTCTCACCCTCAAAAACAGGTCCCATGGTCTCTTCCTAAACCCCAAAGGATTAGCATTCTCCTTGTCAAGGCAGCATATAATTTACAGCAATCGGCAGTTCCTGTTGCAAGGAATTTCAAGATCAGAGGGGCCAAGGAGGGTGACAGGTCAGATCTGAGCTTACATGGAGAAGTTATTGGAGGAAGGGGTAGAAGAGTTTTACAAAGCAATGGGACCTGCCTGCATTGTGCCTGAAGCAATCTTTGACTAGGGGTTCCCATCAGTAACAAGTCTCCACAGGCCTAAAAGAACAAGAGAGAAACTGAGCTGATCCAGTCCTAAATCAGGACTAAAGCCGGCACTTTCCCCATGTGATGTGGAATTATTGGGCCAGTAGTGAGGGCGAGCTACTTCCCAGTAGGGGAGAACAATTAGGGAAACTGAGAATTATGCTCTTGTGGGCAATTTCCTTCTCAAGGCTTACTTAAAGCCAGCATGTATATTTTTAGTCTGCTTTTGTGACATTTAAGTATTCAGATTTTCTAAGAGACAAAGCCTGTGCTGAAATTGACATGTAACTATATTGAAATATATTTAACTATTAGCCTTCTTCATGCTTTTCCCCTTAGATTTCCTGAGCTGTCTGTAGTTCCGCATTGGGGCCCATCTCTGGGAATTGAAGAATACTAGTGTCTGAAGAGACAGAGTTGAGGCAGAATTGCTGGAAGGGTGATATACTAGGGTGGACCTAAAATTACATATAGTTTATAATTTTAGGAATGGCTTTGTTTGTTTAGATTGCAAGTTTTCTGAATGATGGCTTATGTGGGCCTATGGAGAGTCCCCAGTGTTGCAGACTTTTGTAAACAGATAATGCATTTTAACTATTTAGACAGGCTACAGGCTCCCAAAAACTGACCTGATGACTCCCTCATAAAACCCCAAAAATCCAGGATTCATAGAAACAGAGGAAATTTGATCAAAGTAACAGCCTTGGACCATCCAGGGATCATTTGGATAACTAGCTCTGTAGTCCAACTTATCATCATGCTAATAGCAAGTTACCCCTATACACAGATCACTGGCTTTACATAATTTTGACAATCATAAAATACACTTAAACCGCTAAAATAGGACTTTATGTGATTTAACTTTCCTAGAGTGAGTTGGCAGGTACCTTAAAATTCTGCAGGGTCTGATTGTCATTGTGAGCATCAATAATGATTGTGCCATAGTAGCATAGCAGTGCCAGAGGTTAAAAAAAATGTTCAGTGGGTAGCATATAAGACTAACTTGATTCTACTGGGTATCAGAAGTTAAAAAAGAACAAGAATGTCAAGGGAGCATTGATAGACTGTTACATAATAAAAGGTGTGACTATTTAATGAAAAATTGGCTTGCATTGTGGGTGACTTCCTGGTTTCATCACCTTCAATACTTGACATTTTCACTTCCCATTTTCTCTCAGTTACTCATCTATAAATGGATCTACAAATGCTAATAGGGACCCACACATATTTAACAAATTTAACTACTTCTTCCTCTACAAAATTATACCACGGATCCAGTTTTATTCTTATTATTTCTCTCCAAACTTCTGTTTCTCCTCCAGAAGTTTGAGTCCCTAGAGAGCAGGAACTGTGTGGCACATGTATTGTTAAAAGAAGGCAAGTCTTTGGAGAAAACAGAAGCTACCCACACAAGTATGTAGGGTGGAGCATCTGTGTCTTCCACCAGGGGTCAGTAAAATTTTCATAAGACTCCTAGGATTACAGACTTAGCTAAGGGCAACTTTTTGGTTACCATTTGTCCCTTAGAAAACACTCACCAGCAAAGGGGTGTCCTATCACTGACAATAGCAGCCAGAACCAAGTTGATAAACACACACAAAAATGACATAGTTTGGGTGATATCAAGCATGAGAATTAATGTAAAAATACCAATCTGTAAAACACTAGAGTTAAGATGATAGAATTCTCAATGTAAATGTGCAGTTTTGACAAATACCAAGACAAGCTGTCCTGCCTAATTGGCTTGACTCCGATGGTCATCATTTCTGCAGCAGGAAAGCAGGACCTGAAGTTTCCCTTCTCTCCCTGCCTCACAATAGTTGTTTCTGTGAGGAACAAAGAAGGTCAAAAATATGTCCTAGATATCTAAACTTGACTCCCTACTTCCACTTTTGCCCTACTCAAGGGAGCTGTTAAAAAATCATATTACTGTGCCATTAGAATCCTCTGAAATGAAATTCCACCACTCGGCTTGGCCTGCAGAGCCAGGGCATGCTAACCTTCCCACAGCTTCTCTGCTCTCATCTCCTGCCCCCGCTTCCCTGCACTCAGCATCCTCCAGAAACAGTATGCCTGCAACTCAGTGGTCCTCAAAGTGTGGGCCTCAAACTGCGGTTCCTGATCTACAGCATCGGCATCAAAGCTGCAAAGTTAGAAATGCAAAGCCTTGGGTCACACACAGAATTACTGAATCAGAAACCCGGGTAAGGGCCCCAGCAATCTATGTTTTAACAGCCCTATCATGATTCTGATGCCTGCTAAAGTTTGAAACCACTGTTGTCTTTCTTCAAGTTCAGTTCTGCCACGGGGCCTTTTTTTTGTCACAGGACCCCTTGCCTGGCCACTTCCCAGAGCTCTTCCAGCATCATTCAGACATTAGGTGAAATTTCAGCTCTGGAGAGAATATTTCCCTGACCATCCTATTTAAAGTGAACCTCCCTGCTTTTGCTCATCCCAATCTATACCATTATCCTTTTAATTTCTCCACAAAACTATCTAAAATGATCTTACTTATTTGTTAGTTTATTATCTCCCCCATTAACAGGAGAGCAGACACCTATTTTTCATACCATGGGTTCCCAGTGCCCCGAATAGTGCCTTACATAGGCTACGTTCTTAATCCCCTTAATGTCTATGAGATTTTTTGATCAGCCTGCTTGTGGAAAAGAGAGAAATTAGATTCTCTAAAGGAAGCTGCAGTGTTGTGGCAAGCCCTGGCATGGATTCAAGAGATGAGGGTCAAATTCTAAATTTTCCACTTGAAAATCAGCTGACTTTGGGTAAGTCATTTAACTAAATTAGTGGGTCTTAAGAAGAGTTGACTTTGTCTCCGAGGGGCATTTTGCAATGTCTGGACACAGTTTTGGTGTCACAACCAAAGACACAGCGGGGAGTGGGGAGTGTGATAGCACCTAATGGGTAGAGGCCAGGGATGTGGCTAAGCATCCCACAGTGATGAGAATTTTGCTGAGCAATGTGCTAATAGTGTCCAGGTTGAGAAAGCCTGACCTGGAGCCTTAATTGGAACCTTATTTTCTCATTTGTAAAGTAAGAGCCCTCTCAGGACTCTGATGACACTCAAGCAAAATTCTTCTCTTGAAAGTGTTTTGTCAATGACAAAGGACTGTCGACAAATACTCTCTGTGTCTGGCACCATGCCTTATACAGAGTAGCTGCTCAATACACATTTGTTTCAGGAATGAATAAATGAATTGTCAGGGGCCCCTTCCCAGGATTCAGTTTCAGTTTCACCCATTTGTGACGGGATAAGGACAGTACTTGTGTCCTAGGAACCTTGTGAGGGTCACAGAGACAATGGATGTGAAGCACCTGGCTCAGGACTTGACACATCCATGGAGAATTGTCCTTATTTTGCCCTTGGCTGGCTTTCTTGCCTGCTGCCCTGCCAGGCCTGATAGAGGCCTTCCTCCCTTCTCTGTGGAGTTTCTTCTTCCTGCCTCTTGAGCACCATTCTTCCTCTATCCCCTTGTTCTAAATACAACATCCTTGACTATTTCCACGGCATTACTAAGACCCACCCTGCTTTTTTTTCTAAGGAAACCCCCAAGGTCTGACATGCAGAAGCAAAGCTGCTCCAGGTTTCCTTGAGATCCTGGCAGAGAAGGAACTGGAAACCATGCTTCTGTCTCCTGCTTGGGACTCTCTTTATCCTCCATGATGTCCCAATTTTCCTTGGCCTCCTTGTCTTTCTCCACCTTCCACAACCAATCAGTGGAGTCTCCTAGCCTTTCCAGGACCCAGGGATGCTCTCGCCATTAGAGAACCCATCACATGTCATCAAAACACTGCAATGTTTTATTTGATGCCCACATCATATAAAAATCTTATATAACTTTATGAAGATTGGATTTCCTTGCCAGTCAACCTAGAGAATTTTAGAGAATTTAAACATTTGTTAATTTTAATACTTTGTTTCCACATTTTGGAATAAATCCAAATATAGCAAATATAATTGTAGGCCTTAAAAAGCATGTGTGCCTTTGGTCCTTAATACATTCAAAGTTTTCTTTGATTTTTGCCCATTGGTGAGTTTTCTTTCTTCCCTTTTCCTGTTGCTGACAATAGTCAATGACCATTCCAGAGTCTGTTAAGCATCTGGAAACTGTTGTGTATTTTTGGTGGGTGATATTTCTTTAATGTAATGCTATTGACTTACAAACATGATCTCATGCCCTTGTGACCCTATTTGTCTTAACAGTGTGACAGTCACATCCTCCATTTGCTATGTGCATGGTGGACTGCAAAGGGCCTTCACATGTATTATCCATTTGTTCTCACACTAACCCAGTGCTTGCTGACCACAATATACGTTATGTTACAGTTACTCCCAATTTTGCTAGTGACAATCCAAAGTTTAGGAAGGTGAAGTGACCCATTCCAGGTTATAGAGCGAATGGCAGAGACAAGATGAAAATCTACATCTTCTGGGTTTTGTGTGTGCCATACTGTTTTCAGGTCTTTAATCAGCCCTGGGGAAGAATTACTCCTAGAAAGGGAAATTAAGCAAGGCTTGAGTCACTAGGATAACTTTAGCATCTCTCTCTCTCTCTCTCTCTCTCTCTCTCTCTTTTTCTGTGATATATTAGAATTCTAGCCTTGAATATTCTTTATTTGTCCTACCAACAATAGGATCAAATTAACTACTTCAAGAAATACAGTACTTATTTAGTAATGGGTGCTGTTGTAGGTGCTGGGAATACAGCAGGGAACAAAAAGACCTTGTCTTTGTCTCATGGAGCTCACAGCCTAGATGTAATTAATAAGTTAACCATTCAATATACAGTATGTCAGACATTGGTTAGTGTTAAGGGAAAAATATAAAGCAGGATGAGGGGATAGGAAAATGGGGAAGGATATGCTATTTTATTTAGATTGGTCAAAGAAGACCTCAATAGTAAGGTGGCATTTGAGAAGAGACTTCAAGGAAGAGGAAAGGTGTGTCATGTAGATGCTGGCAAAGACAAGCATGTGCAAAGGCCCTGAGGCAGGGGAATGTCCGCATGCCTGAGGAATAGCAAAGAAACCAACCTGCCTAGGGAAGGGTGAGTAAACTGGGCTGGAGGGAGAAAGTTACCGGCAGGAAATGATGTGAAAGGGGTTTGGCAAGGAGCGACCTTTGATGGCTTTGAACAGAGGAAATAATGATCTGACATTTGTTGTTAGAGCATTTATGATGGATTGATTTGCCATCTGTTAAGATATTCCTGGCTGGTAATATTTCCACTAGAACAGGAGACTCAGTCCTGCTTTGTGAGATGACCATGGGGGTCTTTCCTTTCAAGCAAGATCAAGTGCGGTGGTGACGCTAAATTTTAGTAATTTGCTCACTCACTCGAATCAGTGATTGAGACCGTCTGTCAGGAACTACTCCAGGCCTTGGGGATTCAGAAGTGAGCAACACAGACAAGGCTCTTGCTCTCAGGGAGCTCTCTTTAGGGAAGAAATACAGACAGTAAACCAGCAAACAAACAGGAGATTTCAGCTAATGAGAAGGGCTAAGGAAGAAAATAAAACAGAGGGAGATGCAATTGTAGGGGCTACTTTAGATTCCAGTTGTATTTTGAAACGGGGAACTTAGGCTAAACATGTTACACAGGCAGAGCAAATCACAGTTTACAAATTCAAAGAGGCTGGCAAGAAAAGTATTACTCTGACTTTTTCCTTGAGAAACAGAGGTTCAGTGAGATTGAGCCACATGCCCAAGGCACTAGTAAATGACAGAACTGGGGTCTGATTCCAAGTTCTCTCTAATTTTCAGTACTGAAGTTTTTCTCACAATATGCACCACTGTGGAATGTGAGAGCAGGGCTGGGGCGCACTGGGGCGTGGGATGAGGGAATCAGCAGTGGTTAGCCAAGGCGAGAAACATGCGCCAAAGAGGAAGAGAAGGAAAAAGAGCAAGGACAGTCGCCGGCTCCCCCTACGGTCACACAGGACAACTGGTTGGATTTAAAGGGGCTGCAATCCTCACAGCCCCAACTTCCACAGGGCCCAGATAATCGAAGTCCTAATCTCAACAGAAGGAAGCCTTGGATGGCTGCTCTCAGCCGCCAGGGGCTGGGGGTTGGGGGGAGCCCCGGGTCACATGTGGTTTGCATTTATCTGCATTGTTGTCATCATATTTAGAAGATGACTGAATCCTCATTTCTGTCCCAGGCGTCTCCACGTTGTGTGGGGATGCAAGTCAAATCTGGAAAAGCTACCTCATCTTTGGCATCTCAGCAATAAAGGAGAGGCTTCAGGAATGTACAGGAATGCCCCACCCGTGCCCCTTCCTCACTTTATTAAAACAAATCTGAAACAACAAATGTTTAAAATTTTCCACTTGATCTTTTCACCCAGACTTGTTCTAACCATGGTCTTTGTCCACACCCACTGGGGTTTTTTGCAGCCCGAGGGGAACTGGGAAGTGTGTATCCCTAGCTCAGTCACTCCCATAATAAACAATCCCTAAACAGCTTGCTGCCCTAGGCAACTGTTTGTCCAGCTTGGCCAGGCCCCTCCACTTCAGCAAGGGAAAGTGGTGGGAAGCTGTCTCAGGAAAGCAGAACCCAGGGCCGTTTTGACCAGAAATGAATGTGGTCCTGAAAGACCTCTAGGCCCTAGAGTCTAGGGGGACTGCAGTCCTCATCAGAATTGCTGGATGAAGGTAGCAAGAGCTTGGGGCTGGGGTATGGAAGGGTTTTAGAGGGGAGGACCAACCATCTTGCATTAATTGCCAATAACGTCATTTCCTGCTTCAAGTTTCCCTTCTACAGGTAGGACAGTTCCAATAGTCATCCATCACTTAAAAACCACCACCACCACTGTCACCAAAAGAGACTAACGAGGATAAATTTAACCAGCTTCTCCTCAGCCATTAGAAAGTCTCCCCCCAACCCACCTCGCTGTGATTGGATCTCTTGGAAGCTTTGTACAGAACAGATTTTCTACAGAATACAAGGGGCTTCAGATTGCGAGGAAAGGATGCGCAGGTAGATAACGAGGATTTAGAATAAGTGTCTTCTCTCAGCACACAGGGACAGAATAATGGGACCAATCCCCTTGACTGTAATATTTCCTCTTTATTCTTGGTGTCTCTCCTTGGGGGAAGAAAAAAGAAAGGATGAGCGATGTCGGGAATAAGAGGTCTATTTAAATGCTTGGTAGGGAATAAAAATATTGGGCCTCGGAGGGAGGGAGGGGTCGAAGGTAGAGAGGGGGGGAGGGTCGTTCTGGTCGCCGGTCTCTTTCTATGAAACCGTTCTTCCCTCCCCCACCCCTGGGGCTCGCCCCAGTGCTCCATTTTCAAGCATCCTCTCCAGGAACCCGCACACTCCCTGCTGCAGGCTCGGGGCGGCGCTCCCGGCAGGGAGCCGAGGGCGCCCGGGGCACGCCAGCGTCCCCGCTTCCCCGGCCACCTCCTCCTCCGGGCGGCGCTGGTTCCCGGAGGGAGGAGGCGCGACCCAGGCCCCGGGACCAGACCGGGGCGGCCGGAGGGGCTGGCACGGGGCCTCCTGCCGGCCGCAGAGGAGGCACCTGAGGTCCCCGCACGCGCGGCGCTGCGCTGCCTTCGCCCCCCGTGCTCCCCGCGCCGAGCCGGCACCGCGCCGCCGGCCGGGGGTTATGAATGGGCGCAGCGGAAGCACCGCCCCCCCCGGACGTGACGCCCGGCCAATGGCAGCGCGGGCTGCGTGGATGGATGAGGTCAGCGCTGTCGTGTCGGGAATGGAATGTGTAAGTGTAACATTCAGAACCGGGTAACATTCGGCGACCGAACGCGGCGGTCGGCAGCGATCGCGCGGGGGCCTGCGAAGCGCCGCTCGGGGCCGGCACTGCCCGCGGGGAGCACGCGCCGCCGCCGCCGCCGCCGCCGCCGCCGCCTTCCAGCGCCGCCGCCGCCG